>JAHNEJ010001925.1:0-120666 GCA_022559845.1 Amorphophallus konjac | reverse complement strand
TGCCCCAATTTCAAGGGCGGCGGCACGCCGAGGGCGTGGGTTGTAGTGTCACACTCTCAACTCACTCCGAGGTGTTCACACAATTCAATGGCGTTTGAGATCGGGCGCTCACCTCACCGCCGACGGTCAACTAGAAACAATACTAAGACAAGCAAAAGTAAAACCAGCAGAGGAAGTGGCCAGAAGCTCACCTGATCGGCATGAGGACGCCGATCCCGGCCGAGACGAGGGCGAGCGGGGAAGCGTGGGCTACCCGCACGCCGCGCCGATGACGCTTCGGCCGCTTACCTGCTAGTACAATCACTACGCCCTCACAGAGGGGGTGGACTAGGGGTGGGGAAATGAGGTTACAAACCAAACACTACCTCCACGCAGGGAGGGGCGCTAAGCCGGCCAGGCGGGGAAAGGAGTTATGCTTGATTAGCGCCGATGAAGCACCCCGCCGAATCTGCCCAGGTCTGGGACAGCAGGATAGGGGGTCGGTGTAGTCATCGCTGTGCACTCCTCCGAACTCAGAATTTGACGAGACTGGCACTGAAACGACGCTGACAGATCCAGGCACGTCTGTGAATTTGGTTGGGCAGTCCTGAAGTCGTCACCAGCTGGGGCAGGCTCTGGAACAGGGCCCCTGCGCTCAGATTCATACTATTCCCAGGGTGCAGCAGCAGATGGATGTAGTCACCACGACCGCTCCTGAAGTCTGATTGATGCAAGACCAAGTCGAGGACGACCGTGGACAAGTCTTCTTCGAGCAGCAACCAAGCAGAGCACCAGACGATGTCAGGGTGGCGAGGGGAAGTCCGTTGAGTGAGGGGGGGTAAGGGCAGGACCTGGATGATCTGTTCTGCGCGCCCGGGAGAGAAAAATTGGAAAAGGCTCTTCCTGATTCCAAAAAGGACACCGCTTGTTGGTGATGGTAGATGCCTTGTGGTAGCAGCTCTCGGGCAAGTGGCGCCTTCATAAGTTGAGGGGTGTTGCCGTGGTAGCTTCTGCACTGCAGCTCTCATCCAGGTTCTGGTCCCGGTTGCACAGTCGGACGAGAATGGGCACCACGATCTGTAGTGAAGTCGGAACGAGACGATTCCACCTCGCCTGCGAATAAGACTGGAATACCTTTTCGGCGATGTATGATGCACCTCCAGATGACGTCGGACAGCACCGGGACAGTCTCTGCAAGTCGGGCTCCAACTGCTGCCTGCGAACTGAGATGGATAAGATGATGAAAGGTGATGGGAGACGGAGTAGACGGGGTGGGAAATGGGGTGGATGGGTGTGGGGGTGACACCTGACTATGTGGGGGTCTGTTAGGGGGTGATTCAAGGTGTGGGAAGGGCAGAAAGGGGGCTGGGAGGTGGTCTAGCAAGTGGAGGGAGGGGGAGATGCGAATTTGGGTTGGGAAGGAGAGAGGGAGGAGAGATCTCTCCTTTGTTTTGAATGGTGGGTTAATGGAGGGGTTAATGGGGGCCTAGGGAATGGGAAGGGTTGCCTTGGGGAGGGGAAGGGGTGCTTGGGAGAAGGGATTCTCCCTTGGGAAAATGAAAGGTTGTATGGGGAAGGGGAAAGGTTGCTTGGGAGGAGGGAGAGGTGCCTAGGAGAAGGGGATTCCACCTAGGGGTTGGAGGGGACTTAAATGGGAGGTATGGGGAAGGGGGAGGGGTCTTAATTAGAGGTGAATAGGGAGGAGAGAGAGTGAATTTTGAATTTGGGGGTGGGGAGGAGAGAGAATGGGGTTCGCCCCCTTTAGAGAGAGAGAGAGAGAGAGAGAAATAGAGAGAGAGCTAGAGAGAGAGGCACAAATTCTTGTGGCAATTGTATCAATACTTCATTAGCCTCCAAATGAGGGATTGGGGTCCTATTTATAGGAATCCCACATTTTCACATAAGTCCCTGACTTTTGGACTACTAACACTTAACCAAGGGGAAGGGGGCGCCCCTGGGCCTAGCCCATATAATTGGGCCCATTAACCAACATAATGACTCTAGACTTAGGTAAATAGCTACCTAACCTAGGTATTGGACTCAAATAAAAGGATAAGTACATGATAAGAAAATGAAAATTACATCATATGACTCGAAATATAGTGGCGGACAAGATGTAGCATAGCTGGCGAGCATCTGGATCCTCGAACAAAGGGGAAAGCTGGTGATGTCCTCATCAAAAGCAGAAAAAGAAAGGGGTACATGGGGGGAGGGGAAACGCCCAAAGAGGGGCAAGAGGAGTACAAGGCCGAAGGCCCAAGAAAGCATAAAAAGGCCAAGAGGACCTAGGCGTGGGCAGAAATAAGAGCCCAAGAACCCACAGAAGAAACAAAGCCCCTACAAAGAGGAATCTTCGTCGAAGACCCCTTCAGAGTTGGACGAGAACACAGAACGGACACCGCGCTGACGACCCGGAGAGCAAGGCCAATCAAGAGGATCAACCTCCGAACCGTCGGGATCAAGCACCTCCGTGTAGGAAGACTCGGCCGGCGGCGGGGGCGCCATCGAAGAAGACTGGATCCGAAGAGAACGACTGGGAGGAAGAGCAGCGTCCTCAAACATGCACTGACGATCACGCGAGGAGGAGGTGGAGTTGGACCGCCGGAAGGAACGCCGAGGAGCTCCGCCATCCATCCTCGAGGGCGGCCGAGAGTGGTCCTGGAAAGAGGTGCCCACAAAAGCCGTATGAGCCGCCGTAAGGTCACGGAACCCCGAAGCAGGCTCAAGCCCGGGGATATGGAGAGCCTGGACAAGCTTAGGGAACCTGAGAGGCTCGCCAAGATCCAAGGGGGGCACAACACCCACGGGATGCACCGGAGCAAGAGGCGGGGCGGAGTCGACGATCGGCCCGGGCGGGGCCCGGTTGATCTTCTTCTTCAAAGCTTGGGCGAAAGAGAGACGAGGGGCGGCCGTCGGAGAAGAGGAGGAAGCCAGGGACCCTTCAACGCCAGCCGCCTGGGAGGTGGGCTGCGCCCCTGGGGACCACGCTGCCGCAGCGGCATTAAGCCCAGCAGGAGGCACAGAAGGGCCGCCAACGGGGTGAGCGTCCGGCGCCCGGAGGCCGGGGACCAAAGAGGAAGAGACCCGGGAAGCAGCAACCGTGGCCGACCGAGCGGGCTGAAGAACCTCTGTGGATGAACAGGGCTGAGGGAGCTCTGAGAGAACAGTAGGTGGGTCCACTGCAACAAAAGTGGAGACCAAAGACGATGTGCCCACAGCCGAAGAAACCTGCAGCGAGTCCTGCAGATGGACCCCTGGAGGAACTCCAGCCGCGACCTGGATGAGCACCGTGCCACCAATAGCCGGGGGTGAGGAAGCGACGCTAGCAGGAACGGTGGATGGGGTCCCAGCCCCCCACGGCCCACCCGTAAGATGGGAGGCCACGGGTGCCAGGCAAGAACCAGCACGAGCAGGTAAGCGGCCGACCAATGGAGAGGACGGTAGGGGAGAGTCAACCCCAGATGGGCACCCACCCAGTCCCTCAGCATGGGTGAAGCCCCGGTCAGGCAGAAGTTGCGCAGAGGCTCCTGATGCCGGGGGGGAGGAGACGCGGCAGGTGGCGATAATGGGAGGGGTCCAAGACCCCTGGCCCCCCACGGCAAGCGGCGGCACACGCTTCACAGAGATGGAGGGCACCTCGGAGGCGGCATAGGACAGCGGCGGGTGCACCACGGCAGCGTCCGGTGAGGCAGTCAACGCTAGGGGAGCCATGGCTGAAACATGGTCCAAGGACTGGCAGGGAACAATAATAGCTTGAACGGAAGTTGGGGGTGCGAGAATCCCCTCGGAGGCAGCGTGGCAGGAAACAACAACCGCCAAAGGCTGGTACGGACCACCAGTCACAGAAGGTCCCGCCCGGCCAGTCGCCAGAGGAGAAGACGAAGAGCTGGTTCCCACAAGAGCAACGCTTCCAGTTGTCACGGAGACAGGGCATCGTGGCGCATAGGGTAATGAAGGAGGCTTGGGCTTCCCACTGCCGGCAGATGCAAGGGGTGCCACAGCCAAAGTCCCCACTGCAGCAGCCAGGCCCGAACTAGCAGTGACCTCCGGTAAAGATGCCGATACAGGAGCAAGAGGAGGAGACGATCACTCAACCGAGGGGGTAGAGCCAATGACACCCAAGGTCCCAGAGTTCGGTAGGGCAGGCCCCAAGGGCTGAAGAGACTTCGAGGCAGGCTTGGGGGGCGCCACCACTGAAGGGTGAGCAGGAGGCTTGTTGCACGAAGTGGGAACATGGCCAAGACGCCTACAGGTGCAGCAGAAGCAAGGCGGATTGCTGTAAACCAAAGGTTGCCAGAAGCCGCTGCCACCATACCCAATCCATGCCCGAGGTGGGAGCTTCTTGGATAGATCAGCGAGAACACAGACTCTAGCAGCATGGGAGCGGGTGCGGCATAAAGTGCTACGATCCACCTTGAGTGGAGAGCCAACGCCCCCTACAATGGAGTTCAGCATTGCTTCATTGTAAAAGTTAGCAGGTAGGCCAGGCAACTCTACGCAAACGGGGACCAAAGGGGAGTCTTCATCAACGGAGAAATTGAGAGACCATTTGAAAAAGCTGAAGGGCTTCCCCTTGACGAGGAGGGTGTCCTTAAGAAGGACCTGTAGGTAATCGTCCCTGTGATTGAAGCAGAGTAGAAGATGTCGCCGGTCCAATGAACTAATGAGGAAGTCCTCCTTGAACTGAAAATGACGTGCGAGGTGCGCTCTGACCTCCTGGAATGGAGGGCGGCCTTGCGGCGTTCTGGCGATGAGAGCGAGCTCGAGTGGCCTGCAGGACACGTGAATCTCATCCATGTTGAAAAACGCTGCCGGTTCTCCCCCGTCAGTGAAAGCAGGTGCATGAGTGGATAGAGGAAGAGCTGGAGGGGCTAACGTCTGGAGAAGCACATGCGCAAAGGAGGGGGCCGTCGCGGCCGTAGGAGTGGTGGCCGAGTGATCCACCTAAAGTAGCGCAGGCCCCATCCCTCCAGGAATAGCCGGACGGGCAGTGCCAGACCAAGGGGATATGGCCGGCAAGGCTCTGGATCGAGGCCCTCCGTTGGAGGGGATGGCAGGAGGGGCACCTAGGTGGAGACCACGGGAGGAGGCACCGGGCTTGCCCAGGACAGACCCAGAGGCCTGCGCAGTAGCAGGAGGGTCACCGGTGAACTTGATCGCATGGGAGGAGCACCGGAAGGCTTCGTCCGCTGGCGAATGGGAACCCAGCCCAAGGGGAGCAGCGAAGGGAGGCACCGTAGCCGAAGGAAGGGCCGCAGGCGGGCTGCCGGCGAGCTGTGGACCACCTGAAACCGGCGGGAAGGCCGCCGAAGATGAAAACAGGGGATCGGATATCCCCACGGTCCCATCAAGAACAGTGCCAGGTGGGTCAACAGTCAACGGTGGTTGGTGGGGTTCAGCGCTGACGTGGCCAAGCACAGGAGATTGCGTGGATGGAGAAAGGGGAATGGACGATAGCGATTGGGTTACGGCAAGAAGCGTGTTCGAATGAGCAAGAACGTGGCAAGCAGCGAGTGGAGGAGGGGAAGAGCGGAGGCCCGAGAGATCACCGGCGGGAGACAGAGCGGGGGCCGGGGTGACGGCGAGACCACCGGGAAGGCCAGTGGCTGACGTCGGAAGGGGGCCAACGGCACGAGCTCCCTCGCCAGCCAAAGGTGCAAGGCCGTGAGAAGCAACGACTCCCGAAGCCACGGTCGCCAGACCTGAACAGGGAAGACAAGAAGCAGAGGTGGCGGCTGGGCGACCATCGGAGACGACCACCGGTGGGGAACCAGACCTAGGGGGGGAGGGGGGAGGCCGCTGCGCCCCCCCCCCCCCCCACCACCGGCCATCGCCGGAGCTCAGCGGTCGCAGGCAAGGACCAGGCACAGGAGGAGGGGAGGTCGCGCGGGAGTGGAAAGGGAGGGGGAACCAGGAGGAGAGAGAAAGGCATGCGGAAAAAATTAGTATTTTCTCCAATTTTTGTTCAGCAAGAACGTGGCTTAAAAAAAAAACTGCCCAGTTCACAATCGCGATAGGGGGGGCTCTTTCTTGGTTCGGGGCGAAGCCATGCTGTAATTCCAACTCACAACTTCGACCCTGAGTTGAAGAGGGAAGTATTAGCTTTCAATTCCATCCTTTTGGGCTTGATTTCATGATCTATATTCTTAGTTCTCTTCCTCTCAAAATCACAAATCATCACAGTTTTCTGCACTTTTCTGCTACATATGCACTTTTGCACGTTTTGCATCATTGTTTTCTCTCTACTCTCTTCATCATATCTCGTGATTTCAAATCTCAGGCATGCACAACACACCCACCTATTATTTTCACCCTTCCACAGGGGTTAAAAACCTCCCCTCGGTGAGTTTGCCCTCAATTTTTACCCCTATTTTATCACTGCGGGATTGATGCTACACATGCATATTCTAATGGATTTTTTATCCTTGTTTTGGCTTTGTTTTGCAGGAGAGCATGAATACAACGTGAGGCCCTCTTTCTCTAGCCGGTTGGAGGGAGAGGAGGTTTGAATCCACAAAGTTCCCCGCACCTCGTTTGTCAAGCGTGATCAAGTTTTCTTTCCAAGGTACACGGCGCCGTTCTTTGCACTTCTTCATCCTTTGGCGTTGTTGGAACCTTGGTGACGATCACAGTTAGTATTTCTCATCCTTTCATCCCCTCCATCTTTGATTCACATGTTTATGCATGTATGTATTTAAAGGGGGCGGGATAGGAATCTAATTAAAACAAATCAACATTCCGGTGGCTAACCACCTTAGCCAGGAGCTTACAGAGGGTTTTGTTGAAGGCTTCCGCTAAGCCATTGGCCTGAGGGTTGAAGACCGAAGAGGTTCTCCAATCGATTTGGAATTTGGCCGCTAACTGGTGTACGTCCTTATTCTTGAAGGGTGTCCCGTTGTCGGACACTATGCGACTGGGAGTACCGAATCGGTATATGATGTTGTGTCGGACAAACCTAGCAACAATTTTGCTGGTGACCTATCGCAATGGTAGAGCCTCCGCCCAACGATAGAAGTAGTCAGTGGTGGCCAAAATGTATTTATGGCCCTTGGAAGATGGCGGGAAAGGCCCCGCGATGTCCATGCCCCACTCAGCGAATGGCCAGGTGGGGGCCGTAGGACGCAGTGGGTTAGGAGGTTTTCTGGGTACTGGGCCAACGGCTTGGCACAGATGGCATGCACGGGCATACTGGACGCAATCCGCGTACATGGTCGGCCAGTAGAAACCTTTGAGCTTGATGTTGTGCTTCATCCGATCTCCGGCCTGGTGTGCACCGCACAATCTGGAGTGGACCTCCTGCATGATGGCTCGAGCTTCCGCCAGAGAGACACATCTTAGGAGAACCGACTTGTCCTTCTCAGGGACAAGCCGATACAAGGAGTCGCCAATCAACTCGTAAGAGGTTGCTCGGCAGAGTAGCTGGACTCTTTGCGCTCGATCAGGGGGAAGCCATGCTTTCTTGAATTTGATGATAGGCGCACGCCAATCATCTTCTTCTGGAGGTGGGCTCTTGTCAAGGTCGTGGACCTCGTAAATGGTGAGACCGATGTTGCCTTCGAGTGAGCTCGGCATCAGTCTTCTGTGCTTGATGACAATGTCGACCTCGCCCTCGGGCGGGAGCTTGATGGCCGTGGCCAATTTTGCTAAAGCATCTACCTAGGCATTGCTGCTTCTGGGAATGCGATCTATTTCAAAGAAATAGAACTTCTGGGTTAATCTGGTGATGGCGGTGTGGTATGGAACCAATTCTGGATTCTGCACGTCATAGATGCCGAGGACCTGCCGAACTATCAGCTGGGAGTCCCCGTAGGCTTTAAGGCATTTAATGCCCTTGTGGAGAGCCATCTGGAGCATGATAAGTAGAGCTTCATATTCGGCTTCATTGTTGGTCATGGACTTCATGAGGGCACAGGAGTTGTACAAAACTTCACCCTGAGGAGTCAGGAAAATAATGACGGCACCCGCCGTGGTGGCTGGATCCTGGTTGCTCTGGGTGATCCCTCGAGAAGCACCGTCGAAGTAGAGCTCCCAGCAAGGTACGCTGGTTGTGAGAGCGCTTTGCTGCCAATAATGCAAGACATCTCTGCTCTGTTCAACCGGTTGTTATGATTGAGTAGCAAGGGACTCCTCGTCCGGGAGCTCCGAGTTGAAGGGTGAATCATCTGGCACTGGATGGGCTACCAAGAGTTCAGCCATACCCTATCCTTTGATTGCTTTTCTGGGGACATAGGTAATGTCGTATTCCATCAATCGGAGAGCCCACCTCCCCAATCTGCCTGAGAGGACAGGCCGCCGAAGGAGATACTTCAGAGGGTCATGCTTGGAGATAAGCTCGACCCGATGAGACAGGAGGTAATGCCGCAGCTTTTTAACTGCGAACACTAGTGCTAAGTAGACCTTCTCCATGGGGGAGTAGCGGTACTCGGCATTGATTAGTTTCCGGCTGAGGTAATAGAGGGGCTTCTCTTTACCTTCTTCATTGATCTGCGCCAACAGAGCTCCCAGCGAAGCATCCATGGCAGCAATATAAAGGATGAGGGGTTTACCCTTGACTGGTGCTCCCAAAACTGGGGGAGTAAGGAGGTACTCCTTGATTTGCTCGAAAGTCGCCTGGCATTCCGAGTCCCATGTAAATGGGGCGTCTTTCTTCATTAGCTTGCTGAAAGGCGCGCATCGACCGGAGAGGTTGAAGATAAACCTCCGAATGTAGGTCAGCCTCCCTTGGAAGGACCTAAGTTCGGTGATGTTGCTGGGTGGTGGAAGCTCCCGGATCGCTTTGATCTTGACGGGATCCACCTCGATTCCTCGGTACCTGACAACGAAGCCGAGAAATTTGTCACTGGATACGCCGAAGGCGCACTTCATGGGGTTCATCTTGAGCCCGTATTGCCGGAGACGCTCGAAGACTTGGCGAAGGTCGCGCAAATGGTCTTCATGCCTTTTAGTCTTGACGACGAGGTCGCCAACATAGCATTCGACGGTGTTGTGTAGGATCTCGTCGAATATTTTGGTCATAGCCCTTTGGTAAGTAGCACCAGTATTCTTCAAACCGAAGGGCATGCGTTTGTAATTGAAAATCCCCGTGGGGGATCTGAAGGCTGTGTGATTCTTGTCTTTGAGGGACATCCGGATTTGATTATACCGGACGACCCGTCCATGAACGGCAGGGCTTCATGACCAGTGGTCATATCGACCATCGTTTCAATAATTGGAGCTGGGAAGTCGTCCTTGGGATAGGCTTTGTTGAGGTCTCGAAAGTTGACGCAGATGCTGACTTGACCATTCTTCTTCTTGACTAGGACTATATTGGCGAGCCAGATCGGGTAGATGCACGGCTCGATGAAGTCGACCTCCGCCATTTTGCGGACTTCGGCCGAGACCTAGAGCTCCAGCTCATGACGCATGCGTCGCTGTGGTTGCTTGACCAGAGCGATTGAGGGAGAAATAGCCAGATCGTGCTCCGCTACGGAGGGGTCTAGCCCTGGCATCTCCTTGTAGGTCTAGGCGAAGCAGTCCTTGAACTCGAGCAAGAGTTGCTTGTAGTCTGCTTCTCTGCCTCGGTGAGGTGAGCACTGACAAATGTAGGCTGAGGGGCTTCATCGTCGCCCAGGTTGATCTCCACAAGATCGTCGACGGTCGCCTGGCCGCCATCCTCTAGCTCGGGAGGAGCGGGTTGGAGGTCGATGAACTCCTCATCATCGGTGTCGGCTTCGTGTAGTCCTTGGTTCTCGAAGCCACTGGTTGACGCCGATGGGACTGGAGAGTGGTTGTCACTGGAATCCACTGGGGATTGATCTGGGCCACCGGCCTTAGGCCGGCAGTCGTCAACTGGAGTTGCTGAGGTCTCCTTAGGGTTGCCTGGTGAAGCTGACCATCTCTCGCAGCTAGGGCCAGCGAGGTCGCCCCCCCTCAGGAGGGTTTATCGACTTAGGTCCCCCGACTGGTTGAGAGACCGGAGACTCTTCTTCTGCTCCTTTGTCTCGATAGGGAGGTGAAGAAAGCTCCCCAACATCTTGAGCCGGGGTTCCGACTTTGGTGAAGGTCGAGATCAGGATTTCCTCTCCCTCATCTCCGGAGCTGTCGAATTTAGCTTCGACTCTCGCATGGTTGTCGGCTGGTAGTGCCAAGCCTACGATGTTAACTGCATAGTGGACGCGGAAGTCCGGGTTCTGGTCGTAGCCAAGCCCCCTGGTATCCTTGTGGAAGGACGAGGGTTGCCCCCGGACCTGGGAAGGGTCCCACAGCCGTCGGAAGTATCTTTGTTGGGCAGAGGTTTGCCACAGGGGAATGTGTTGTTTCAAACACATCTCTTGAATATGTGGCGACATGTCGCCCCACACTTGAACTGCTTCAGGGGTATCATCGGCTCGCCTAGACCAGCCGAAGTCGTCATCTGGCGGGGCTTGAGGGACCATGTCTCCTTTGTAGAAAACAATAGGTTTGTCCCTATTAGTCTTCTTCTTGTTCCGGCGTTGTCGCTTGAAGGTGACAATGAATGTTGTCAGTGACTCGACGCTGTGCTCCTCGGATGCACACGGGAGCTGGATGCAATCTGGTGGCAGGCATATACTCTTGCCGATAGCCTGGCTAATGAGATTAGCCTCGAAGTTGATCTGGCACCTTTCAGGGCGGTCTAGGGTTGACTTGGGGCCAAGGCGCAGCTGGTGAAGCTTGGTGATGTGGGACGGACACGGGAGACCGACTCTATATGATGCGGACCTCGGACTCTAGATGGAGATGCGACCAGCAACACACAAATTGGAGAGACTTCGGCCCAACACTATGAGTTCCTATGGGCTATACGTCACTAACAGAAACGCAAGCTCACTCGTCATCCCAAGCGAGGGAAACGCGGATCGTGCACGGTTGAGGAACCGGCAGAGTTCAAGGGTAGTCGACTCACTTCCGGACTCGGATCGAGCCACGGGACGGGTCACTCTCACACTCACAACGGTGACATGGACTCACGGGCTAGTTCCTATTGCACTTAGCAGCGGCCTAAGATCATATACTAAACTAGCAAATGAATGCCAAAGAGTTACGATCGTTACCTCCACGCTCCCGGCGTGGGGAAGACAACCCCGGCCAATCTCGGACTCCCGGATAACAAAAATTTACAGTAGTAAAAAAGTTTGACCCACTCCACGCAGGGAGGTAATAGGTCACATGTGGATCCCGGGAGTCACGACAATCGGGTTGACGGGCAGCATCTTGATGTCATCCCCACGGTGCTGAACCCGCGTTTTGGTGCTGTCCGGACGGCGCGATCTACGGGTCCGTGGGGCCCACGGACTGCTCCAACCTCCGGCTCTGGTGGGGTGGGGCCCGCTATGATGGGGACCCCTGGTGGCGCGCCTCCCTGGACGGCGGTCGGTCGGAAACACCGGTCGGAGACCGATCGGCTCCGATCTCCAAGCGGGGAAGTTGCTGCCCACGGACTTCTGCTTCTATTTTTTAGCGCGCGGTCCGGCAAGATCGGCCGCTGCGATCAATACCGATGTCGGATCGAAGCTCAGGAGGTACCGTTAGAAAGCTCTCTCGAAGTCCTTCAATTTAGGACTAGAGAGATGAACTAGATCTGTACGGATCTGGCCTTTGTTGATTTTTGAAGTTGCTGTTGGACAGTTACCAAAATCTCAGAACAGCAGAGTAATTTCCTGAGAACTGCCTTTGACCGCAGAGTAGACCTCAGATTCAGGCTTTGAGCTCTTCATGAAAGTTATAGAGGGGATGGAGAGGAAAACGGCAATATTTTTTGTGAAAGGTTTTGTTGATATTTGGGTGGGGGAACTATTTTAGACTGGCGGGTGGTCAGATCTGGACAGTAGGGGACTGAACAGATCTTGGGAAGAAGATGCAATTTCTAAAAATAGATGGAGGCCTGTGGAAATTCCACGAAACATTGGGGATGTAGAGGAAGGTGGACAGAACTTCCAGTAAATTTGGGAGCTCCTGGAAAAATCAAGAAGTTGTCCGAAGATTGGAAACTCAGGGCAGGTGGAAATCAAAATTGAAAACAGACAGATCTGGAAGGAGAAGTTGGACGAAAATGGAAAATTATCAAACGAGCTCTGAAGGCCAAACCGATTTTTCTGAGAGGTGGTGGGAACGTCTGAAACACCCCCTGAAAATTTCAGCTCAAGAGGAGCTCGTGGCTGAGATCAGAAAATCGTGGAAGGGAACTCTATCCTGGGTGGACAGAACACCGGCGACGATGGTGGCGGTGCGATGGCGGCACGTGGCGGCGGCGACGATCACCGGAACTGATAGGGAGGCTTCACATCTCAAGAACACAGCCTTCCCAGCTTCAAAGGGGAGGGGGAGGAGAGAGGAGGAGGGCACACCAGGCTGCTCCAAGAATTTCTTCCAATTCAAATGCATTAATTCTTCATAAATGGGAAATACAAGGCATTTATATGAAATGCCAAAAGACTCAAATTACCCCTAGATCTAGGGTTTGGGGAAATAAAAAAAGGAGTAGAACTAATTAGTTCTACACACATTTTACAAAAATAAAATTGGGTGACAATGAGAGGGGGACGCCCCCTTGACTATGTGGGTAAGGTTGGTGGCCAACCTTGACATTTAAGTCCACTTGTCCCCCACTTGGCCCACTCTTCTAGAAGCCCACAATTGGAATGTTGATTGACCCCACATGGGCCCTAGGGGTGAGGTGGATCAATGGGAGGAGGGGTGGGGGGGCCCGTGGGACCCGGGTGGTCCCATTTTACTAATAAATCCTTATTACAATCCAATATTACAAACTGAATAAAGCTAAATAACGCACATGACACACAAATAAAGTCCAAATAAATGTGATAAAGGCCGAGATTCAAGGGGGAGTCTCCAGACTGTCTCCGAGCCAGATGGACGCCGAAGTGGCTCGGGT
The DNA here is from genome assembly GCA_022559845.1 of Amorphophallus konjac. Classification (NCBI taxonomy): domain Eukaryota; kingdom Viridiplantae; phylum Streptophyta; class Magnoliopsida; order Alismatales; family Araceae; genus Amorphophallus; species Amorphophallus konjac. The sequence continues at coordinate 107,798 of JAHNEJ010001925.1, read as the reverse complement.
GGTGCTCCGTGTACGGTACCGGTGGCTTGCCGACTCATGCCGCTCGTGTGCTCTGGTGTCCGCACCACTTGGCCTTCTCCTCGTCAACAAAGAAGAGGTCATCATCATCTTCCTCTGAGAGCCAGCCGTTGCTTTTGCTCTTGATCACGGGGTACGGGCTAATCCCCTTGAAGTATAGCGTAGCATCTGCTAGGTTGCATTCTGCTGGTGTAAATGGCGACAGGTCTGCAAAGACCTTGTGTTGCTCTCTGTCCTTGGTAAACTTGATACATTGGTGGAGAGTCGATGGGACGACCCAGTTTTCATGAAGCCAGGGCCTGCCCAGCAACATCTTATAAGACGTGTTGGAGTCGATGATGTAGAATGTCACCTTCGAGGTGAAGTCATCGAGCACCAGGTCGACGTCTACCCGGCCGAGGACATCCTCGGTGTTCTGGTTGAAGCCGGATATCTTGACCGCTTGGACCTTCTGGAGGTATGGGGTCAAATATAGAGACTTGAATGTCTTGAGCGGCATGATGTTAACAGCGGCACCAGCGTCCACCAGGATCCGGGTCACATCATGCCCATTGATCTTCCCCTTCATATAAAGAGGACAATTGTGGCACGGAGGGGACAACAACATGTCTTTCTCCGTTAAGGTGATGGTGGTTGCGACGGCCCCATAGGCAGCCGCCTTCATTTCTGCGGCATGCGCTTCATAAACTTCTGGCCCTTGGAGTATTTTGATAAGGGTCTCCCTCAGATCCTTACTCCAAGCAATGGCTTCCCAGATTGAAATGCTGGCAGGGAAGCGCTTCATTTGGTGGAGGATCTTTTGGTCGGCTCGGGCTCGAGCATCCTCTAGAGAGGGTAGAATATCGGGCTGAGCCTTCTGCGAGTTGCCGTGTTGTTCCCCATCGGGAAGTTGCACTGCCTTGCCCTTATCACCGGGACCAGATTGACCTCGATCACCAGCGGGCTCTTGGAACAGGGATGCCAATGACGGCTCTTCTGGGGGTGATTGGCGGGTTGGCTCGTCCTTGTCGGACGGTCCCGCTTGCTCTGCTATGGAAGTTGGTACTGGTGCAGGGACTGGGAGGCTGGAAGTAGCCTCTTTGCTGTCGGAAGGATCGAAGATGTCGGTTCCGCCCCGAATTTCTAGTTCCAGAATGGGAGCTGGTTCTTCTCCTCGATAGAGGATAACTCGCTCCGGATCGAAGGTGGACGGAGAGAGGGGTAGCTCAGGAGTTCTCCCACGGCCTCTACCATGTCCCCGACCACGGCCTCGGCTGCGTCCGGTGTGTTCTGGAGCTGGCTGTAGCCCAAGAGGGGCGGTAGCCCTTTGTCTTGTCCGGGAGGCCACTGGCTCGCCCTGCCGAGAAGTATTGATATTGTCGGGCGGTGGGATGGCCACCGTGTTGCAGGTGCAGCATTGGAGCATTTCTTCCAGCTGCTCTGTGGTAATCTCTTTGTCTTTATAGCACAAGGAGAGCTTGTCAGGGATCACGAGTCTTTAGCCATTCTTGAGCTTTTGGATCATCTCTTGGACCCAATTCCTGAGGCGGACTCGTTTCTGCATTTCTTCCCACGGGATGTAGCTGTCGAGTGGGAGAGCCCCGGTAGGACGAGGGGGAACGTATTCCTCCAGGTCATCAATGAGCCGCTGGAGCCTTTGAAGAGGCGTTGGCTCGACCAGGAATTGCAGGGCGACTGCTTGTTCAGCCTGTTTCTTGAGCCGCCTTCTGAGGTTCTTCCTCCTATTTTTCTCTTGTCTCTTGGCGATAGCCATCTCCAAGGGAGTAGGAGGGAGAGGTGCTGGAGCCGGAGTTGACAAATCCTGATGAGGATATCTCCGAGCTGGCGCCCTTGCAGGGCGAGGTCGATGACTCTTCCTTGCCCGGATCTCGATCCAGGGACCTTCCGCTTGTTGTATCTGGAAGGTTGCATTAATCGCCTGCTCGATCACCTCGAGTGGAAATTCCTGGTATGCCAGAATGCTGGGACTGGCGTCCGAAGACGTGTTCACGGTTTTGTGCCTTACCCGCGGTGGAAGCAGGAGCCTACGAGGAGTCGGTAGGATGGTACTGGCGTCCGAACACGTGTGCGTAGTTTGATGCCTTAACCGTGGTGGCGATGGAGATGTCTTCCGCTGAGCCGGTGCGTTGGAACCGATGTTGGAAGACATATGCGGGGTTTGATGCCTTACCCGCGGTGGCGGTGGAGATGTCTTTTGCTGAACCGATACGTTGGGACCGGTGTTGGAAGACATATGCGCGGTTTGATGCCTTACCCGCGGTGGCGGTGGAGATGTCTTTTGCTGAACCGGTACGTTGGGACCAGTGTTGGAAGACATATGCGCGGTTTGATGCCTTACCCGCGGTGGCGGCGGCTTCTGTTGAGGAGCGGATAGAGAAGGGCACTGGTCATCCTGCTCCTTAATCTTGCCTTTGTAACCATGCTGAGGGCTAGGCCTGGCGACCAATGATAGTGTCGCGGGACATTATCGCTCTGCACAGTTATCCTGACTTTACGGAATGGAGGAACCTTGTGGCGGTGGCCCCACCACTTGAATCGAAGCCGCTGAAGACTCCGAAGATGTCTTCTTTGTACATCGGATTGCGTCAACACGTAGGCGGAGAGGACCGGACGCCCCCCCCCCCCCCCCGCTGAGGAGGTGTCACGAGGCTGAGGTCGGGCCTCACCCTGTTTTTGCTTTCCCTTCCTATCCGTGGCTGTCGATGGCAGAGATGGGACGGGAGAAGAACAAGAAAGAGCTGAAGAGCTTGTCATCATCTCTCCCACTAAAACATCCTCCCGACCGAGAAGGACCCGGAGGAGCCTGGCAGTGTCTTCTTCAGGGAAAGAAAGAGACTTTAGCTCCCGCCAGGACCGCCATTGCACGGCCGAAGTGGCTGGGGTTGGCTGGATAGCTGTTGGTGCCTGAGAGTCCTCAAGGGCCGGAGGAACAGGGGAATGGATGACGTTGACTGAGAGGTTAGTCAGCTCCGTCTCTTGACTGGCCTCCTGCTCTCTACGACTTTGCAGTCGCTCGAGCGCTTCTTGGTTGTCAGTCCAGAACTCGAGCCATTCTGGAAGATGCTGGTAAGGTAGCCCGTGCCCATTTTCTTGAGGAGAGTCTGGCTGCTCTGGCACCTCCCTGGCGATGCTCAGGGTCTCTTCGACAGCTTGCTGAAGCCTGACGAGCGACATGGAGTTTCCTTCCGCATCGATCTGCTCCCATTGGATCTGTGCCTGGATGAGGTATTGGACTTCCTCACAGGACTCGATCGGGTGGTAGATTCTGGCGTGGAAGGGGCAATACTGGGGGTGACTACGATCTCAATGGGTGTAGCCAAGAGGCGAGTCGCGGGGCATGATTTGCCCAGTCTCGACGAGGATATCGAAGAGTCGCCGGGTTCTCTCCCTGGGGAAGGAGAGAGGTCTCCGATCATGCCAGGGCCTCCACCCTGGATACCAGATCGAACGTTCCCTTCGACTGGCGCTGGGCTCCTCTGATTCGTTGTCAGAAAGAGAGAATGCGGCCATCATGTGGATGACATTGGCCGAGGGGTGAGCCACGCGTGCCACTTTAGCTGGCCTGGCCCACGTATGTGGTTGCGGAGGATCAACGAGACCGCTCTTCATCTTGACTAGGCCGTCTCGGATCAGCTTCTGCGCCTTAGTCTTGAAGACGTAGCAATCTTCAATTGAATGACCCAGCATGCGATGGTACAGGCAGTAACTGGGATCGTCGGTCTTCAGGGCCTCATCCGGCTTGCAGATTTCTGGCAGTTCGACAATCTTCTGAGCCATGCAGAGGTCGAAGAGCATCTTCGTATGTTCCTTCTTGAAGGAGAATGGTGTCTTCATACGCTCTAAGAAAGAAGGAGCAGCCGGCTTGTCTGCTGGCTTTTTGCCAGAGCCACTGGATTCGGCCGCTTTACTAGCCTCTGCGGCAGGGGTGAACTCTATGATATTCAACTCCTTACCGGGCTAGCGTTCTCGCGCTTGTTTACCCTTTACTGCAGTATAACTCGGGTTGTCGGTGAAGAACATCTCTATCTTGGCAACTGCCGAGTTGAGCTGGTCGAAGCCTTTGATATTGGTGCCGAGAAGCTTTTTGCGGACCTTCGCCGCCAGACCTCGCCGACATATAGTGATGGCGTCCTCCTGGACGGGTGGATTGACGCACCTCATGCTGAGGTCTCGCCACTTCTTGATGAAGTCGAGGGCGCTCTCGCCCTTTTTCTGCCGAATTGAGCAGAGTTCGGCTAAGGAGACCTTTCGCTCGGCCGTTTGAAATCGATCGAGGAACTTCTTCTGGAGATCCGCCCAGTCGATGACTGAGCCGGGCTTTAGGCAGGAGTACCATTGGAAGGCCGTCCCTGTGAGCGAAGTGGCGAAGTAGCGGAGGAGATAGGATTCCTCCAACGCTAACTCACCCATGGCCGTAACATAGTAGGCCAGGTGTTCATGTGGCGACCCCTGCCCATCGAACGTTTATAGCTTCGGGGGCTTGGAGTATTATGGAGCAAGTTTCTTTAACTGGTGGTGAAGCGGGTAGGGTACAATGTAGAGATCCACCGTGACCGTCCCTTTACCATACTGGGCGAGCTTTGTCTCGATAATGTGCTCGATCATCTGGCGTTGTGCCAAGAGATTTTCTGGCATTGGCGTTTTGGAGGCTCGTGGCTGAGTCTCGACCGGGGGCATGCCAAACCCAGTCACCAACGGGGTTCGGGCGATCGCCGCTGAGGTGTTGGCAGCATCGCGGGCCACCGGGGGTACTGGTGCCTCAGCCTGAGGCCTAGCAGTTTGATGAGGGTGAAGGTCTCGCTCTTGGAGGAGGTCCTGCAAGAGGGCCTTCAGATGTTGGTTCTCCTTCATTAGGGTGTCGAGGATCACTTCCAGAACCTCGTTCGCAGGCGGGTCGTTGTTGACCGGTTCTGCATTGATAGGGGGGTCGTGGTCTTCCACCAGGACCTCTTCTGTGCGTTCTGACGCTTGCGGTCCGGCAGAAGTGCCGATGTGACCTGTTGAAGCAGGTGGCAGAGCCTGATGGCGCGGCATCCTAAAGTGAGACAGGGGCTGGTTCAAATCGTCAGACTGGGTGTCTGGCTGGTGTCCGGTGGTGTAACACGTGAACACTCGAACCGCATCGTTGATAAACCGGGCTGTCTGCTTCCTTCGCGGATGTCGCTCGGGGCGGACAGGCGCCCCTAGTCTGTCAAAGACCGAGATGCGTTGCGGAGGGGGCTCACTCCCGATGTTAGCCGGGGGAGAACCCTGGACAGGTTGCTGGATGGCCCGGGGACGGGCTCGCCTTTGCCTCCGCGTGCTTGAGCGAGGGACATTAGACGACTAGGCGTTGTTAGACGATGCTGCTGTGAGACCCATCCCGTCTGATGCTGCGTCTGAGTGCTCGCAGGGGGTTGGTAATACGCGCCATCCGAACAGCTTGAGCTTCTTCTGGGGTGACCCAGATTCTTCTCAGGTCCGATTGCATGTCTCCCTTGTCGTCACTTTTCCGATGAGTCGTCTTGGGAGGCCGTGTGCCTGGCTGCGGTGGGTGCCCCCGGGCTGCCGCCGAGGAACCTGCTCCTTTGAGCTTCGCCCCATCCTCTCGTGTTTGACGCAAGAGGTCAAAACGATTGGAAGTGGGGATGGTAGGAACGGTTCGTTCTTGGGGTACAATTGGCTCACCCCCGTCGAGACGGATCCGTAAGTCGCCAACAAGGACCGTCTTGCCGGAGTTGCTGGTTGCAGCAGCGAGTCGCCTGCTTCTGCGGCCATGGCGACGCTTCTTCTGAGGAGCTGAGGAAGACTCTGCCCCAAGATGGTAGACCGAGAAAACATGGCCCGAAATGACCGACAAGATGAAGCCGTCGGTCTGAAGTGCCGGAATCGGTCCGCGGGGTAAGTAACCCGCACCGGGAGTCGATAGCTGGGTGACTCGGGTGTAAGCCTTCGCCCGCGCCGATAAGAGTGTCGCCGAGGCTCGAGATGACACTCTTGCACCGGGAGGCGACGCCGTTGGAAGTGCCGGGGTGCCGACGCCCCTGGGTCGAGGACCCGTGGTAGGTGCCAGCGTAGTCTGGGCTTGGGTCGAAGGACCTGAGGAAGGTGTTGAGGAACACTGCCCCCTGGGTAGAAGACCCACGGGGAGAGTCGATTCAATTGGAGCTCGGGACTGGGGTCCCGAGTGCACTACTGGGGAGCCGTAAACTAGGGGCTGTGAGCCCATGTTGAGTGTCGGCCTTGCCGGGATTCGGGGTGGAAGACCCGATGCAGATGCTGGGAAGTCGTAAGCCCGGGGCTGAAAGCCCGTGTTGGGTGCCGACTTTACTGGGGCTCGGGGTTGAAGACCCGAGGCGGATACTGAGAAGCAATGGACCCGGGGCAGGGAGCCCGTGTCGGGTGCTGGCTTAGCTGCTGCTCGGGGTTGGGGACCCGAGGAAGTTGCTGGGAAGCCGTAGACCTGTGGCAGGGAGCCTGTGTCGGGTGCTGGCTTAGCTGCGGCTCGGGGTTGGGGACCCGAGGAAGATGCTGGGATGGCGACCGAAGTCCAGGGCGCGGGGCCCGTGTTGGAGATCGGACGAGGCTGGCCTCGAGAGCTAACGTTCACCCGGACCGACGTTGATCAGGGGGCCCTGTAGGGGCCTGCTGTGACAGTCTGGCGCCCGACACTCGGGCGGGACACTGGAGCTGGAGGCGCGCAGGGGCCACCGGAGAGACTGGAGTTGGCTGAGAAGCAGCCACAGGGATCACACCCAGAAAGTAGGGCGATCCGATAACCAGGGTGAAGCTTCCGAAAGTGATCGGCGTCGCCAAGTAGCCCACCCGGGCGTGGGTGGCGATGACGTTGGGACCGTAGGTGACGGCTGCCATAGTTGTCGGAGTTGTAGATCTCTAATTTAGAATAATCCACTTAAGGAAAATATCAAAGAAAAGACATGCAATAATCATCAATATGGAGGAAAATATATGCACGAGGTGCACAAGGGGAGTGTGTGATCGCCAGAGACGCTAGGTCTCAAAAATATAACAAATAATGAATAGGAGGAATGATCGCGAAAAGTACCTCAAAAGATGCGGGGATGTGGGTGCTTCCTTTCCCTTCAGATCGGCCGGCCGATGAAGAGAGTTTTTTAATTATTACCCTTACAAAAGAGACACAAACACCAATAAAAGAATTGAATTAGAACATGGTGTGTAGCATCAAATTCTTATATAGAAAGATGAGCATGAAAAGATGTGCAAGACACACCTTGTGGGTGTTGGCCCTTAAACCCCTATGCAAAAGGGGGGGAGATATATGATGAATGCATGAAAATATGAATAAAAATTAAAGGGAAAGAGTGCAAGAGTTGCACTATGGGGAGATCTCAATATGATGGTTGAGGAAAATCAATATAACAATGAAACATGATGCATGTATCATGAACTAATGAAAAATACAAAATAAGGGGGAGATAAGATAGAAAAATCTTGTTTGGTGGCTCTTTTGGCTTGAATGCTCGATGTGGAGAAAGCTTCAAAAGGGATGAAGACTTGAACCGTGAAGAAGCCTCTCCTTAGCCAAGAACAACACCTGCGTAAGAAGAAGAAAACAAAAAAAACAAAACAGAAGAAGAAGAAGAACGGAGGGAGGAGAGGAGGGAGAAGAGGGATCCGAACCTCATTAACAGAGCCAATGGCTCTATTAAATAGGTTGAGGAAGAGATAAACATGGGCAAGAGTCCCAAGAGGGAAATGATAAGAATGGGCAAGAGCCCAAACCAAGCAGGTATCTAACGAAGCAAGGACTCTCTGGGGAAAGGGCTGCGAAGCCGGAAGATGAAACACGCCCTTGGTCAGGGCGTCAATTCAAAAATTGACGACCTGTCAAGGGGCGTTAATTTAAAACACGCCCTGGGTCAGGGCGTTTCTTCCTGGATTAATTTTAGAAATAAACATTTCTTTTATTTAGAAATTGTGAAAGATGCCTCAGGGAGAGGCGTGAATTGAGAAACGTCCCATATTAGGGCGTGATTCAACATTTTTCAAACATTTATTTTTTTTCAAAAATTACATAATTCCAGGAATTGACGCCCTCACCTAAGGGCGTCCTTTCATCAAGAAACGCCCCAGGTCAGGTCGTGTTTTAAAACACGCCCTTCACAAGGTCACGAATTTATAAAATAGGTAAAATGGGGAGAAATAGATAAAATGGGGAGACACGCCCTGGATCAGGCCGCGTTTTAAAAACACGCCCCTCTCTAGGGCGTTAATTTTAAAAAAAAGAGGGAAAGGGGAGAAAATCCATGAAAAATGGAAAAAACACTCAAATAAGCTAATTTGAGGGTCAAATGGGGCATTACAAGGCAATATGAGAAATACTCAAAGTAATGTCAATTTTGGCGTGTCTACAGCTGCCCCACCTTGGCGTCTGCTTTGCAAGGGAGCGTAGCAAACTGAAAAGTAGATGCCAAGGTGTGATGAGACACGCAATCAACATCACTTGATAAGAAATGAAATCAAAAGCTCAAGATGAAGCAATCTCGGGAAATTCAATGAAATCAACGATGTTTGGATAAAACGGGGAGTGTGCACGCGGTGCACGAAGGAGATAAAATAAATGATCAACTTCCAACGCGGTGGAAGTACCCCAGGTCACAAACCTGTAGATTTCACCATTGGGGAGCGGTTACCAGCCAATGTGGACGTGCTACAGCCAAGGTGGATCAAAGGAAAGGATATAAAATAAGATGATGAAAATCCAAACAAGGAGCTCTCGAGAAAAGACCCAAAACAGCGATAAAACGAACTGAGGATCCAATTCGACAATGAAAATCTCATATCGAGAAAGATTAAGATCAATTCAACTCTCAACATCAGCTTATCAGAATGATTTTCCAATGTTAATTCAAAGTCCTACATGAATGCATGCTGGGCTAAAGGGAAAATAACAAATGAAAATATAAGATAATCAAGGATAATATTGTTAAACTGCCCAGACTGGGTCAAGAAACCAATTCTGCGAGCTGATACTAAGCCGAAGCCCGTTTATCCACGCACCAAGTCGTAAAAAGGGAACCGTCGTCCCCAGTCTTGGACGGCTCAACGGTCTATCCGTGTGACTAAGACTTCTCTGGAATCATCATTGTTTTTGATGAAGGGGAACTCAAATCCCAGATTTACCAAAGCCACAAGATCCTTGATATAATCTAGTAACATATGTAACATATAGTAGAAGGTGTGTCTCTCATACATTCTGTAGACACGCCAAAATTGACATTACTTTGAGTATTTCTCATATTGCCTTGTAATGCCCCATTTGACCCTCAAATTAGCTTATTTGAGTGTTTTTTCTATTTTTCATAGATTTTCTCCCCTTTCCCTCTTTTTTAAAATTAACGCCCTAGAGAGGGGCGTGTTTTTAAAACGCGGCCTGATCCAGGGCGTGTCTCCCCATTTTATCTATTTCTCCCCATTTTACCTATTTTATAAATTCGTGACTTGTGAAGGGCGTCTTTTAAAACACGACCTGACCTGGGGCGTTTCTTGATGAAAGGACGCCCTTAGGTGAGGGCGTCAATTCCTGGAATTATGTAATTTTTGAAAAAGAATAAATGTTTGAAAAATGTTGAATCACGCCCTAATATGGGACGTTTCTCAATTCACGCCTCTCCCTGAGGCGTCTTTCACAATTTCTAAATAAAAGAAATGTTTATTTCTAAAATTAATCCAGGAAGAAACGCCCTGACCCAGGGCGTGTTTTAAATTAACGCCCCTTGACAGGTCGTCAATTTTTGAATTGACGCCCTGACCAAGGGCATGTTTCATCTTCCGACTTCACAGCCCTTTCCCCAGAGAGTCCTTGCTTCGTTAGATACCTGCTTGGTTTGGGCTCTTGCCCATTCTTATCATTTCCCTCTTGGGACTCTTGCCCATGTTTATCTCTTCCTCAACCTATTTAATAGAGCCATTGGCTCTGTTAATGAGGTTCGGATCCCTCTTCTCCCTCCTCTCCTCCCTCCGTTCTTCTTCTTCTTCTGTTTTTTTTTTTTTTGTTTTCTTCTTCTTACGCAGGTGTTGTTCTTGGCTAAGGAGAGGCTTCTTCACGGTTCAAGTCTTCATCCCTTTTGAAGCTTTCTCCACATCGAGCATTCAAGCCAAAAGAGCCACCAAACAAGATTTTTCTATCTTATCTCCCCCTTATTTTGTATTTTTCATTAGTTCATGATACATGCATCATGTTTCATTGTTATATTGATGTTCCTCAATCATCATATTGAGATCTCCCCATAGTGCAACTCTTGCACTCTTTCCCTTTAATTTTTATTCATATTTTCATGCATTCATCATATATCTCCCACCCTTTTGCATAGGGGTTTAAGGGCAACCACCCTTAAGGTGTGTTCTTGCACATGCTTTCATGCTCATATATTTTTTATGAATTGATGCTACACTCACCATGTTTCTAATCCATATCTTTATTGGTGTTTGTCTTTATTTGCAAGGGTAATTAATTGAAGAACTCTCTTCATCGGCCGGCCGATTTGAAGAGAAAGGAGCACCTACAATCAACCGCACTCCAAGGTATTTTTCGCGATCTCTCCCAAGCTTTCATTGTTATATTTTTGAGACCTCGTTTCTCTGGCGATCACACACTCCTCTTAGCACCTCGTGCTATTTTCATGCTTTATTCATTCACTTAATATTTAATTGTTTTAAGTGGATTTTAAAAGAGATCTACAAATTGGCGATCACGGTGGGACCCTTTGTGTTCTTCTTTTATTACCCCTTTCCCCTTTAGCACCCTCGCGTGCCCTTTCCCTTTGGTACCCACGGTACCCCTCCTTTGTGCCCCTCGGGCGCCCTCCATTGTGCATTGCACTCTCCCCAAGTGATCTGTCAGTTTGATAGTTTTTTAGAATTTCCACTTATCCAAAAAAATTTTTGATGAGCATGCTTCTATCTTAATACTCATATATTTGTTGATTGGCCGTGACTGTGAGTGTTTGATATTGCTGGCCGTGGGGTCTTTCTGAGAATTAACGCCTCTGTCAGAGGCGCTTTTTAATTTCACGCCCTCACCTAGGGCGTTTTATGCATGTCTAACGCCTTCTGACAGGACGTCTTCTATCATACCTTGCTTATCTGTGAATTCACGCCCTTCTCCAGGGCGCCTTTTTATATTGTAACGCCTCACACTAAGGCGTTTTATTCATTCGGCCGTGCGTACCCTTGAGAGTTGACGCCCTCGACCAGAGGCGTCCATTTGATTTGTAGCGCCCCATACCAGGGCGTGTTTTTACCTTGCCTGTGTGGGCCCTCACAGTGATTCACGACAGTGACCCTATCGTTTCGTTTCTGGATAGCGCCCCCTTTCAGGGCGTCGTTTACTGTGGGTTTGCAGAACCCTTCCTTGCGTGATTTTTTCATCATGATTCATGCTCATATTCATTGATTGATTATATTGTGGTGATTACCCTGCTTGTTTGTGAATTCACGCCCCTCTCCAGGGTGTCTTTTACTTGGTAACGCCTCACGCCAGGGCGTTTCTTTGTTGATTAGCGCCCCTCAGCAAGGCGTGTCTTTTGATTTGAGGCCCTCGGTCAAGGGCGCCCTTTCCCCTTATAGCGCCTCACCCTAAGGCGTGTTTTTACTGCCCCTGGCACCTCGCTTTGAGTCACGACAGTCACACTGTCGTGTCTTTTATTAGTAGCGCCCCCTGCCAGGGCGTGTTTTTACTGTGGGTTTCCAGAACCCTTCCCGTGGGTGAGTTTTCATGATATTTCATGCTTATCTTTGTTGATTGATCATATTATTGTGGTTGGCCTGTTTACCCTGCTGCATTCACATTTGCATTTGGTTTGGGAGGCCCCCTCCTCTTCATTAGGATCCACACACCCTCTTGGAATCGGGACGACCCTCCATTGAGCATTCCGTCTCTTTGGACTGGAAATCCCTTTTCCAAGCCTCCGTAAGTCCCCGCACCCGTGGATTCCCTCACGGACGCCGGGCAGGTTGTACCCTTTTGAAGTCCCGAGTTAGTTGGCCTAAACGCGGTGAGAGAGGGTTCCTAGTTGGCATTGAAGTCAAATCTCATTTGAAACTAGGTTCCTCCCCCCTTGTGTGAATCATTCCAAACTTTGCTAAAAATCATTAATTCACCAAGGTTTAAACAAATAAAAATCAAGGTAACCATTCCAACTTGTGTGTTTCTTTGCAAATTGTTTGCACATTATTTGGATTGCTTGAATGGCTTACTTTGATAGACAAAATAACATGTTCAATTCAATTAATGTTCATGAGGGTGAACAACCTAGCACTTCTTACACTCCTCAAATTCAACATGTTCATCAAAATCCTCACCATTCTTTCAAAGGACCACGTCCTCACTCTTATGGTCATGCCCGACCCATGGGCAATGTCCAATCTAATGGTCCTCCTCCTCAATTTCGAGCCACTACTCCCTCGGGATCCTCTCGTCCCAATGACGAGAAGGTCTCCCGAATCATTCATGCATTAGATCATCTCACCCCTCAACAGATCCAAGCCCTTAAGGCTGCCGTTGAGGGTACATCTCATGCATCACCCCCTCCTTCCAATTCTATTCGGGTGGCCCATCACCCACCTCCTTCCAATTCTATTCGGGTGGCCCATCACCCACCTCCTTCCAATTCTATTCGGGTGGCCCACCACCCATCTCCCTCCAATTCTACACGGGTGGCCCATCACCCACTTCCTCCTTCCAATCCTGATCGGGTAGCCCATTACCCATCTCCTCCTATTCATTCTACTTGGGTGGCCCATCACCCGCCTCCTTCTATTCCTCCTTCATCAAGGACCCGAGGCCCATTTACTCCTTGCAATCCAGCCCGTCCGGGTTCTTTTACGGGTCATCTCGTCAACTCCCCTCCACGGCCTTTTTATGCGGCCCCTCCTCCTTCAAGGCCCTGCCAACCCTCAGTTGTTCAAGTCACACCCCTCCAACAATCTCTGCTTGATAAAATCACTTTGATGGAGGAACAAATAAAGAGGGTCACGGCTCCTCCTACTCCAGTCAATCCGCTCCATGCCGCTTTGGACGAGATTACAAAGATGGAGAGAGAATGGAAAGACAGGATGGATGATTATGGCATCAGCATTCCAAGCGAGCAAGAGCCGACCTTTGAAGAATCCGAGCCGGTATATGATGATGAAGCTCCGCAAGCACCCCTTCCGAGTTTCCTTAAATTCCCGTTTCCCCCACTATCATTTGATGAACCCCCTGCTCAGGACGAAGCCACCGTCCCCGATCCAACCCCCATTTATGAGACTAATTGGTGTTACGATGATGGGTCGATACTTCAATCACCCACACCGGCACATTGTAAGTCTCCTCCTATCCTTGACACCGCATACATTACACCTCCTCCATTTATACCATTAACCTTCACACCAACCTCCCCTAAACCTTCCATTAAACCTCCACCAATTACACCTCCACGCCTTAAACCATTAACCTCCACACCATCGGCCTCCATTAATTACACCATTGAACCTTCCCCAATTAACCTCCCATTTACGCCACCTCGGCCCTCCATTATCCCTTTGCCTATTCCACCACTTAACCCTTTACCCTTACCCATGGCTAATCCTGAGCAGGATCCACCTCTTTTTGCACCCGAGCCAATCCCGACTGCTTCCGAGCAAGAGGAGAAGCTCGACGTGTTTGAACCCCGCTTACGCTCACCCATTTGCCAACACCTTCCATTATAACTCCACCATCCACGGAGCCTTCCGCCTCCGCCTCACCTCCCTTTATTACTCGGAAGGGGCGTGCTTCTGCAGCTACTTGCGCCGAAGATAATCAAGAGCTGGGCAGAAAGGATTTGGCCGCGCTATTCAAGATACAAGAATTCATTTGCCGGATGCCAATCCGGGTTATTGTGCCAATCACGGCCGAAGAAGTCAAGTCGCCGCCATGCCGGGCGTTGATGCCGTCTAAGGGCCGGGCAGGGCACCCCTTGTTCCAATTTTCGAATTCTGAATTCATTACTCCTTACAAGGGGCGAATGCCCATTTTATTCAACATTCCATATTCATCACCATCAATGGGCATGTCGATGCTTCATGTTCCAACTCTACGACTCCCTCACCTTATTGATCTTCGCTTTCCAAGGGGGTTGTCATTTATTGAAGCTTCTTTTATTGGGCCGATTGGTCGTACATGTTCACTGCCGTGGAGGGGCAATTGTCTTAAGGGGCCGTCCCCTATTTCTTCCACTCTTGTTCATTCAACTCCATCCATATCCATTTCAATCACATTTTCCTCGTGGGCCACTCCAAGGGTTAGGAGGAGGATCTTGCCCTCTCACCCTTCGTATTCCTCATTTTCTCCACCTTCGTTGCATCTCATGCATTTTGTTGCATTCATGCATTCACAGCATTCATCGCATTCATTCTGCATACAATTGCATCTCCTTCTTCCCGGGTTTCCAAACCCGTATCTCCCTCGCCTTTCGGCACCGCCGGATATTCCGCATTTCCCATCTTATTCATATTCATCTTTTTGTCCACTCCCCTTGGGGCATCGCGTCCCCTTTCCTGCTATCTCCCTGGAACCTCCAGGAGTTTTATCCCTCCCTTTTGGGCATCTCGCCCTTTCTGATTCTATTCCTCCGGAACCTCCGGACTTTCCCCTCGGGCATCGCGCCCCTTTCCATTCTCCTCCTCCGGAACCTCCGGACCTTTCTCTTGGGCACCGCGCCCCTTTTCACCTTCCTCCTCCGGAACCTCCGGATTCTCCATCTTATTCTCTCTATCATCTCCCAGGGCATCGCGACCCTCCTGATTTCATTCCTCCGGAACCTCCGGACCTTCCATATTTCTTTCAATTCATCTTCTTGCTCCTCCGGGACTTCATATCTTTTATTCTCTTCTTTCTTTTCCGTCACCTTTTTTATCATCTTTTTCCCTATTTCTCCCCAGGGCATCGCGCCCCTTCTTTCAACATTCCTCCGGAGCCTCCGGATGATTCCTCCCATCACGATTCTCCTCCACAACCTCCGGACCCTCCGGATCCGCCTCTTTCCATTTACCAATTTCTTCTTCTGATTCCTCCCGATCTCGGGTCTGACCCAACTTCTTCCGCATCCATTGCTTTGGGCATTTGCCCTTTCTCCCATTGCTTCCGAGGCTTTAGTCCTCACCCCTCTTCTTAATTCTCCTCTCCTTCTGTAGATTGTTCCATGTGATCAGGGTCTCCGCGCCTTAGTGAGGGAGTTCTAGCCCTCGCCTCTTTTCCTTTTTTCCTTATTCGTCTGAGTCTGGTCTTGGCACCACTCCTTCTTGTTAAGCCACTCCCAAAATCCTTTGCTTCCAATCCTTTTGACTGCCAAAGAGGACAAATCCCACGATGATCAACCTCGCCTCTGACAGCTGCTTCTACAAAGGTTGCAAGGTAATATATTGGCGTAAGTATGCATTTTAATGATATCATTTTCTCATTTCTTCACGCATGATTTTCAAAAGAAAGTGCTTCTTAGTAGGATTAAGAGTGATGTTTTTAAACCTTTATCTTAAACTTTTGAATTCTCATTTTAAAAAGAGTCTTTAGACTTGCTTTTACAGCACTTTGGTTGATAAAGAACCCGCGCTGGGAATTTAACATTCTCTCCCTGCTTGTTTAAGAGTAACCCTCAGTTGGGCATTTCACACACTTCACGGCGTCCTTAGCCGGCTCCTTTTGTTAAAATATCGTCTCTACTTTGGCCATGCCATGAGTATATCTGAAAGTCTTTTCTCTTCTTCACTCGGTCGAATGCAGGGGCAAGAGATTAATGGATAAGATGACCAACCTAGGTAATCCCCAATACGAGAGGAGTCTCAAATAGGGGCAGTCTTGACCCAAAATCAATATGAGTTTTCATATGAGTTTCATGATATACATCTCGCCAAAAGGGCTATTATGAAAATCAAATCAAGTCAAAATCTCGATAAAAGTAAAATTGTGAATTATGGCATGTCAAGAGTGGCAAAGTCCCCGCAGGGAAAACCCTGATCGTATGCATGTCAAGGGTCTAAAAATCAAAGGCACAAAGCCCCGGTACAACAGACTACCTCTTTGAGGGTTAAACCTTGGAAGGAATTCAAGTCCTGATATTTCCCATCCTGTATAAAGCTTGTCTCCAATTGTTCTTCTCTTCTTCCTCCAAGACCGAATGTTTCTCGGGTATGGCCTTGGTAGGGGCACCGTTAATTAATGGCGGTCGATTATAGGACGCCACTTTCAACGCACGCCCGACTTTGGGTAATTTTTAGCGAAAAGGGAAGGAACGAGGACCCCTAGTCAGTGGTTCAATAAACACCCTTTGATGCTGCATTTGCGATGTCTAAGCTAAAATCTATAAAAATTTGAATATCTTTCCAAAAGTACACAAAAATTTGCATATTACAAAATTCATAAACATTTGAAAATTTTTGAAAACTCATAAAAATTTGCATATTTCAAAACTCCAAAAAATTTTGCATTGTATTCTGATGGTGTTCTGCAGGAACCATTTTTACAAGGACCAAGAGTACGGGATGAGTCCTTTCTCCAATCATTGCTATCAAGCCATTGATTCTTCCCGATATTATCATGCCACCATGGGCATTTTTAATTATTCATCTCCAGATCTTTCAATCAAATTCTATTGATTATTCTCCTGATTATCATCTTGAGATCATTCAATCAAATTCCTGCTAATTTTTCATCTGATTAATTTTCCCGCTGGGCATTCCTCAATCTTTCAACTCCAAACTTTGATTATGCCAAGTTGACATCCTCCTAATGAAACAACAGACAATGATATTTTTTAATGCAGTGCTATTCATTACATGTTTGAATGATATTGGTGCTTTGATTTACTATAATGCCTTATTCATTGTTTGTTATCATTATATCTTGGCTAATGAAATTTTTGAGCGCAGGATAAGAAGCTCTTGGTCCCACCGACTGGGCATCAATATCCAAGACCCACGGTGACGGCACCTTTTCTTAGTTCCCCCATGCTCATTGCTATCACCATCTCCCCCTGTATGCATTCTATTATATGTTACATATGCTACTAGATTATATCAAGGACCTTGTGGCTTTGGTAAATCTAGAATTTGAGTTCCCCTTCATCAAAAACGATGACGATTCCAGAGGCGTCTTAGTCATACGGATAGGCCGTTGAGCCGTCCAAGACTGGGGACGATGGTTCCTTTTTTACGAGTTGGTGCGTGGATAAACGGGCTTCGACTTAGTATCAGCTCGCAGAATTGGTTACTTGACCCAGTCTGGGTAGTTTAACAATATTATCCTTGATTATATTATATTTTCATTTGTTATTTTCCCTTTAGCCCAGCATGCATTCATGTAGGACTTTGAATTAACATTGGAAAATCATTCTGATAAGCTGATGTTGAAAGTTGAATTGATCTTAATCTTTCTCGATATGAGATTTTCATTGTCGAATTGGATCCTCAGTTCGTTTTATCGCTGTTTTGGGTCTTTTCTCGAGAGCTCCTTGTTTGGATTTTCATCATCTTATTTTATATCCTTTCCTTTGATCCACCTTGGCTGCAGCACGTCCACATTGGCTGGTAACCGCTCCCCAATGGT
This sequence comes from Amorphophallus konjac, assembly GCA_022559845.1. Lineage (NCBI taxonomy): Eukaryota > Viridiplantae > Streptophyta > Magnoliopsida > Alismatales > Araceae > Amorphophallus > Amorphophallus konjac. The sequence goes on along the minus strand of JAHNEJ010001925.1, from coordinate 90,196 downwards.
GAAATCTACAGGTTTGTGACCTGGGGTACTTCCACCGCGTTGGAAGTTGATCATTTATTTTATCTCCTTCGTGCACCGCGTGCACACTCCCCGTTTTATCCAAACATCGTTGATTTCATTGAATTTCCCGAGATTGCTTCATCTTGAGCTTTTGATTTCATTTCTTATCAAGTGATGTTGATTGCGTGTCTCATCACACCTTGGCATCTACTTTTCAGTTTGCTACGCTCCCTTGCAAAGCAGACGCCAAGGTGGGGCAGCTGTAGACACGCCAAAATTGACATTACTTTGAGTATTTCTCATATTGCCTTGTAATGCCCCATTTGACCCTCAAATTAACTTATTTGAGTGTTTTTTCCATTTTTCATGGATTTTCTCCCCTTTCCCTCTTTTTTTTAAAATTAACGCCCTAGAGAGGGGCGTGTTTTTAAAACGCGGCCTGATCCAGGGCGTGTCTCCCCATTTTATCTATTTCTTCCCATTTTACCTATTTTATAAATTCGTGACCTTGTGAAGGGCGTGTTTTAAAACACGACCTGACCTGGGGCGTTTCTTGATGAAAGGACGCCCTTAGGTGAGGGCGTCAATTCCTGGAATTATGTAATTTTTGAAAAAGAATAAATGTTTGAAAAATGTTGAATCACGCCCTAATATGGGACGTTTCTCAATTCACGCCTCTCCCTGAGGCGTCTTTCACAATTTCTAAATAAAAGAAATGTTTATTTCTAAAATTAATCCAGGAAGAAACGCCCTGACCCAGGGCGTGTTTTAAATTAACGCCCCTTGACAGGTCGTCAATTTTTGAATTGACGCCCTGACCAAGGGCGTGTTTCATCTTCCGGCTTCGCAGCCCTTTCCCCAGAGAGTCCTTGCTTCGTTAGATACCTGCTTGGTTTGGGCTCTTGCCCATTCTTATCATTTCCCTCTTGGGACTCTTGCCCATGTTTATCTCTTCCTCAACCTATTTAATAGAGCCATTGGCTCTGTTAATGAGGTTCGGATCCCTCTTCTCCCTCCTCTCCTCCCTCCGTTCTTCTTCTTCTTCTGTTTTATTTTTTTTTGTTTTCTTCTTCTTACGCAGGTGTTGTTCTTGGCTAAGGAGAGGCTTCTTCACGGTTCAAGTCTTCATCCCTTTTGAAGCTTTCTCCACATCGAGCATTCAAGCCAAAAGAGCCACCAAACAAGATTTTTCTATCTTATCTCCCCCTTATTTTGTATTTTTCATTAGTTCATGATACATGCATCATGTTTCATTGTTATATTGATGTTCCTCAATCATCATATTGAGATCTCCCCATAGTGCAACTCTTGCACTCTTTCCCTTTAATTTTTATTCATATTTTCATGCATTCATCATATATCTCCCACCCTTTTGCATAGGGGTTTAAGGGCAACCACCCTTAAGGTGTGTTCTTGCACATGCTTTCATGCTCATATATTTTTTATGAATTGATGCTACACTCACCATGTTTCTAATCCATATCTTTATTGGTATTTGTCTTTATTTGCAAGGGTAATTAATTGAAGAACTCTCTTCATCGGCCGGCCGATTTGAAGAGAAAGGAGCACCTACAATCAACCGCACTCCAAGGTATTTTTCGCGATCTCTCCCATGCTTTCATTGTTATATTTTTGAGACCTCGTGTCTCTAGCGATCACACACTCCTCTTAGCACCTCGTGCTATTTTCATGCTTTATTCATTCACTTAATATTTAATTGTTTTAAGTGGATTTTAAAGGAATCTACAGGAGTGTGGAGTGTCGCAGAGGCGACAGTCGCTGACAGTCACTGAGAGTGGCCCAATGATCGGAACGCGGACTGGAGGCTACTGGAGAATGCGCATGAGTACCCTCCTTTGCCTCTCCTGCAAGGACAGGGAAAGGGCACCGGGCTTCAGGGCTAGCACAGACTTTTCTTCAGCAAAAAGAAGGAAGGCGGGAGACGTCCCACTGGGCATGCCATCCTCTCTGTTGCGCGCGTTTTTTATGCCGGTTAACCGGGGTGAAGGAAGGAATACGGCGGGGAAGGAAAATACGGTAGTTTGATGTATCTCAGGTATCCTCCTTACGGGTGCATGCCTCTCACGGCGGTACAGGGCACTCTCCTTTTACGAAAAGTTGAAAGGGGCGGAATGGCACGGGAATGTCGGGCTAAGGGTTAACCGGACAGGGTGCGGGCGTGCCAGTCGATCTCTTGACAATCACTCATGGAACTAAGGTTTGACCGGGGAAGTGCCACCAAGGCGCGGCACGTGGGCTCAGGCGATCGGGCGACACGTGGAGAGAAGAGGTTCCATGGGTGCGAGTGCATAGGCGATTGCGAGAATCATGTACATGACGTCTTTCCCCACCGGCCGCAAGCAACCGGTGTTTATTTACATCGGATTGAATCCAAATACCTTCGTTCCATGCTGAAGAAAAATCTGTATATGTGTCTGAAGCCATGAGTGTAGGGCCCGGCGCATTTAGCAGCTAGGGGTACATGTTAGACTGAGGGGTGTTTGTTGGGGGTGTAGTGTTAGGCACGGATGCCGAAGGATATAGATAGGAGATTGAAGGCCGGGACGCGGGTGCGAGGGCACTCGTCCAATCGGCGACGTTGGGCTGAGACGTGTATTTCTTTATGGGAAAGCCGTAATGGCCAAAGTACAACTGGCGCATGCCACGGGACAATTCCAACATGCTAGTCGGTCCCCGGGTCGATGCGTGATGAATACACACATGTGCATTTTACAGAGGGGTCCTCCCGTGGCGTGGGCCGCCGCCGTGGTGCCAAACGGGGGCCTACAACTGGATAAGTGAGGGGATTCGTCAATCCAGCATCTGGACAAGGGTCGGACGCGGCTCGAGTTGAGCGGTCGGAAATGGCCTTGTGACTGTGAGTGAGCATGACGTCATGGCACACGAGTGGTTGCGACCGACGGCCGTGCGAGGGGGAATCCCGGCATGAGGGGACGTCCGCCCATATCACAACGTCTCACACACGGTGGGTGTCGACTTGTGTGTGACGACTACCTACGGCGTGAGGGGAGCGCGAACGACATACCCCCGGCGTAGTAGACCGCCGAACAAGTCACCCACACACAATTCTCCTTTGCTCCGCACTCGAAGTCTTGTGCTTGTCGGGTGCCGGACGATCTTGCGTATTGTTGGATGCTTTGTATTGGATTGATGCCCCACCCCTTGAGATCCTAAGGGGTATTTATAGGGGAAGATGAATGGTCACAAGGGGTTTACGCGGACCAGCTAGGGGGGGTGAGCTGGTCCGCGTAAACCCAATGGAATAGTGCTTGGGTTACGGGCTGAGAGAGAGGGAAGGGGGTTTACGCGGACTAGCCAGGGGGGCCTAGCTGGTTCGCCTAAACCCCCAAGGGTTTAGGCAGCTAGTTTTTTTCTTTTTTAAATATATATATATATATATATATTGGTTTGAATTGGGGGTTTAGGCGGACCAGCCAGGGGGCCCTGGTCGGTCCGCCTAAACCCCCCCCAGGGGGGGTTTAGGCGGGTTCGCAAGGAGAGAGAGGGGGGGCTGGTCCCCACCCTATAAAATGTGATTTTTGGCCATTTTTTCTTCCTAATTTAACTAAGAAAGAAAAGGACAAGTGGGTGAAGGATACGTGGCGGCTTGTGGAGACTTGTGCGCGTTGACTTGAGGACGACCCGTCGTGCTGTCGCTTTGCGCTTCCACGTCCACGCTTTGATCCCTCGAACTGGTACGGCACACGAACCGCATCGTAGGGCCGTAATTGAGTGAACCGGGGCTGAGTGGGGTCGTGGGACCACCGAGCTGGAGAGGGGGCGCGGCCCCCTGGGGGAGTTCGCCCTCCCCCGGGGGCGCGGCCACTCCCAGGGGCGAACTGGCCCCGGGCCGGCCATAACCCCGGGGGATGGCCCCTGAGGGTCTTCTTGTGTTGCCTGGGGACGTCCTTTGATGGACTTTGAACTTCGGAAGGCTGGCATGGGCCCGTGGGGCCACTGTTCTTTGAGTTGGAGTAGCCACTCACGAGGTGTTCGGGCAAATACCCAACACACCCGGGGTTGCCGAACGAGCCGCGTAAGTGGCCGACAGGCCATGGATTTCACCTAAGGCCAATGGTAGAAGTCTGTAGGGGTTGGAAAGAGGCATTTTGGGGCCCACGGGCCTTACCTCGTGTTGCGTGCCACATTGTACGGCGGGTTGACAGGGTAGCCTCGGGTTGGCTCGAGAGCTAAGTTTAGTGGCTTATTGCCACGTGTCTGAGGGTCGGGGGTGGCCCCGACTTGCTAGGGGGTCGTTGTTGGACCCAACTGGTATACTAGAACCACGTGGTGGCCCGTGGTCTTGTGTAGAAGGGTTAAAATATACGCGCCCACAAGGTGTTCGGAAAAATGCCGAACACACGTGTGTGAGCCGTACGTACATACTGCGGGCCTCCAAAGCCCGTGGTTGACTTGCTCGGGTCTCCCATTGACCTTGGAGGGTTGAATAAAGAGTCTTGGAGTGGGCCCGCGACTCTTTTGCTGGATGCCACGTGGCGTGGCTTAACGTCGGGGCGCTCCTGGGTGATCCCGGGCCGCCATATAGGATGCGGGCAAAGCCCATATGAGAGTGGCCGGGATTGACCCCGAATACTTGTTTGTGCCGCCGTGCGTCACGGCGAATTTATCGGGACCGTTGTGGGGACCTTTAGGGTGTAGAAAGGGCTAGGTAGCCCGTGCCTTGAAGGTGTTTGGGGAAATGCCCGAACACTTATTCCTTATCGTTTTGGCTGGGAAATTGTCTGGGTACAACAATTATGCATGTGCCTGAAATCTATTCAATCAGAACCATAGATGGAACGATCCTAAGCACACATCTAGCACTGAAGACACAAGGATGCAAATCATACAATGCTCAAGGATTTTTTAGGTGGTTCAGTCCTCCAGACCTACATCCACCCCACACTCAACCCGAGTGTGGATTCCTACTGATACACAGCTTAACTCGCTGGGCATCACAGCTTGCCTACAGCCGCTAAGCAACACAGCTTGTTGTCCGAGGTATCCACCTCGCCCGCTGAGTCTTACAACTTGCCTACAACCGCTAAGCAACACAGCTTGCTGTCCGAGGTATCCACCTCGCCCGCTGAGTCTCACAGCTTGCTGTGCTAAGTATCCACCTCGCCCGTTGAGCCTCACAGCTTGCTGTCCAGATAAACAGATTCTCTGCAACCGCTGACACAGAGCTTGAAAGAAAGGATTAAAAGAAAACAAAAGATAAGAAATCGCAGCACCGGATAGCTAGAAATGAAACACAAAATGTAGCTCTCTCAAGAGCAGATTGGTCTGGATTTGATCCAGAAACCAACAGATAGCTAGCCACAGGCTGCTTTAATCTCGACCACACTTTCTTTTCTTTCTCTTCTCTCGATCCTCTCTTCTTCTCTTTTCTCCTTCTTATTCTTCTTCTCAGACTCTGGCTCACTCTTCTTTTCTCCGCTGCTCACTCTCCGATTCACTCTTTCTGCTTCGATCTCTCTTTTTTTTCTTCTGGACGCTCTCTCACTCTATCTTTTTCATCTCTTCTATTCTTCTTCTTCTTCTTTTTCCTCTCTACTGTTCTCTCTTTTTCTTTCTTGAACACTCCTATTCTTTTCTCTACTCTTCTCCTATTTTTTTTCTTCTCCTTCTTCTTTTTCCTCTCTGCTGTTCTCTCTTTTTCTTTCTTGAACTCTCCTATTCTTTTCTCTGCTCTTCTCCTCTTTTTTTTTCTCATCGCCACCTTTGATCGAAGGACCGGCCTTCTTATATGGCTGTTGGTAGGGTTCCCACGAGCTCATCCGTCCAGAGAGGATTGGGGACGTTGATCCACGTGGTAGAATGTCAGAGATATTCTTCCTGGGACCACGTGCCAATCATTGTTTCTGTTATCCTTACGAGCTCACGTGCCATACGATGATTTCTGCCCTCGTGCGGATCATATGCTCGAATGTATGGCCAAGCTTATAGAAGTTGCCGTAGCCTTAGACCTGCACAGACTTGTGCTTGCGGCGCTCGCAAAACTGCACCGACTTGTGCTAGCAGTGAAAACTTGCACTGACTTGGGCTCGTGGCAAGGTTTGCACTGACTTGAGCTCGTGGCAAGGTTTGCACCGTCCTTGAGCTTGCAGTTAAAACATGCACCGATAGTGAATATACGTTAGATGAGAAAACCTTGCACTGACCCTGTATACAACTAACACTAACCTCAATATGTACATAGTACAACTTAGCACAGACCTTATAAATGCATGTAACAGAGTATGCACGGACTTTGTTCTGCGCAAGGAAGAATGTGCACGGACTTAAATGGTGCATAGACCTAAATGTTGCACGGACTTCCATTTTATTGCTACAGAGAAATGCACGGACTTGGATAGGCTTGCTAGCATGAAGTGCACTGACCTCATGTTCCTTAGCACAGGCGTTGTGTATGCATGATGCAAGCTATGCACAGACCCTATATGTGCGGTACGATGGCTTGCACCGACCTTATGTTCCTTAAGCAAAGCAATGCATTGACCTTATGTTCGTTTGGCCAAAACATGCACCGAGTGTATATGATGTAGACACAAATGAATGAGGCGCTCACAGCAAAGAATATGCACCGACCTACATGCGTGCACATGACAAGAGTGTGCACGGACTTGACATTTGCACCGACCTACTTGCGTGCGCATGACAAGAGTGTGCACGGACTTGACATTTGCACCGACCAATGCATGCGCAAGGTAAACTATGCACGGACCTTGTAAGTGCAGTAAAAGAACATGCACGGACTTAGAGTGTGCACAAATTTAACATGTCACAAGGCGAACCGGTTCGCATGGACCTTATAACCTGAATGAATGTGATATGCCTGGACCTTCTTCTCCTGTATGCATGCTGCAAATAGTTGCACGGGCCTTGCGTCCCACAAGGCAAAGACTGCACAGACATTGTATCGCACGAGGGTGAAAAGTCTGTACAGACCTTAACACAACTTGGTGTAAACACGCACTAACTTTTAGACAATTAAGCAAAAACACACATAGATGTTGTGTGCTAAACAATGAATAAAGCACATACCTTATGGATGCATCGACCAAATGTTTGACAGAGTGCAATGCATCGACCAAGTGTTTATCAAAATGGCAGACCCAAGGAAATGACATGCACACAAGGAAATAATATGCACACAGGGAAATAATATGGACACCGTGTATATGATGAAATCTCATTCACAAGCACACATTCACAAATGCATATTCACACATATGAATCATCTTAACATGCACTCATATGAATCATCATGGTCTTTCATGCACACATGCACACATATGAATCATCTTGGTATTTTCCATCATCAAAAACACAGAGACACAACAATCAGTAGTGCCAAGGGGTCGACATAGCCTTGATATCGCCTTGCCTGATCTTCCTTTTGGGAAAGGAAGAGTCGACGCTGCTTTGATCATGAAGTCGACGCAGCCTTGTGTAGTTTGATTTTTCCTTCTTTTGCCAAACCCTTTCTTGTTTCTGTGCATTCAAAGTCCTTTACACCTTGGGCTTCACTCAGTCTTTTTCAACTCTATTTGAATAAAAAGAAGGCCCTTTGCTCCTTTCTTTGAGCACGTCCAACGCTCCTTACTTGCATTGCCATTTCTGCTCAGGAGTGCTCAAGAGATGCTGGCTTCTACAGTTGCTAACCTTGTGGTTGTTGGTTGCTGCTAGCTTGTGCTGCTGATGGCTTTTAGTTGTTGCTGAAGCATGCTGTCGTGGCTACTTGTCGTTGCTGGTATTGCTGATGCTGGCCTTGTTGGTCTAGTTGGCTTGTCAAAGCCTTTTACTGATCATAGCAACAATTCATCGAGCACTTGCAACTTCTTGGAACCGAAACTCAGGGAGGGTTAAAGAGAGGTTAGATAGTAAATGCTTTTTTGACTCCCTGAAGCATATATGAAGTTTTGTTGTCATCAAAACACACACATGGCACATCAGTCTTCATATGTACTGCATGGGCACACAAGTCTGTCGACAAAATCTGTCGACTGAAACAAAAAGTCAGTCGACCTAGGTAATGTCTGTCGATTGATTTTTTTCATATCAATCAACTTAGTTTATGTGGGGTCGATTGATTTTTGCATTCTTTGGTCAATTCTTCTTCAACGTAGCCCATCTTGATTGCATCAGCTCAAAATGCTAGTCAACCTCTTTGAAGACACTTTCCAGCCCAAGAGAAGTCTTCCTGCAAGTTGGCTTCTTCTTGCTGAAAGTCTTGAATGTCTATCAACCTGACGGTGCAAAGGTCGACTGATTTTGAAATATCTGTCGACTGAATTCAATATCAGTCGACTGGTTTTTGCCTAGGTCAACTGAATTGGCCTTTCTCTGTTGACTTGGTGCGTTGACCTGGCTTGGCTTGGTAGTCTAGGTTGTGTCGACGCCAAGGCTTCACTAGGTCGACTCAGTTGCATATCTGTCGACTTGAGAGAATGTCTGTTGACTTGAACTTCATATCGGTCGATCAAGGTCTGATGTCGGTCGACTGAACTTTGAACTCAGTCGACTAATTATGTATTCAGTCGACTGAATTTTCCTTTCTTTTGTCAACTTCATTTCTCATTTATCAGCTTACAAAGAACTCATTTACTCACATCATGAGGGGAATAAAAATCATTCAAAATGTTATACCAATAAAGATTTCATCATGATTCAACAGATTAAACATGAGACTCTATGAAATGAGATCTTTACACATAAGATTATCTTCATGAAGAACATAGCATGGGAGCATGAAAAACATTAACGCACACATGGAAGCATAGTTGAACCATTCTCAATAGCCCAATAATTAATCATGGTTGGACATCATCAAAACCATCAACACGATGCATAAACCAAACATGCACAACAACCTTCTCCGAAGTTGAAAAACTGAGATACATAGACAACTTTGGGGTGTACCTTAAACTAAGTATTATTTTTAAACATTGGAATAAGTGTAAAAATCTCCAAGGGCAGCTCTTGACAGAGCAATGACAATGGTCCACTAAGAAACCATGTCCCTTTACCTCTGAAGTTTAGAGGACTGTGTCATGAAGTGCCAAAGTTAACTCTATCTAAAATTTTAAAAATACAAGATATAGCAATGGCATAAACTCACTGAGAAATATTGATTCACTCATCAACGAAGTGAGATGAATTATGTCATGAAGTGACATGCTAACTCTGTTCAATATGAGGCAGGAAAGTCAGCCACAATAAGGAACTAGGGCTACTGGCGTCTAAACAACGTGTATCTCATGATAAAAGGTGTGTACCCGACTTAATTGCTCTTAAACATAAGGAAAAATAAAAATCATAAAAAGGTAGTTTTTTTTAAAAAAACTACCTCCTAAAGAATGTTGAACCTTGCAAGGATATAAAAACTGACATTGCATCCACTGTTTAATCTCCATAGTCATTACTGTACCTTCTAAAGAAGCCATTGGAAACATAAGTAAGGGAAAGAGAAGCAGTAAGGAAATAATTTGAATAGCTTGATTTATGTTCATTAAGTCTGTATAAAGTGCTTTCTCTTGAGTTATGTTGAGATGCACTCTGGGCTTATTAGCCTTAAACCGACCAGACATAAATAAGGGCCTTTTCTTGAGAAGCTTTATAATGGAAGAATCTGAACATCAGTTCTCTGATTTTAGGAGCCTAGATCAGATACACTTTGCCTTATGAAATGTAGCACTCGAGGAGTTCATAGTTGCCAGCTGCTAGGGCTAGAGTAGGCTTTCTCAGAGTACATTTCTCACCTTGTTGACTATGCCTTGTGGACTTGGACTCAAATCTATATTAAAATTTATTATAAAATGTTTATTTTAGTTCTATCATTTAATTAATAGACTTGGTAATTCATCTCCTACATTTATCTCTAATTTCTGTGCACCCCTACAACACAAAATTAACCTTTCCGAGCCTCTCAGCTCGTGGGTGGTAGGCTAAGATTCGAATTGTATTGGGTTCTTCCCGGTATTCAGATTCTGGGTTGTTACACCTTGCAAGCTTTCCCTGCCGGCCTACAGCCTTCCCAAAGGAACATAGCACCATTCTGGGTGTGTAGAAGACACAGTAGGACGGTCTGAGATAGCGGTTGAGTGATCAACCGCGACCAGAGATGGTCACGATCTTCAAGACAACTTCCTTCTGAAGACGATCACTGAGGTGGCCATGTTCAGGTCCGCAGTCCTATTAAGTGAAGGATGACTAGCAGATCTAGAGGGGGGGTGAATAGATCTACCCCAAATTCTTTCCAATTTAAAGCACTTAAGATGCAGAATTAAAATGCTAAGGCAAACACTACCAATTCAACGAGATTTCACTCAAAACAAAGAAACAGTCAACCAGATGAAGCTTTACTTGGTGGAGGTTTGAATAAGGCTCTTCTCACACAAGGTTAAGTTTTCCAGATAGGCTTAACCTATCTTTCTGACTAAACCTTTTGATATACAGCACTGGTTGACAGTCAAACAAAAATAGAATATATCAAGAATTCAGGAATCTGTTCTAAGCATTCAACGAGTTGCAGTATGAGGAAGAAGTAAAAACACAGACAAGATCAAACGCACTGCAAAGAGGTTTTTAAGGTGGTTCGATCTCAATCCAGAGATCTACATCCACCCCTTACTCAATTGAGTAAGACTTCCGCTGACAAACAGCTTGAGAAAATCGCTGATCCACAGATTCGGGGATTCAATCCCTACAAATCACTGATCCATAGCTTTGGGGAATAGATCCCAGACTGCTGAGCCTCACAGCTTGCTCTGCTGAACCTCACAGCTTGCTTACATCCGCTGAGCCTCACAGCTTGCTTCTAAGGAACACTTCCTTGCCGCTGACACACAGCTTAAAAAATCGTAGTAAAATAGAAAATAACAAGAATGAAATCATGGAAGAAACTCAAGACGACCTGTAGCTCACTTTGAGCAGAACGACTCTGGATTTGATCTAGATGTCGAGACAAACAATACACCACTCACAGATCTCCTGAACACTCACAAATCTCCTGAATATTTCTCTACTTTCCGATCCCCTATTTTCACCTCTCTTTTCACTCTTTCTCTTCACTGCTCCTAACTCTTCTCTCTCTTGAACTCTTGGGACTCTCTGATCTTCTGTTTCTTCTTTTTTGATGATTTCTGCTCAACGATCCGGCCTTTATTTATAGACTAGTGAGAGAGACTGGGCGCGTGGAGAACACGTTCCCGCCCAAGGAAGTTTGAACAGATGCGCTGCTGGATGTCCACGTGGCGGATGGTGAAGGTTTGCTGTCCACATGGCTGATTTTCCAATTTGATATTTGCCTTGGATCACGTGCCTATGGATAAATATCTTGAGCCACGTGACTGCCTTTCATATATTCAATTCTGGTTCGTTCAGTGACTTAAGTCCCTGTTAAACTGAACATAAGGTAGAAGGCATTTTGTCAAACACTTTGTAACTATGAATGGATAACTAACGTGCATTGACCTATTGAGATAAAAATCACAGTACATGAATGATTTTTTCAAACAAGTGTAGAGATGCATAGACTTGACTAAGCATTATGCACATACGATGCACTGACATGATATGAAACCTAGACACACTAGCATTGACCTATTACTGGTATGCTCAGACCCAACAGTGCATGTACTCAGACTTGAGTGCGTATGCTTAGACTTGTGTGAAGCATATGCTTCGACCATGTGATGCACACTGGCACATATGCTTCGACCATGTAATGCACTCTAGCACATATGCTCAGACTTGATAGTGCAATGTGCACAGACCTTATAACGTGATATGCAAACCTGCACAGACCTTATACAAAACATGCACAGACCTTTCATGCTATCGTGCTAATGTGCACCGACCTTATAACTGACCAAGGCAGATGTGCACCGACCTTCATGCAAATGTGCACAGACTTTGCTTTGTGCTAGCAAAAAGGTGCACCGACCTTACTCTGTGCATGTGCACAGACCTGAAGAAAGATGCTAAGACCTTATGCATGCATGTGCTCCGACTTGTGAAAGAGACTTTATGCATATGCACCGACTTGAACGAAGATGCACCGACCTGAATGCAATGAAATGAACACGTGTGCTCTGACTTGTAAGAAGGTGCACTGACGTGAAAACGTGTATGTGCTCCGACTTTACCTAGCATGCTCTGACCCATATAATGCATGTGCACTGACTTCGATAATGATGCTCCAACTTCAAATGCATATGCACTAACCTTATTGTGTAAACTTGTGCATATGCACCGACCATCATGCTGCGAAGTAAACGTGTGCACAACCTGTTTGATAAAATGAATTTGTGCATGTGCATAGGCTTAGGATGCAGCGATAGGCATGTCCATCGACCTTAATGCTAAGATGAACATATGCATCGACCTTGAGCATGTGTAACAGTGCATTGACTTTATATGCATGACTCAGATGACTTCACATGCATTGACTTTGCTGTATGCAGTGACTTATGATCAACAAGGAAGGCATCCATACACTTCTCATCAACTATAGCGTCAAAGCAACACAAAAACATATGACATCATGCACATGAGTCATAGTGTTTGACGTCATCAAAATCATAGGGTTATAACAATCTCCCCCTTTTTGATGATGGCAACACTATGAGTCACACACAAATAAAATACAGACTCATATCAAATTATTCTCCCCCTTTGACGTCTTTAAAAAGAAGTCAATAATTTGATTAATGCATTGATGTCATGTTGCATTCTCTCCCTTTTTAAAATGCAACCCTACTCCTTGTGACAAATGAAGATCAGTGAAAACACAAGAGTGGGAATGGAGAATTTCAGAAAGTAAACAAATGCTCCCCCTTTGATAGAGAATCAATAAACTCAAACTGCCAAGCTGCCCATCAAAATTTCTCCCCCTTTGCTAACAACAAACAAGGAACTAGAAGAGACAATAGGATCTTGGCAGTGAGGAGACAAGGAATAAAAGGGTATTTTCAAAGTAGTGATAATGCAGGAGAGATCTGATTGATAAACTGAGTTATCTGAGTTATCTTTCATTAAACAAGCATACAGAGCTCAAAGTCTTCAGATATAAGATTCCATAAACTCCATTCTTGATAGATATCTGGTTTAAGAATAATAAAGATTAGAGTTTAGCAACTTCACTTTCTGAATAAGTTTGCATTAACCCTTAATAACAATAAACCAGAATCATATGAAGCATGATAGATTTAATCTTACATCATCTTATACATCTAAACTTCAAGGAATTTCTTAGGAGTGACCAGAGTATGTATTGAGATTAAATAAATTTCACAGTTCTAAAATTATCTATAGGGTTACAGCTTGATTTTTCTATTCATTTGCTCACTAATTTCAGAACAGTCAACTATAATCCATACCTTTTTACATAAGAGTATATGTTTATCAGACGCCAATACCCCTAGTTACTCAGTAGGATTTACTATTATGTCTCAGGTATAGTTTACACCTTTTTGCATAAGGGTACACGTTTATCAAATGCCAGTACCCCTAGTTACTCAGTGAAACTATCCTTTTAATTTTTCAAACAGAGTTAGACAAGAAGCTTCATGACATAGGTTCACATAATCTTTGATAGAGAACCTAGTTTCTCAGTGCATTTGGCCATTGCTCTGCCTCCAGCATATTTGATTGATCATTTTTACATAGCTACCCATTTGATTTTCAGAAAGAATTATTTAAAAACAATACACTCTACTGGGTTTCTTAACCAAGATATCCTGAAGTTAGATACTTTCAGATTCTGTAAGACCTTACCAAACATGACATGTGAGAAATGGTTGAGAGTTATTAAGAGTGATCAACATCTTTTTTCATTAAGCTCAGTCTTTAGACTTTAAAAATAATTAAGCTTAAACCATCAGTTCATTCATGAAAACATTGCAGATTCTTATAAAAGAAGATTTCTGATTTTCGTAGCTCACAGTAATGAACTGACTATCAGTTTGTCATTATTTCAGATTCTGGAAGACATGGATTTCTCAATAGTTTGATACCAAAAGATAGACATAAATGTGGGTACCAAGATAGAATTTGATATCAAGCAATACTCAGAGACACTGAGCTAATGAGATTTCAGTTCAAACAAGTTCAGAAAGAATGAAGGTTTCTGTATGAATGAAAAAGAAAAAACAGGACTAATAGGCAATTTTCTGAACTTTCTCTAACTGCATGCAAGCTAAAAATAGACCTTCAACAAGAATTTTGAACACATGCTCCCCTTGTCTATATGCATCTGTATTGGACACAACATTTTGACATGAATTTATAATGAAGATGCTTGACACATATGCATGACATAAATGCAGTTCTTGACTCAGGGTACCTGGCGGAGGGCTAGCCTTTACGTATAGCGTGGGTTTCAAGACAGACAATATCTGTCCTTCTCCTAGCATACCATTTTATATACCACTGAGGACAAGATGGACATGATGCTAAGAGGACACATAGTTACCTTGACGAAATAGCATGAACCTAACATGAACTACCCCTTACAATATGCATAAAAGAGATGGACAGAGAATGTTTTTAACACTATGTCACGCTCCGAGCCTTTATGACAGTGGAAGACTCACTCGAGAAACGCAAACAGTCGGCATGGTAAACCTCTTGCAAGCAAGAACGATCAGAGCGCAAGATAATCACATACATAAATGCCATTGCACAATATTTATTCAAACTCCAACTTTATTTTATAATAATCAAATTCAATACTCAAATACAATCATTAATTCTACTCATTCCAATATACCAGACTCAAGAAAATTAGAAAATTACACAGACTCAATCTAAACAATTTAGACTTCCTAAGTCTTCACTCTCATCTTGACAATACTTTCATTCGCTCTCGGACCCGCTACTTGTATAACCCGAATCCGAATTCGAATCACTTCCATCTCCTGAAAAGATTGGAAATAGGTAATGAGCACACTTGCTCAGTAGGTATCTTTGCATCAACATAAAGGCACTATTAAAGTAATTAACAATTTAGCTCTGAAGAATAAGGTAGAATCATACGAATACGATCAATCACGCGATTAAACCAGGTAACAAGACAATCATGTAAGATAGAATGAGAGCAAGTATGAACTAGCAAGAATGAAACAAGAACATAATATGGCCTTTCATGAACAAGAATGTAACGAGAATGTACTAGCAAGCCACATAATCATCATTCCAGCATCTTTTGCTTATGAGCAAGTAGCTCGTGAATTTCTGTGAAATATCAAGAAGGTCAAGTATCAATCATGCTGTATTGTGTTGTGGATTTTCACTTATTTATAAAGAAAGTACTCCCAGCGCAATGCGACGCCAGTAACATCATACCCCATGGTTTATAATAGTATGTTTTTGACAATCAACCGAGGGGACTAGCATAGAGCCCTTGAACACAATCAGTGCTCGATCGCATCTTCAAGTATAAATCAAATTTTTTCCACGCATGTAACAATAAAGTATGGCTAAGAATGTTCAATTCCAACAAGCTCTTGATAACGATAATTTAATAAATGATTGCTTCAATAAGAATCGTGAGAAATCAAGAATATATGACTTAAGCAAGGTTATGCTTATGAAAATAAATCGGCAGCATAACGATACATTCTTTATCTTTCATTCATCATATTAGGTTCCTTGATCAATATGATAAGTTCTAGATCATCAAGAGTCTATTTAGAACCTTGGAATATCAACCCTTGGTTAATCCTTGGGTTAAAATACTCAAGTAGTGTGACGGTCGTGTACTGGGCCGTTACATGATGTGACGCTCCAGTATTGGGCCGTTACATTAGTCTGAATCCAGAACTAAGAAATCAGACTCAGTTGAATGTGACGGTCGTACATTGGGCCGTTAGATGCTCCTGACGGTCCAGTGTAGAGCCGTTACATTACCGATAACCAAAAATATCGATAGTGTAATCTAATCAATGGACTTTAATGGTACAACCAACTCGGCGTCCTAGTGGGAATCCCAGGCTCGCAGAGAATTACGGAGGCCTTGAAACAAGATTTCCTAATCCATTGGAATGAATATCCAATAGAGAGGTCCTCATGTCCAAGAATAGTGTTCCTATAGTGCAAAGTGAACTAAATGGATAACATATCGGAATATGTGCCAAGTACTTAAAGAAATGACTCTATAGATGGAAAAGAATGTGTAACAATGTGAAACCATGAGAAAACTCCGTCAATACAACATTTGGAAAAATCATGATTTAGAATACAAAACTATAGAGTTTTAGCCGATGAAATTAACATAACTTAAAATAATCCTAAGACACATTAACCATGCAATTTGATTATGAAACAGTAACTAAACTTAAAGTCATGATAACATGTCCAAACTTAGTTATCTAAGCTTATTTATATGTAAACTCTAACTGGTTATCATTCTGCCTCGGGCTGACAGAACACAGTGCCTGACGGTCTAGGATAGGCGCGTTACAGTATTGTGACGGTTTATCGAGGGGCCGTTACAGTGGTGTAACGCTCCTGCTAGGGTGCGTCAGATACAATAGAACAAATAAAAACACAACAGAATGTGACGGTCTATCGTAAGGCCGTTACATGCATGTGACGGTCTCACGTTAGTGCGTTAGAGAACCTGCTGGCAGTAAACTAAAGTGAAGGTTTATGAAAACATAACATGCCTGGAAATCAACATATTACCACTGTCCTAGTCATGATAACGATGCATAGGCCAACTATATGCAAGGGTATAGTGCATAGACAAGATAATACCTTTTAATTTCCATTTAGGGCTAAGAGATGCATGAATGTATAAAACTATGAAATCATGAAATTTTTAGTCTATAATGCATGAAATCAAGCACAATCAGATGGCTTTTATCCCTAACAAGTTGTTTTTGCCAATCATGAGATAACCTACCTCTTTTAAGACCTTCAAACTTCGAATTTAATGCTAGGTGCTACCCTTAGACCCTTGTACTTCTTGTGATAAATCAGCAACTTCAATCTGCCCTATATCCTCAGCCTCTTGACCTAAGGATGTGAAATTTTGAGGGTAAGGAGATGAGACTATTGGGTACAAAAAGTTCTAAAGGATTGAACTCTAATTACCTCGTTTAGATGTCTTAATGTCCTGATCTTCAGAGGACTTTCGTTCAGATTCCTGGGCTGCTAAGGTTGAATCAGTAACTTTGGAAACTTCTATCTCTTTGATTGCTTGATCTCCTAGTACAAAATTTGGAGAACCATTAGTCTAAAGTATACTAAACAAAAGCTTCTAAAGAACTTACCCGAAATTATGACTCCTTACTTTGATTCTTCACGAGTCAAAAGTAAGGGTCGCTCAGTTCAGAACTAGGTCCTATTTGTAGGGTTTTGGCTAGGGTTTAAAGATTAGATCGATTCTAGAGTCCTTAATTTGTCAGAACATAATCCCTAAGAGTCCTTAGTAATGTTATAAGCTTCCCTAAGTCGATCTCTTATAGATAAGATCCCAAAGTTCTAATCTTTTTTCTCGTTCTTTCTTTCACGGAACTAACATAGTGTAACGCATCAGCCTAGGTGCGTTACAGGGCTGTGGCGGTCGCCCGATAGACCGTTACATTCAACGCATATAGAGTTTTAATTTGATAAAACTCTTTTATTCGTTTATCCACATAATTATCTTATATAAATAGTATTTATCCTTAAAATACGTGAATTAGCTAATTACCCCTCTAGAATATGTGCCAAACTTGATGGGCTTGGTCCATTAACCTTTTGGATAATTATTAGATAGGCTAGGTTAACTAATTAGCTTTTTTTAGCCTTATATTGACTTATTAATCCAATAACCCCTTCATTAATTTATTTAAGCCTTTATAATTTCTAAAAAATTATTTTATAATTCAAAAATTATTTATAAATTCTGGGGCACTACACCCTCCCCCACTTAGAAGAATTTGGTCCCCAAATTCAATATATGGATTTCGGAGAGTGTACTTACAGTTAAATAATTCTGGGAATCTTTTCCGCATGGCTGCTTCGGTTTCCCATGTTGCTTCATATGGCCATGTTTCCTTCCATTGAATCTTGACCATAGGAATAACTTTATTTCTTAGTTGACGCACTTTCCGTTCCATAATCTTTATTGACTTTTGCTCGTACGTCATATCCTTCTGAATTTCAAGATTGTCATAAGTAATAATATGGTCAGGATCATATACATACTTCTTCAGCATAGAGACGTGAAATACGTCATGAACTCCTACTAATTGTGGTGGTAAAGCCAATTTGTAAGCCACTTCTCCAACCCCTTCGAGAATTTCAAATGGGCCAATGAATCTTGGAGTTAACTTCCCTTTAATGCCAAATCTTCGAATACCACGACCCGGAGAAATCTTTAAATATACATGATCTCCTACCTGAAACTCCAAGTCACGTCTTCGATTGTCAGCATAAGACTTTTGCCTATCTTGTGCCATTTTCATTCTTTCTTGAATGATCTTGATCTTTTCTGTAGAGTCTCTGATGAGATAGGGGCCGAGGAATTATCTTTCCCCTATTTCACTCCAACATATTGGTGATCGACAGCTTTTTCCATATAAAACTTCAAAAGGTGTCATTTGTATGCTGGCCTGATAACTATTGTTATATGCAAACTCTACTAGAGGCAAATGATCATGCTAACTACCTCCAAAGTCGATAGCACAAGCCCTGAGCATATCTTCTACTACCTGATTTGTTCTTTCCGTTTGACCATCTGTTTATGGATGAAAAGCTGTGCTGAAATTCAATCTAGTCCCTAGTGACTGTTGTAGACCCTTCCAGAACTGTGATGTGAATCGAGGATCTCTATCAGATATAATAGTGACTAGGACACCATGTAGTTTGACAATCTCCTTTATATATAATGCTGCTAGAATATCCACAGAACATCGACTCTTTATTGGTATGAAGTGTGCGGATTTAGTCAATCGGTCTATGATTATCCATATTCCATCGTGTCCACCTCTTGTCTTAGGTAAACCCATAATAAAGTCCATCCCTATACTCTCCCATTTCCATTCGGGAATACTCAAGGGGTGTAATTTACCTGCGAGTCTAAAATGTTCTGTTTTTACTTGTTGGCAGGTGAGACAACGGGATACGAAATCAGCTATTTCTCTCTTCATGTTGGGCCACCAGAAATTTCTTTTGAGATCTTGATACATCTTTGTTCCTCCTGGATGAATTGTGTATTTGGAATTATGCCCTTCATCTAGGATCAGTTTCTTCGTAGCCTCATGATCTGGTACACATATTCGGCCCTTGAATAACAATCTTCCGTCATTGGAAATAGAAAAATCCGGTCTTTGTTCAATATTGGCCTTAACTTCAAGTAATATAGGATCATCATTTTGTAGTTTGACCAGATCTTCTATCAATGTAGGTTGAGCTCGGATATTAGTTATAGAACAATCTTCTTTCTTTGTGTCTATATCTAAGTTCAACTGAGCAAATTAGGGAACAAGGTTAGTTACACTAATCATAAGACTTGATAGCATACCCATTGGTTTTCGCTGAGTGCATCTGCTACAGCATTAGCCTTGCCAGGATTATATTGAATAGCAAAATCAAAGTCTTTGAGATATTCTAACCACCTCCTCTGCCTCATGTTAAGCTCTTTTTGAGAGAATAAGTATTTCAAGCTTTTGTGGTCCGAGTATACTGTGAACTTTTCTCCATAAAGGTAATGACGCCAAATTTTCAAGGCGAAAATAACTACTGCCAATTCCAAATCATGTACATGATAATTTTCTTCGTGACGTTTTAGTTGTCTAGAAGAATAACAGATTACTTTTCCACTCTGCATGAGAACGCATCCTAAGCCAATGCCAGACGCATCCGTATACACTTCGAATCCACCACCTTCCATTGGTAGTGATAAAATAGGAGCTGTTGTAAGATGATTCTTAAGACTTTGAAAGCTCTTTTCACAGTCCTTTGACCAGACAAAAGGGTTTTCTTTTCTTGTGAGTCTAGTTAAAGGAACCGCAATTTTTGAGAAGTCCTTAATGAATCTCCTATAATAACCTGCTAAACCCAGAAAGCTTCTTACTTCCGATACAGTCGTTGGCCGACTCCAATTCTTGACAGCTTCTACCTTAGAAGGATCCACATCAATACCTTCTTTTGAAATAATGTGGCCTAGGAATGAAACTTCCTCGAGCTAGAATTCACACTTATTGAGTTTGGCATAAAGCTTGTGTTCTCTAAGTGTTTGTAAAGCTATTCTCAAATGTTGTTCATGCTCCTCTTTTGTCTGGGAATATATCAAGATATCATCAATGAAGACGACGATGAACTGGTCCAGATATGGCTGGAAAACATTGTTCATAAGTTGTATGAATGATGCGGGGGCATTAGTTAATCCGAATGGCATTACCACGAATTCATAGTGGCCATAACGACTTCAAAAAGCCGATTTATAAATGTCCTCTTCTTTAATTCTAAGCTGATGATAACCTGATCTGAGGTCAATCTTAGAGAAATACTCTACTCCCTAAAGTTGATCGAAGAGCTCATCAATACGTGGCAACGGATACTTATTTTTAATTGTGAGTTGATTCAGTCGCCGGTAATCGATGCATAGCCTGAGAGAACCATCCTTCTTTTTGACAAATAGGACAAGCGCACCCCACGGGGATGTGCTAGGTCTGATGAAGCCCTTATCCAGAAGTTCCTGCAACTACTTCTTCAATTCCTTAAGCTCTTTGGGGGACATCCTGTAAGGGGCTATAGAAACAGGTGCCACTCCTGGAATGAGTTCAATAGTGAAGTTCACTTCCCTTTCGGGTGTTAAACTGGGTAATTCGGATGGAAACACGTCTAGGAACTCATTTACAATAGGGATGTCTACTATGATAATTTCTTTGGACTCCGTAATAATGACAGAAGCAAGAAAAGCTTCACATCCTCGCGAGATAAGTTTGTAAGCGTGAAGTGAGGATATGATAGTGGGGTGTTTTTTTGTACTTGATGCCAAGAAAAGAGAATTTCGGAAGACCGAGCTTTCGAAAGGATATAATCTTGTTTCGGCAATTGATATAAGCATCATGATCTACAAGCCAATCTACCCCTAAAATGGCATCATAACCTTTCATGTCAAGGCATACTAAATTTTCGGGGAGATTATGACCCTCTACTAATCACTTCGCTATCAGGATAATAGTCGGTAAGCTTTGTTCCAGAACCTAAGGGTGTGGAAATAGCAAGATCTGAAGGTAAGGGAACTGATGCGATTGGTAATGTTTTAGCAAAAGTAGTGGAGATAAAAGAATGAGAGGCACCAGTATCAAATAGTATGAATGCAGGACGAGAACAAATTTGAAGAGTACCTTCCATAAGCCCATCATCCCTGGGCGCTTCCTCTTCTTCTAGAATGGCATTGAGGCGAGCCTGCCTCCTGCGTCCATTACCAGATGACTGGTCCTTCATAAAGGGGCATTCTGGCATGCGATGCTCCCTGCTTCCACAACGTAAACAAGTGCCAAGGCGCTTCCAACACTCCTCAGCCGAATGGCCGAATTTTTCACAAAATGTGCAAGCCGTGGCGACCTGCTCCTTCTCCTCCTTGACTTTCTTTTGCTTATGGGAACTTCCACCATTCCTATTCCTGGATCTCTTCTTACTATCACGGCTCTTGTAAGTCTCCGTGATGCTGAATTTCTCTTTCTTATAACGCCGATCAGAACGTCGGCTAGATTCTTCTCCGTTTCCTTTCAATTTTTCGACCTTCTCTAAGGTCCTTTCACATAGGTATGCCCGCTGAACCATCTCCGCATAAGTACGGATGTTTTGGATCCCGAGCTGCTAGATGAAACCGGGACGTAACCCGTCCATAAACCGATTCGCCTTTAATAAATCGGTACTGATTAGATGTGATGCATACAGTGCTAGCCTTGAAAATTATAGTTCATATTCGGCAACCGTCATCATTCCTTGCCGAAGGGTGGCGAACTCCATAGCCTTTCGTTCCTTTACGTGCTCCGAAAAGTACTTGGCACGGAACAGGGTGAGAAAACCGTCCCATGTATGAGGTGCATTGGCCAGAGGTGCCGGAACTGACTTCCACCATGTGCGAGCATCTTTGTTGAGTTGAAAGGTTGCGAGACGCACCTTTTCCTGATCGGTGCATTGGATCACATCAAAGATACGGTTCATTTCGTCTATCCAGTTCTCTGCCTCGTTGGGATTAGAAGAACCATATAATAGCGGAGGATTTAAACTTCGGAAATTGTGATGTAGGTCACCAGCCCTTGCCCCTGCGCCACCTTGCGTTATAGTTTGCAATGCCTGAGTAAGGCCGGCAACTGTTTGTTGCATGCCATCCCAATCTACACGATGAGCCATTCGTAAGATAAGGTACCTGAGAGAAAAATAACAACTTGTTATTTCTCATAAAATTGGAAGGAGTAATCTTAAAGCTAATTAATTATCTTATCCTGGCTCTACCCAATTCTCACATGGGTATGAAAATTCTTCCTTAGTTCATAGGTAGGGGTCCTTAAACCTTGGACTTTTCCTATGACATGACTCTTCTTCCTAAGTCCTGAGACTTAGGCTCTGATACCAACTTAACTGTCACGTCCCGAGCCTTTATGACAGCGGAAGACTCGCTCGAGAAACGCAAACAGTCGGCATGGTAAGCCTCTTGCAAGTAAGAACGATCAGAGCGTAAAACAATCACATAAATAAATGCAATTGCACAATATTTATTCAAACTCCAACTTTATTTCATAATAATCAAATTCAATACTCAAATACAATCATTAATTCCACTTATTCCAATATACCAGACTCAAGAAAATAGGAAAATTATACAGACTCAATCTAAACAATTTAGACTTCCTTAGTCTTCACTCTCATCTTGACAATACTTTCATTCGCTCTCGGACCCGCTACTTGTATAACCCGAATCCGAATTCGAATCACTTCCATCTTCTGAAAAGATTAGAAATAGGTAATGAGCACACTTGCCCAGTAGGTATCTTCGCATCAACATGAAGGCACTATTAAAGTAATTAACAATTTAGCTCTAAAGAATAAGGTAGAATCATGCGAATGCGATCAATCACGCGATTAAACCAGGTAACAAGACAATCATGTAAGATAGAATGAGAGCAAGTATGAACTAGCAAGAATGAAACAAGAACATGATATGACCTTTCATGAACAAGAATGTAACGAGAATGTAGTAGCAAGCCACATAATCATCATTCCAGTATCTTTTGCTTATGAGCAAGTAGCTCGTGAATTTCTGTGGAATATCAAGAAGGTCAAGTATCAATCATGTTATATTGTGTTGTGGATTTTCACTTATTTATAAATAAAGTACTCCCAGCGTAATGCGACGCCAGTAGCATCATACCCCATGGTTTATAATAGTATGTTTCCGACAATCAGCCAAGGGGACTAGCATAGAGCCCTTGAACACAATCAGTGCTCGATCGCATCTTCACGTATAAATCAAGTTCTTTCCACGCATGTAACAATAAAGTATGGCCAAGAACGTACAATTCCAACAAGCTCTTGATAATGATAATTCAATAAATGATTGCTTCAATAAGAATCATGAGAAATCAAGAATGACTTGAGCAAGGTTATGCTTATGGAAATAAATCGGCAGCATAACGATACATTCTTTATCTTTCATTCATTATATTAGGTTCCTTGATCAATATGATAAGTTCTAGATCATCAAGAGTCTATTTAGAACCTTGGAATATTTGGTCAATCCTTGGGTTAAAATACTCAAGTACTGTGACAGTCGTGTACTGAGCCGTTACATGATGTGACGCTCCAGTATTGGGCCGTTACATTAGTCTGAATCCGGAACTAAGAAGTCAGACTCAGTTGAATGTGACGGTCGTACATTGGGCCGTTAGATGCTCCTGATGGTCCAGTGTAGAGCCGTTACATTACCGATAACCAAAAACATCGATAGTGTAATCTAATTAATGGGCTTTAATGGTACAACCAACTCGGCGTCCTAGTGGGAATCCCAAGCTCGCGGAGAATTACGGAGGCCTTGAAACAAGATTTCCTAATCCACTGGAAGGAATATCCAATAGAGAGGTCTTTATGTCCAAGAATAGTGTTCCTATAGTGCAAAGTGAACTAAATGGACAACATTCCAGAATATGCGCCATGTACTTAAAGAAATGACTCTATAGATGGAAAAGAATGTGTAACAAAGTGAAACCATGAGAAAACTCCGTCAATACAACATTTGAAAAAATGATGATTTAGAATACAAAACTATAGAGTTTTAGCCGATGAAATTAACATAACTTAAAATAATCCTAAGACACATTAACCATGCAATTTGATTATGAAACAGTAACTAAACTTAAAGTCATGATAACATGTCTAAACTTAGCTATCTAAGCTTATTTATAAGTAAACTCTAATTGGCTATCATTCTGCCTCGGGCTGACAGAACACAGTGCCTGACGGTCTAGGATAGGTGCGTTACAATATTGTGACGGTTTATCGAGGGGCCGTTACAGTGGTGTAACGCTCCTGCTAGGGTGCGTCAGAGACAATAAAACAAATAAAAATACAACAGAATGTGACGGTCTATCGTAAGGCCGTTACATGCATGTGACGGTCTCATGTTAGTGCGTTAGAGAACCTGCTGGCAGTAAACTAAAGTTAAGGTTTATGAAAACATAACATGCCTGGAAATCAACATATTAACACTATCCTAGTCATGATAACGATGCATAGGCCAACTATATGAAAGGGTTTAGTGAATAGATAAGATAATATGTTTTAATTTCCATTTAGGGCTAAGAGATGCATGAATGTATAAAACTATGAAATCATGAAATTCTTAGTCTATAATGCATGAAATCAAGCACAATCAGAGGGCTTTTATCCCTAACAAGTTATTTTTGCCAATCATGAGATAACCTACCTCTTTTAAGACCTTCAAACTTCGAATTTAATTCTAGGTGCTACCCTTAGACCCTTGTACTTCTTATGATAAATCAGCAACTTCAATCTGCTCTATTTCCTCAGCCTCTTGACCTAAGAATGTGAAATTTTGAGGGTAAGGAGATGAGACTATTGGGTACAAAAAGTTCTAAAGGATTGAACTCTAATTACCTTGTTTAGATGTCCTAATGTCCTGGACTTTCGTTCAGATTCCTGGGTTGCTAAGGTTGAATCAGTAACTTTGGAAGCTTCTATCTCCTTGATTGCTTGATCTCCTAGCACGAAATTTGGAGAACCATTAGTCTAAAGTATATTAAACAAAAGCTTCTAAAGAACTTATCCGAAATTATGACTCTTACCTTGATTCTTCACGAGTCAAAAGTAAGGGTCGCTCAGTTCAGAACTAGGTCCTATTTATAGGGTTTTAGCTAGGTTTAAAGATTAGATCGATTCTAGAGTCCTTAATTTGTTAGAACCTAATCCCTAAGAGTTCTTAGTAATGTTATAAGCTTCCCTAAGTCGATCTCTTATAGATAAGATCCCAAAGTTCTAATCTTTTTGCTCGTTCTTTCTTTCACGGAACTAACAGAGTGTAACGCATCAGCCTAGGTGCGTTACAGGGCTGTGGCGGTCGCCCGATAGACCGTTACATTCAACGTATATAGAGTTTCAATTTGATAAAACTCTTTTATTCATTTATCCACATAATTATCTTATATAAATAGTATTTATCCTTAAAATACGTGAATTAGCTAATTATCCCTCTAGAATATGGGCCAAACTTGATGGGCTTGGTCCATTAACCTTTTGGATAATTATTAGATAGGCTAGGTTAACTAATTAGCCTTTTTGAGCCTTATATTGACTTATTAATCCAATAACCCCTTCATTAATTTATTTAAGCCTTCATAATTTCCAAAAAAATATTTTATAATTCAAAAATTATTTATAAATTCTGGGGCACTACACACTGACTCCCCCTAACTAGATGCACTTACTGCTGGACATATCATTTTAGGCACATAAGAACGAAACTATCACAACCAAAAAAATGAGATGCAACATACAAACATGTAATGACTAACTGTACCAAGTTTAACATTTATTGACATTCAGAGAACAAGTGTTTAATCAGATCCAAACAAACATTTATGCTGAGAAGATTACATGCAAGTCCTACTAACAGAACATCATCAAAACAACGGGATGTACATTTACCTACCTTACCTGATCCTGTAATCTTGCCCTTAGTATTTCCACCAAAATCAACATGACCAGCCTCTTTTTCAATACCTTTCCTTTGTCCTTGGTCATGTGCCTAGAGCAACCATTGTCAAGATATCATCTATTGTGGTGGGATGCTAGTCATACCTGTAAAATTAATTAAGTGGAAGGTTTTGGAACCCAAAAATATTTGGGCCCCATGACAGCAGTCAACTCATGTAGGCAAGATAGCAGATATTTTGGAATCCATATTTGTCTTGTGGACTTAGTTGATTTTATGGATTTTT
Source organism: Amorphophallus konjac (assembly GCA_022559845.1). Lineage (NCBI taxonomy): Eukaryota > Viridiplantae > Streptophyta > Magnoliopsida > Alismatales > Araceae > Amorphophallus > Amorphophallus konjac. Next base: position 63,710 of record JAHNEJ010001925.1, on the reverse strand, counting down.
TACTTTTCTGCTCATTGTGCTTATTCTGAAAATTGTTTGAATTTTGAGCAGGTTTTTGAGTTTTGAAAACTTTTGAGTTTTTGTGCCAGTAGTTATTGGTCTGAGAAGCCTTAGGATGTATGTATCCATCATAGAACATGAATTGAGTTTTTCTGTGATAACCATAGAAATTCTGATTTCTAGAATACCAAGGCCTAGGTTGCATTGATCCAATCCAAGAATTGTGTTGATGCACCCAGTGACCTGAGGTACCCCTTCTCTGACCTCTGTGTTTAAATGGCTGAAACCCAGAGAAATGTGCATTGGTGCAGTGTGGTTAATGCCTCGACCTTTCTGTTGAGGCTGGGTTTCCTTTGTCCTAATACCTCCTTGGACTTGAGTTCTAGTAGCTGGATTCTGACCCTGATTCTTGGGCTTAGGTGCAGTGAAGTGTGAGCTAGATTCCTTAGGTGCATTCACTTTCCCTTTGCCCTTGTCCTTGGCACTCAATTTATTTTGTTTATTATTTTTCACATAATTTTCATTGGTGCTCTCTTCACAGTTCATTTTTATCAGAGAGTTGTATTTTCCTTTTCCCTTTTCAGCAACAAATGAGATTGTTTTGGCTTCAAAGCTTTTCTTGCTGGTTGAATTAAATCCTAATCCTTCTTTCCTGAAATTTACTGTTGTTCCAAGAATAGCATTCAGATTCTCAGTGCCTTGTGTCATGGCCTCAAGATATTTTTGCTTATCATTCATTTCCAAGTTCAGATTGTTAATGGTTTTCTTCAATTCTTCATTTACACATTTCACAGCTTCATATTTCCCATTAACTATCTTTGTTTCTTCTTCAAACATTTACATTCTGATTTTCAACTCATCAATGACATATTTTAAATTTTCATTTTCACATCTAAGTTCTTTCAAAACAGTCTTGTATTCATCAGTTTCAGCAAGAGAATTTTGTAAATTAGAATTTTCTTTTTCTGAACATGCAATCCTATCATTTAACGAAGTATCATTACCAAGAGAATTAATTTTCTTTTTGAGATGACTGTTCTCCCTACGCATATCATCATATTTATCTAGGATTTCAGCATATGCGTCTTCCCAATCACTATGAGTGAAACTTTCAAAGGGAGAACTCACCTCATCGTCTGTTTTCTCTTCCTCCTCTCTTCTAGCCATCAGACATAGTTTGTCTCCATCATTGCTGTAAGAAGTGCGGCCATGACTATCTTCTTCGTCATCACTCCAGGTGCTTACCACCGCATTTCCCTTCTTATTCTTCCCCCTGGACTAATTCTCTTTTTGCAGCTCTGGGCAGCCTGCCTTTAAGTGCCCTGACTTCCTGCAATTATAACAAACTATGCTGTCATATTCTTTAACATTTTCAGATTTAAATTTAGAATGTCTTCTACCATATGAGTATTTGCGTCTGAAATGTTTACCTTCTTTCTTCAAAAATTTTCTAAACTTCCTGGTTAACATAGTAAACTCACGTGAATCTACTTCAGAACTGGATGAGCTGTGTTCGCTAGAAGACCCTCTACAGCTAGAGCTTACCTTAAGAGCTAGTGGCTTCTTCTTCTTCTCAAAGTCATCTTCCCTCTTCTGATTTATCTCATACATCATGAGAGAGCCTATGAGTTCGTCAACAGTGGTAGTTGCCAGATTCCTAGATTCTTCCATTACCGTAGCCTTCATATGCCAGATCGGTGTCAAGGATCGAAGAATCTTCCTCACAATCTCATACTCACTATAAATCTTCTCTAAGCTTCATAAACCGTTAGTGATTATCAATAACCTAGCATACATCTCAGTTATCATTTCATCAGATTTCATTTTGAAAGCTTCATATTTAGAAACGAGCATATTAGCTTTAGTCTCTCTTACCTGAGATGTTCTCTCGTAGATTGTCTGAATTTTATCCCACATTTCCTTTGCTGTAGTGCAGGAAGAGACTCTGGAAAATTCGGTGGGATGTAGTGCACATTGTATGGCATTTATCGCACTCCAATTCAGGGTTGACCTTCGAATTTGCTCCTTGGTCCATGTATCTTCATTGTCAGGAAGCTCGAAAGGACCTTTGCTGACCACCTTCCAGATTTTGTAATCCTTAGCTCTTAAGAAGACCTGCATACGATTCTTCCAATATGCATAGTCAATTCCGTTGAAATATGGTGGTTTACTCACATAATGACCCTCAGCTATTAGACCTTTTGCATCCATTTTAACAAGATCTCTCCGGGATGTTAAGCCCTTTAAGGAGAACCTCACTCTGATACCACGTGTTAAGTCGGATGACTAGCAGATCTAGAGGGGGGGTGAATAGATCTACCCCAAATTCTGGCCAATTTAAAGCACTTAAGATGCGAAATTAAAATGCTATGGCAAACACTACTAATTCAATGAGATTTCACTCAAACCCAGGAAATAGTCAACCAGATGAAGCTGTACTTGGTGGAGGTTTGAATAAGGCTCTCCTCACACAAGGTTAAGTTTTCTAGATAGGCTTAACCTATCTTTCTGACTAAACCTTTTGATATACAGCACTGGTTGAAAGTCAAACAGAAATGCAATATATCAAGAATTCAGGAATCTGTTCTAAGCATTCAACGAGTTGCAGTATGAGGAAGAAGTAAAAACACAGACAAGATCAAATGCCCTGCAAAGAGATTTTTAAGGTGGTTCGATCTCAATCCAGATATCTACATCCACCCCTTACTCAATTGAGTAAGGCTTCCGCTGACAAACAGCTTGAGAAAATCACTGATCCACAGCTTCGGGGATTCAATCCCTACAAACCACTGATCCACAGCTTTGGAGAATAGATCCCAGACTGCTGAGCCTCACAGCTTGCTTACATCTGTTGAGCCTCGCAGCTTGCTTCCAAGGAACACTTCCTTGCCGCTGACACACAGTTTAAAAAATCGTAGTAAAATAGAAAATAACAAGAATGAAATCACAGAAGAAACTCAAGATGACCTGTATCTCACTTTGAGCAGAACGACTCTGGATTTGATCCAGATGTCGAGACAAATAATACACTACTCACAGATCTCCTGAACACTCACAAATCTCCTGAATATTTCTCTACTTTTCGATCCCCTATTTCACCTCTCTTTTCACTCTTTCTCTTCACTGCTACTAACTCTTCTCTCTCTTGAACTCTTGGGACTCTCTGATCTTCTGCTTCTTCTTTTTCGATGATTTCTGCTCAACGATCAGGCCTTTATTTATAGACTGGTGAGAGAGATTGGGCATGTGGAGAACACGTTCCCGCCCAAGGAAGTTTGAACAGATGCGCTGCTGGATGTCCACGTGGCGGATGGTGAAGGTTTGCTATCCACATGGCTGATTTTCCAGTTTGAGATTTGCCTTGGATCATGTGCCTATGGATAAATACCTCGAGCCACGTGACTGCCTTTCATATATTCAATTCTGGTTCGTTTAGTGACTTAAGTCCCTATTAATATGAACATAAGGCAGAAGGCATTTTCTCAAACACTTTGTAACTATGAATGGATAGACGTGCATTGACCTATTGAGATAAAAATGACAGTACATGAATGATTTTTTCAAACAAGTGTGAGAGATGCACAGACTTGACTAAGCATTATGCACATACGATGCACTAACATGATATGAAACCTAGACACACTAGCATTGACCTATTACTGGTATGCTCAGACCCAACAGTAGATGTACTCAGACTTGAGTGCGTATGCTTAGACTTGTGTGAAGCATATGCTTCGACCATGTGATGCACACTGGCACATATGCTTCGACCATGTAATGCACTCTAGCACATATGCTCAGACTTGATAGTGCAATATGCACAGACTTTATAATGTGGTATGCAAACATGCACAGACCTTATAACGTGATATGCAAACCTGCACAGACCTTATACAAAGCATGCACAGACCTTTCATGCTATCGTGCTAATGTGCACCGACCTTTTATACGCACAAGGCAAATGTGCACCGACCTTATAACTGACCAAGGCAGATGTGCACCGACCTTCATGCAAATGTGCACAGAGTTTGCTTTGTACTAGCAAAAAGGTGCACTGACCTTACTCTGTACATGTGCACAGACCTGAAGAAAGATGATCAGACCTTATGCATGCATGTGCTCCGACTTGTGAAAGAGACTTTATGCATATGCACCGACTTGAACGAAGATGCACCGGCCTGAATGCAATGAAATGGACACGTGTGCTCCGACTTGTAAGAAGGTGCACTGACGTGAAAACGTGTATGTGCTCCGACTTTACCTAGCATGCTCTGACCCGTAAAATGCATGTGCACTGACTTCGATAATGATGCTCCAACTTCAAATGCATATGCACTGTCCTTATTATGTAAACTTGTGCATATGCACCGACCTTCATGCAGCGAAGTAAACGTGTGCACAACCTATTTGATAAAATGAATTTGTGCATGTGCACATACTTAGGATGCAGCGATAGGCATGTGCATCAACCTTAATGCTAAGATGAACATATGCATCGACCTTAATGCTGAGATGAACATATGCATCGACCTTGAGCATGTGTAACAGTGCATTGACTTTATATGCATGACTCTGATGACTTCACATGCATTGACTTTGTTGTATGCACTGACTTATGATCAACAAGGAAGGCATCCATACACTTCTCATCAACTACAGCATCAAAGCAACACAAACACATATGACATCATGCACATGAGTCATAGTGTTTGACATCATCAAAACCACAGGGTTACAACAAGTCCGGTAGATAGCCAGTCTACCCCCTCTTCGCCTCCGACTCTGATTCCATGGGACCCCCTCTCCCGTCCTACATCAAACTTGGTATCAGAGCAAGTTCACCGACTTGTTCTAGCCAAGTCTGGTCTTCGACTGAGCTCATGGATGCCCTCAACTTCCCTATGGATCTTGCCATATGCCAGGCCATCTTAGCCTAGCTCAGGGAGATATGAACAAATGTGGACTCCATCAATCCCTGCATCGATCGATGGCTTCTTCTCCAGTAGCCTATCTACCCCGACTGATATTCCCAACCAGCGGTCCCCGAAGAACCTCTATGCACTTCCCTTCCGCCTCCAACTCCCCCTCCGGCAGCTCTACAGGTCTTCGCGAGTGAACCCCCGCTGGAGGAAGAGCCACTGTCGGTGGTGATCTATGAGCCAGATCAGGCATTGGTCGCCCAGTACGAGGAGCAAGAACTTAAGTGGATGCTATTGCAAGATGCCAGGGAACCCGATCCGACCATCTCCAAGCAAGAGCCTGCCATCCTCGAGCATGAGTCACCGATCGTCAGCATGGTGGCTAAGGTGGCTCCATCAGCCACTCCCACTACTCTTCACTGGCCCCTGGAGCTACCCCATGTGGATTCCATGTGGCATGAGTTTTGCACGTCCTACGAGAAGTAGCACTTGGGGATCCTTCACGCCTTCGACCACCCCCCCATCCTCGGCATACCCTCTCGCAGTCATCATAGTCATGCTCCCCCACTTCAAGATTTGAGCACGAATCTTGTCCAACTGGGGGAGTTTGATGGGGACATCGGACAACAACGGCATGAAGACCGGCGGATGGTGGCGGAGACCGGTAAAGACACGGCCTCCCCAGAGGCCACAATCTGGTCGTGGCCTGGGTAGGGACTGCGTTCATCTATGAATGCGGCCCTCACCAGGGGTGCGTTCTGAACACGCCCCCTGTGGAGATCTCGTTCACGGTTCGTCATCTAGTTCGCAATGGCTAGTGGATTCGACGATCCGGAGGGCGCGATTTCTACCTATATCACATCTATTAATTCCATTTTTGATGTAATAAGGTTGTATTATCCATTTAGGGCCATTTAGAGGGTAATTTAAAATTCAAATTTTGAATCTATGAGGGAATGGGATTAGGGTTTTTGAATTTGGCCTTGAGGCCTAAAAAATGGAGATGTACTCCTCATAGAAGGATAGCAAATTTTTGAATGAAAAAAGAATTGGAAGTTTGAGGTTTCCTTTGGGCTTTGTGGAGCTGTTTTTCCCCTGGCATTCCCCCTTCTCTTCCCGTTGATCTCGACCCCTAGATCTTCTTCTAGAACCCCCATTGTTCTCCCCTTTCACTCTGATATTCACCCTCCACAATGACCTCCCACCACTGTAATATTGTTGCCTAGCCCGCCATCGCCGTCCTCACACCCCTCCACAGTTTCCCCACCTCGGCCCCAAGCCCCCTGCAAGCCTTCCCCGCCGGCCTACGGCCTTCCCAAAGAAACAAAGCACCGTTCTGGGAGTGCAGACGACCCATCAGGATGATCTGAGATCGTGGCCACACAATCAACCATAACCAAAGATGGTTATGGTCCTCAAGACAACCACTTTCTATGGGTGGTCACTGAGGTGACCGCGTTCAGGTCCCTAGTCTGGCAAACAGCTAGTCTGCCCCCTCTTCGCCTCTGACTCCGATTCTGTGGGACCCCCTCTCCCATCTCGCATCAGACAACTTGCCAAACATACTAGACAAATCAACATTTACACAATAATCTTAATAGATCAACTTACAGATACAAGTCTTTTATTCTAAATAGAAATTCACATATCATTCTAAATCTTTATTTTCAATTCACATTTCTTGACAGAATCATATGATGTACAATTTCTTATCACATATCGAACATGCATCCAACCATTATTTGAGGATTAAAAAACACAACTGAGGTGCCCATTCGTCGACATATAGACAAATGGTCTAGACATTAGGGGTCTGTCAATCTTCATCAATTGTGCAAGGTCGGGAGTAAATACTCCACCATTCTCCATATCATTTTTTATCATGGGTTCCAGATTTTGGCAAAAGTCTATTTGTCCTTAGACATGAGCCTAATCTCGTAGCATACGCTAACTATGGTTTGTCATCCCACACACCCTTAAAATGACACTATCCATGTGCTTAATTTTATATCGATGTCTTTGTCACTTTTATCTGAATCAACATATCATGACAGATTAACTATAGTTATTGGCTAATCAGAGTATAAAACATAAGATCGAGTAATAATATATCCATCATGAATGCACCTTCATCTTTGGTTGCATACGACGTCAATCAATCCATGAAATTCTTTAATGCATTCAAGTTTAAATTATCAAAATACGGTCAAAACAACATATATAAAGAATAACATGGGCTTGATTCATCACGTTCCTACCTTTAAGATGGGGTCCCCAAAGATCCTATAGGACTTCTTTAAAGCTATTATTCACCTTCTTAGCAAGTATCAGGTTTTAGACATGCTCTTCCTATTCCTAAATATAAGAAGAGTACGTTCTTCTGATCAAATCTTCTAATCTATCTAGTTGTAATATCTACGAATAATAAAATTTGTACCTTCTTCTTCTTCTCTTCTCTTGCTCATGTTCTCCTTCTATAACTCTTACTCTCTTGATCTCTCTTTAACTCTCACCCTAGGTGCTTACAGAAGAACAGAGAAAATGAGAGAGGGAAGAGAAAAAAATAAATAAAGTTCCCTCCAAGTTACTGTGCTAAACATAAGTTTTAAGGCTAGGACCAAGTCATCCACGTTGGTCCATCATAACTTCCTAGAACAACCGGTTGCTAACATATGCTAAGTATTATATTAGTTCTCCTATTATTTTATTTTATTTTTTACCACATATCAGATCTTTTGCCACATATCAAATCTCATAGTAATTTATTATTTATTAAAACTAACATTTAAACCTTCAAAGTCAACATTTTCCATCATTTCAGTAAGGTCTTGGTGCCATCTCTTTGGGACAACTCCCGAGGGTAAATATGTATTTATTAATTTCTCCTTCACACTATTACATAAAAAATAAAATAAAATAAAATATTTATTTTTCTTCATACCACCTATTCTTTCAAAGTCAATATTTTCCATCATTTTAATAAGGTCACCATGCCATCTCTTTGGGACAACTCCTGAGGGTAAATGTGTATTTATTAATTTCTCCTTCACACTATTACATAAAAATAAAATAAATAAAATTATTTAATAATAAGTTACACATAAAATCTCTAAAGTCAAAAGTTTTAACATTCTCGTTAGTTCTCTAAGCCACCTTACTCCCATACATCATTTAGTGATAAAACCATAATTATATTAACTATCTAATTTTATTTTTCTCATTTTTAACTTAATAAATGACATAATTTACAAAAATAATCAACATAAGATTTATAGATAATTAGATTATCTTTCTAATTTATGTTTTTTTCATTTTTGACCTAGTATATGATATAATTTAAAAAATTAATTAACATTAGATTTATAGATAATTAGATTATCATTCCAATGAATCCAACCTCATCTCATTCTGACATTCTTATGCGTAATTAACCTTAATAAGAGTAGTTTTATAATTCACATAAATTCTTAATCTTTCTTAATCTCATTCTAAGAGCTCATTATCCTTTATCCTCTATTGTTTATCCTGTATATCATCTATTTCTTTAATTCATTGCCAATATATCTATCTATTTAATATATCATCCATCTCTGTAATATATCACATATCTGTCTACATGTTGTCAATATATCATACATCTCTCCAATATATCATCTATTTGCCTACATGTTGTCAATATGTTATCTATATTTCCAATATATCACCTATCTCTTTAATGTATCATTTATCTTAGAGAGAAGTATGTGATATTAGTGTTCTTTCATTTCAAAAATAATTTCTTCTAAGATAGGCGCATTTGCCGCTACTTCAGTTCAAATTCTTTTCTCTTAAGATCTAAGACCTTTTAATTGGTAGAATCGTAAAAATTACTCAACATGAAAGATGTAGATATTTGCATTATCTTTCCAATGAGGTTAGCTTCACCTCATTTGGATATTCTTACAAAAATTATATTATAAATAATAGATTACTCTCATGAGATTACGAATTTTTCTTAATGGGGTCAAATCTACAAAATGGACCACCTTAATGGACTCTTATCATGAGAAATCATATTCCTGAGCCTCTTAGAGGTCTGAATGTTACAGGGGTAGATTTGTAGCTCCACTGATTATAGGTCTCTCTCTCTCTCTCTCTCTCTCTGGATGGGATCGAGGGTTAGGGCTGGGATATATGGGCAGCAGAGACATTGGCACCGTTTACTTGTGCTACTTGTGTGGAGACGACTGCCACGACGGGCCTCACCTTTGCCAAATCTACTACTCTATTGTCTGTGCGAAGGTTCTCCTGTTCCTCACCTCTGCCAGATCTGCTTGCCAACCGAGAGGTCCACCGCATTTGTCGGAGGCCACCAACCCCTTCTTCTACTCCTTGCCTTTGCAAGATCTACTCGTCGACTGGGAGGTGCTCATGGAGGGGGATCTCGGTGTTCATGGAGAGGGCTAGAGGGGGAGGGGTGGGGGGTGTTCGTCGGCAACGCTGTTGTCACCGTCCTCATATCCTCCATCTTCTCCTCCTATGGGTCGGCGTCGTCTCCACACACCAACGAATTAACATCGTCGTCGTAGATGTCTTCACCCCTTCATCTTCCACTTTGGCCGACACCATTGTCTTCTATAGGTCAGCAGCAACGCCGTGGGCCGCTTGTGGTTTGGGAGGGGGGGAAGAGCAATGGGGAGAGAGTGTGGGTTGCCGGAGGTGCGATGGGGGTTGGAGGGTTCTCTCTCTCTCTCATAGAAGGGTATTCTTAGATTTTTTACACGTTCAAATGATTTTCGTCGCATATTCTTAAAATATTCGTCGACGGCTTGAGAATCACAAAAATATAACTGCAATAATATAATATATATCAAGGATATTCTTAATAATACGATAAAAATAGGGGATAAATATAGATATTATATTTTATGGGAATATATATATGTCAAAATCTAAAAAAAAGCTATAACCATCGAATCACTTTACTAACTACACTTACGCGTTTCACGAGAACAGTTGAGTTGTAACACGCAACACGACGTAAAATGTGGACATGCTCCATGCAACAAATCACATTGCACCAACTACACTCACATTTCTTAAGGCCGACTGGATTGCAATGCATAACATCGGCACGAAACGCGGAAGCCCCCCATGCATTCAATCACATTGTCATGACTGCACTCATGTTTCATGGGGACATGTGGGTTGTAACGCGCAACATCTATATAAAATGTGGATGTCCTCCATGCATCCCATGACATCGCACCAACTATACTCGCATTTTTTTAAGGACACGTGGATCGTGATGAACAACATCTGCATGAAATGCGGAAGGCCCCCACGCATCCAATCACATTGTGCCGCATGAGGGCGGGTGGGTTGTAACCAGCAACCTTGGCGTAAGATGTGGACGTGCTCCATGCATCCAATCACATTGCACCAACGTCAACATGAAATGCCGAACCCCCCCCCCTACCCCCCACATGCATCCAATCAAGTTGTGCCGACTACATTCACATTTCACGAGGGCACGACGTAGTTCACAATTAATGCACAACATCGGCATGAAATCCAGATCACGTGCTTTATGCACATCCATTCATGCTGTGCTGATTGCACTCGCCGTCCCTCTCATCAGAGGGTATATATATATGGGTTGTGATGCGCATGGCATCAGTGTGAAATATATACGGATGTGCTCCACTCCACTTGAGGCAAAGTCCATCCACATTTCATTTGTGCGTCGCCAACATGTGAGCATGAAAACCTTTTCTTTCCTTTCTAACACCTATCAATCTTAATCGAGATATTATTGACGAAGTGCGTTCTGCCGGTGGAGCAGGTAGTAGAAATGTAGTTAAGCTCAAGAAAAAAAAGAACCACATCCTAAAAATTCTCCTAATTTCAGAAAGGGAGGGACAGAGATAAGCTCTCAGCATATTTATGTACATGTATCAAATTAATTTATACCAAATATCAATTTTGTATCTTTTTGGATGTTCCCAGCCATGAAAGTGATGAAAGGCAGAAATCAACATTAAGAGTCCATTTGTTTCAGATCAATGGGGTGGGATTTTTTTAAAAAAATCCTTCCACAGTACAAAGGTACTACAGGTCAGAGAATTTTTTTTGGAAATTAAAATCGCATTTGGGGTGGGATGCGACTATTTTAGGTGGGAGGAGACTTTTTGGGTGCAGTGGATTCAATTACCTTTTTATCCTTATTTAATTTAGGTGAATAGTGTAACGAAAGTGCTACAGTAAATAGTATAGTAACAATCATGATATGAGTCGGGATGAATATTAATTGCTCACGTTACTGTTTATCTTCTTCACTCTAATTCATCTCTCCCCGAAAAGCTGTGACGTAAGAAGGTGGGGGGATTTTGGGAACACGGCCCCACGACGACGGCAGCCGATGACCCACGAGTAGTGGTGGAGTCGGGTGACGAGCTCGATGACGATATTCATCAACGAGGGAGTCTACGATGACGAACTCGATGGCTAGCATCGAGGGTGTTCGAGGGGGGTCCGAGGGGGGGGGGGGGGGGGAGTTCACCCGTCTTGGACGGTGGCCTGAGTGAGGTCAAAATGGGGATTTCCTCATTGAGAATCCACCAACTCCGTTGAGAAGCTACTCCGGGGAAGCTTCTGCGGATTCCGATCACACTGTTGGATCGTGTCTATCTCTCTCCTCTGTCGAAAATCTCAACCCTCACAAAAACCCAAGTCATGTGGCTCTTTTGAAAACACCGATGGGGTTGTCATGAAATCCCTCCCCACCGCGTTACCAAACGCGGCCTAAGAATCATATATGAGCAGATATCTAAGTGTTAGATTGTCGCTTAATCATCTGATTGAGATAATTTAAAATAGTTAATATTGATTCATCTCGATATATATAACCTATGTTTTATTACTATTGTGTCGATATATAGTAAAACCACCCTAGCAAAGTTGAGATTCTAGTTTCGTCTTACCATGCCACTTTTACCGACTTTAATGGTACATTATATTGTCAAAATATCTTATAAATTTCAATTTACACATGTTTTAATGTTACAAAACATCTGATCATGCAAAATTTGTCATCTCATCATAGGATCGATGACACCCCCAAGAAAAAAACTTCTCTTAAAGTACATATTTAACCACTCTTTCTTTTTCAGTAATTACATTTGTGTTAGCACGGGCGGCAAAACGACTGCCCATTAATTACCATAAAATTGCTTACATCTATCAACATGTTACCTTCTCAAGAGATCTAAAACCCAATTAGTCTACCGATCCTTTCACCAGTTGGTGAAAAGTTAGTCCCTGATCGCGGGGGGGGGGGGGGGGGGTGCTGACAATGACCAAATATACGTGGCATTTTCCACACCCATCTCACTGTTAGTCCATCCATACTTATGTCTCAACGCAAGAATGGTCGTCAGACCTGGCTCAAGCAAGGTGACCATGACAGGCGATGCCTGTTTTCTTGCCACTCCACCACACACCTGTGAGTTGTCACTGTTTTCCGTGGCTATCTGTGGCCTGTGGGCCAGGTTGTCTGCGTTTGGGCTCTCAAAGCATCGGGCTGATCGAGCTGTTCTAATCATATTGTTACAGCCCACACAGTGTGTGCACCAGATGTTGTTGAGTGAACCCGTCACCTTTAATTGCGAGTGAGAGACGGTCATCAAGGACAGTACAGGTTCCTGGAAAAATATCCTATCTACGTTCAATGGGGTCGGATTTAGAGAGAGAGAGAGAGAGAGAGAGAGTATAACTGATACTTGACTTTGGGAAAGCAGATATGAGGCATGTTTGAGTCAATAACTTTTCTTATAATAGAAATTAATTATATCACTGGTTTAAATTCTTCGTCATCTTTTGGTTATATGAAAGTGAATTAAGTAGTACTTGATCATGACTCTTAGAATATGGGCGTCTTCGATTCAGATATGGGCAATTTTTTGCTCCCCACATCTCGAAACATATATGTGGGTGATCTGGATCAGCAACTTTCTGTGACCTTCGCTTTATTCGTGAAGGTAGGGCTGTAGAGCAGCAAGTTCAAACCAAGGGCTCTGTCATGTCCAATCACAAACAAATCACAACACACTCTCTTCCAAGCTGTGAACTGACATAGTGGAGACACAGCATGGTGGAGTCAGGTAAGAGTAGAAGAGTTCGGGCCCGGTGCCTCTATGATTTGATTCTGATCAAGAAGCAGGATGAGTATGCCTACAACGATTGATGTAGGCAGGTTCAAATGAAGCCAGTGTAGTGTTTCCTTGGTGGCGGAAAGAAAAGCAAAGGAAATGTGAATTTGGGTACAAACATTCGGGGAACAACATGCCCTGTAGGCCCTCCATTGTCCAGAATCTACGGGCATCTATAGATCTTTATAATTCGGCTTTTAGAGTAGTGATGACAGGCCTCGGGATCTAGGAAATATCTTCTCACGCTTGTTGGGGTTATTACTTTTTTAGTATACTTGAAAACATGAGATTATTTTTACTTTAAATATCTCCACTTTGGACGAGAATTTGTGGACAACTCCATTTGACACCCGGGATAAGTTCACGTCGAGAAAATCTTAATTATGTCCACTCTTGGGTCAAATCGGGGAATACATCATTCCATCGATAAGAATGAATTATTCCCACGTCAATTATCTCGATACCAAGTAACACTAGATTAGAATGGGCATTTATAATTGAGGAGGGAAAATACGTCTGGCTGGTCCAACGTGGCACACTAAGGTTAGGCCTACTACAGTCTAGGATAGCCAAGCCCATAGCGGTCCTCTCCAACCGACCGGCGGTTCAGAAACACCGCCCAATAGAAGCTCGTCGAGGCCTGACCGACTCACGGGCAAGATCTTCGTGTTGGTACTTCACTAGTGTTGTAAAACTCGCCAACGGGAGAACGTTGAAGCCGCCATTACAGGACTTACCTCGACGAGCTCTAGATCACGCTCACAACGTTGAGATGTCTACCGTACTATCTTTCCACCAAGAGCGGGTGAGTGGGCGATGGAAGATCTCCACGATTAAGGACACCTCTCCACTAACCACGCTGTTACTAAGTCGGGGAGGAAGCAACCCTGCTGCGACTGATATAAATAGGTTCTCAGATGGAGGGACACATGGGGGGGAGACGAACACTAGCTGACCAACACGTAGAGAGAGAGAGAGAGAGAGAGAGAGAGAGAATCCCAGATAGAAACTCCGCGACGTAGATAGTATAGAGAGGGAAGATTGGGGGTTCTCCAACCACTTCTCCTAACCTGGTCTCTGTCTCCGAGTACTCACCCTCTCTCCGAGAACTCTCCATGAATCAACTTCATTCTACAGTGTAATATCTCGGACCCTTCGGATCCTTCTTCTTGGGTCCCGAATTTATTTTCTCGGAGAATTTACTTTTGTTACGTCCGGAATTATTTTTCGGACATTTTTCGAGTTCGGATCTGTGCGTTTCGGATCAGTTTCGGAGGTCCCGGAACGTGTTCCGCGGTTTCCACGTGTCTTTCTCCGGCGAACCTACGGAACCCCGTAGCGGGCAAACCGAGTCATTCACCTACTCCGGGATAGTACCGGTGCGACCGGCGTATTCCAAGGATCGCGAAAATGTATTTTTCTATTTTTTTCATATTTTTTGAAAAATCAAGATTTTCTATAAATACCCCTATTTTCTTTTCCTTTTTCTTCTCCTTCTTTCTTCTTCTTCTTCCTCCCCTCTCCCCCGTGAGCGCCCGCGGCCGGCCCTCTCCTCCCCCTCTCCCGTGGACGCGGTGGCGACCTCCCCTCCGGTTGCAGACGGCGGTGTGGCGGCAAGGGTGACGGAGTGGCGATCCCGGCGATGTTTGGCGCTCAGTGAGCTCGTGGAAGCTCGTGAAGTTTCAAGCGATTTTTTGGCGATCGGCGGCGATCCGGCGCGTTTCGAGCGACCCCGAGATAGGGTGATGATCCTTAGCTCGGCATTTACCTTCCCCGTGATTTCTAGGCTGAGGCGAGGTCGAGAGAGGGCTATTTTGAGCTAGGAAGGGAAAAATCATGTTTTGGGGATTGAGTGCCCGATCTAGTGTTTTAATCACTCAAAATGTGGTTTGTTGGCATCAAACGATGCATTGGGGGCTTGGGAACAAGTTTCCCTTTTGTTTCCCCTTCACCCGGGGGTGAATGGGGCGTGGAATGGCGTTTTGGGGCCATTCCCGCCGTTCTCGGTTTCACGGAGTGTATGCGGTTTAATAGTGACCGTTTTTGGCTTTAAGCGGCCTTAGCTAGACCGTTTTTACTTTTGGGTGGTCCCCAGGTGGACCGTTTCCAGCTTGGGAGTGTCGGTGGGGTAAGCGGTCACGCGACAGACCGTTTAGCCCTGGGGCGGCCAAATGGCCGACCGTTTTTCCTCACGGGCCAGCGTGGTCATCGAGGCGTTTTGACCATTGAGTTTTCACCGTTGCACAGTTCTGGGTCTTCGCGGTCATGAGAATGGCCATTTAGTCCTTTTGCACAGCCTTGGGTTGGACCGTTTAGGTTCCCAACGGTCATGAGATGACCGTTTGATTTCTGTGCCGTTGGATGGCTTAGCGGCCCCAAGGTGGACCGCTTGGTTCCTCAAGCGGCCTATCATTGGACCGTTTAGGTCTTTAAATGGTCTTAGGAGGACCGTTTGGTTTCCCGTTTAGTCCAGGGGTACAACGGTCCCATGGGAGACCGTTTACCTTCTGAGACGGCCCATCGACCGACCGTTTACCCAGGAATGGTCCACGGGGGACCGTTTACTATGTGTTGTCTGACCGATAGTTCTTTCCTTGCCGATTCAAGTCCCGGGTGAGTGGACCTCGATCCACGTGCTGACCTGTGGTCTGACTGATGCTGGACATCATGTGGGGGCCATGTGTTTAGGGTGCCGTGGGGAGGCGATGTTCTCGGCTTGTGTTACCATGAGTCGGTGTCGGGACATGGGGCGGTCCTTGTACCTTGTCCGATTTAGACGTTGTTTTCTGTTGACTAGAGAGTCTACTCCTTCAGTGACCCTCCACTAGTCGTAGCCTTCCGACACATGAGTGGTCCCACAAGGGAGTGGTGGCGAGGCTACCAGGGGAGACGATTTTTAGACTGGTTTCCGTAGGGCCCCACGTCTTGTAGCCAGAGTCCGGCTGAGGGGAAAACCAGTTAGAGGCCAGACCTAGGATGCATGGTTTGTGTGTGCACACGTGGTTGGGGACAGTGGACCCACGCTGACGAGCGCAACCTCAGCTAGTCACTTGTTCTATGGTTACTAGTACGGTGTCCCTGTTCCACCAGGGGTCGAGAGGGACACCTGAGGCACGGTCTAAGTCGTCAGTGAATGCATCCGGCCTTACTTCCAGTGGATAGTACTCCTGTCTTTGTTTGGTAGCGACTCTTGGGGGTTGGACGAGTTATCTCGATCTACGTGCCATGTGTTCGGTACTAGACGTAGCGGAGCTTTTCTGTTTATTTATCCCTGTAGCTTCCCGTTCTACGTCTTGCTAGTGATAGCTTGTAGTTACTTTCCGTGCAGTTTCTCAGTTTGCGAGGTAGGGACCGGATGATCTCTACTGAGCCGTTTGTTATGAGGCTCATTCCCTGCGTGTTTCTTCACGTTTCAGGTGAGGCGAGGCTTCCGAGGAGCACTTCCGAGGCTCCGCGTGGTGGGGACACCGGGTCCACTACTAGGCCCACTACTCAGAGCTGACGCCGCACTGCCCCGACATCGAGCTTATGGCTCGGAGATCCTTCCTGAAGACTCGGCCTACGGCTACGGTGCTATATTACGTATCGAGTATGTGTGTATGTATACATGTATCTCTACATGTATTTTTCTTTTCGTCTTATTAGGCTAGTCTAAGTCAAATAAACATGTGTGTTTTATGTATTTTATTTGGTTAAAACCCCCAAGTCAAAAGTTAGGTAAGTAAGCTTGTTTTATTAGGCTAAGGACATATGTGCTATTTGTAAAGTTTGAAAGGTGTGGTTGCTATAGCCTCCCTCCTATATAAAGGAAGGCCAATGCTTGTTACGTATGATATGAATGAAGATTGAATGAAATATTATTTTTGTGTGTAAGAGCTTTTCCCTCTTGCCTTTCCCTTCTCTCTCTTCTCTTTTGTGAGGATTGAGCGTCGCCCGGTGTGAGACCGTCCGGTGTAAGGCCGAGCTGTGTGAAATAGTAGTTATCTGTTCCCGTCCTGTTCGCGTCCCGGAGTGCCGTCGATCCATTCCCACGTCGCCGCCGCATCAAATTGGTATCAGAGCCCAACAAATGGCGTCTCCATCGACCCGACGTCCCCGACGTCTCTCTCTTTCTCTCTCTAAGTTGATGGAGTGAAAAAAAAGGAGAAGAATAGCATAAAAGATATTGGTTGAGGGGAGTTTTGGAAAAAAAAATAGAGTAAAAAAAAATTTTAGTTGAGCTCGGGTGATAATAGTATTGGAGAAAAAAATAATAATAGAAAAAAAAGGATCGGTAGAAAAAAAAGAAACAGAAAAAAAAAATTTATCAACTCCCCCTCCCGTTCTCTCTCCCTCTTTCTACTCTCTCTCTCCCTCGTTCTCTCTCTCTCTCTCTCTCTCGTTTAGCGCAAAGTAGAAAAAAAAATAATACTAAAGCAGTTCGCAGGGGTGGCCTCGTCGCCCGTGCCACCCCCATTCAAATGCCCCGACTGTAACGGCCACCCCCCCACCGCCTACGCCCTGCAGGCCACCGCCCAGGGCCACCTCCCACCACCGCACACCGCCGCGGCCCTGCCGCCCTCGCCGTCGCACGCCACAGCGCCCGCACCGCCTCCGCGCCCGGCCCGCGCCCCTGCGCCCTACCCCGCGCCTGCCTGTGCACCAGGAGACGTGCCCGAGCGCGCCCCCGCCAGCGCCCGAGCGCGCCCCCGCCTGCGCCTTCCCCGCCGGTCGGCCTGTGCGCCAGCAGACGGGCCCGACTGCATGCCCGACCGAGCCCGAGCGCGCCCCCGACCGCGCCCGAGCTCGCCCCCGCCTACGCGCACGCGCCCGGCCCGCCACGGCCACTGCTGCGTTGGGCCCACGCCCTGGCCATTTGGCCGCCCCGCCGTTTGGTCAAACGGGCTGCACGTGTTGAAACCCCCCCCCCCCACAATGCGCAGAAGAGTTTGAAAGCAAGAGAAAGTTCGAAAAGAAAAAAAAAGTGAAGAGGTCAACAAAAGTAGGTGAAGTTTGAAAAGAGAAAGAAAAGTTTGAAAAAAAAAGGAGGGTTAAAGTTTGACACAAAAAAAAGAAAGGTTTGAAAAGTCAAAAAAAGGAGGAAGTGCTGAATATATATATTTAATATATATAAGATATATATAATATTATATATATCTATATATATATATATTTATATATATCTACATATCAATTGTTTGAATTGTTTTGTGTGACATCCGGGTCCACGATTACGGCTCGATCAACGGTTGAGTCGCCCGATCGCCGACACACAGTCCGTGATTCACGGAGTGTGAGTGCCCCTAAGTCTCCCTGCGCGGAGAAATTAGATCGATTTGTTCCCCTGAGCGGGAAAATTTTTAAGCTAAGTGGTTTTGTAATAATCCTCCTTGCGCGGAGTAAATTCTTTTTAACCGGTCAAGCTTCATCGAGGCCGTGCGAGCACGCACGTCCCCGCTCGCCTTCGTCTCCGGTCGGAGTTAGACTTTTCAGTCTAGCTAGGTACATGCTCCCCTCACTTACTCATTTAGTATCTTTTCAATTGCTGCGCGAAGTGAGAGAGAGCCCGATCCATGCAGCCAGTCTCCTGAGTGCATCGCTGTGGACGGAAAGCGAGAGCTTATATGTACCGATCCTTAGGCCCTAGACTGTCACATTAGGGCACCCTAATTGTCAGGAGGTAGTTCCACAACTACTTCGCCTACGGGCGAGCAACTCTCCCTGACCGGTCCCTTCAAATTGGCCCTTTGCCAATTAGCCAACAAAATTTGGGTCTATAGCTTGCTAATTATCAGTCCCAGGACTGCATCATCTAGGTCCAAGGTCGTGCATGCCACGTTGGTCTAGGAATTCATCTGGCCGTCTAGAGCGCCCTTCAACTCTACAATCCCACATGGATCAGAAGAGCGTGAGTGCTATGTTGGCTCAGCTCGAGCATAATCTTCTAACCCATTTTGAAGAATCCATAGGCCAACTTCGAGCCGAGCTAGATGAGAGGATCCGAGCCTTAGAGGATCGACTGAAGGGAGAGGAAGGAAGAGTAAATGGCCACGGCAATCCCGTAGCCAATCCTAGGGAGGAGAGGGAGCAAGTCCGCCTGAATCAGGCTCCCCAAGGTAGAGAGCAAGAGGCCCGTACGCCTCGAGAGAGAGACCACGACGATGAAGATATCATCCTACGGAACGTCAAGATTGACGCTCCAAGTTTTGATGGGTCCCTCAACCCCGCTACATACCTTGAGTGGGAGACCGGGATGGACCAATATTTTGATTGGCATCGCCGCATGACCCCTGCCACAAGGGTGAGATTTGCCAAAATGAAACTCCTCGGTCAAGCCAAAACTTACTGGTGTAACGTTGAAAATCTCCTAGCCAGAAGGCGGGAGGAGCCTATTAGCACGTGGGAAGAAATGAAGGAGAAATTGAGGGAGAAGTATCTGCCACCTTCCTACCATCAGCGTCTTTTAGACCAATGGCAGAAACTCACCCAAGATGGAAAGTCTGTGGACGAGTACATCACCAAATTTGATGACTTCTTCCTTCGGAGTCGAGTCATGGAGGATGCCTCCGTCACCCTCTCTCGGTTTAGGGCTGGCCTACACGAGAGTATTCAGCGGGAATTATTCTTACGGGAGGTTAACACCCTCGAGCACGCCTACCAGGTTGCACGAGATGTTGAGAGGTTTCAAAGGGTGGTCCCACCTCGGGTTCCCATCTACCGCCAACCTGAAACCCGAAACCCCATAGTCCGCTATACTGAGAGAGCTGGCCCCTCCACCTCCTACGTCCCTACTGCTGCCCCACTTAGGGCCGTTGCCCCTACGGCTCCTTTCCCACGGAACCCATTACCTGCACCCGCAGCTGTGCCTAGGCTGGAGTATACTCCACCAGTTGAGAGGAGAGATGACAAGGGAAAGGGAGTCGTCCCTAGCACCTCCCAACCAGCCCCTGTCTCGGGAGTCCGCTGCTTCAGGTGTCATAACTTAGGGCATATTGCCACCAATTGCCCCACCCGAGCCTTGGTCATCACCGACCCCCAGTCTATGGAGCTTCCACCTCAGGAAGGAGAAACCCTTGAGAGATATGAGCCTGACCCTGATCTCGTGGCCCAGTTTGAGGAATTAGATGCAGGGTATGATGGAACACATGTTGAGTACATGCAAGTGGGGGAAATTACCGAAGGTTCAAACCAAGGAAGACTAGGTGTAGTTCGCTGCATCCTCGCACACCCACAGGAGGACGACTGGCGTCGAACCTCCATCTTCCAAACCTACATCATGGTCAAAACTCAACCCTGCAAGGTGATCTTTGACAACGGGAGCTGTATCAATGCAGTCTCTTCAGACTTTGTATCCCGTCTAGGTCTACCTACCCATCCTCATCCGAGGCCATACAACGTGGCTTGGGTTGACGACACGTCTATCCCAGTCACCACTACATGTGTCATTCCCATCCAGTTCCAGTCCTACCAAGGACAAATCCTATGCGATGTAGTGCCTATGAAGGTCGGGAGCATCATCTAGGACGGCCATGGATCTACGATGTAGACCTTACTACATTCGGTCGGTCCAATGAGTGTTCCTTCTCCCACAATGGGAAGAGGATTCAGTTGCTCCCAACACCCCCAAAGGTGGCCACGGGAAAGAGTCCTACCTCCACACCCGCTGCATCCCCCAAAATTCGGGAGAATGCCCCAACCCCCACCAAAGGGAAGCTTCCCATTCCCTCCTCTCCTACACCTGTCATATCCATCCCTAAGGCCCCTAAGGTTGACCATGACCCGATTAGGCGCCTTAACTTCATAGGTGTTCGTGAGATGAATAGAGAGGTTGCCGAGGGTGCCCCTGTTTGGGCTGTTGTCGTCACCATTACCCCTGAGGAGTCCCAAGTCTCCATCCCACCTGAAGTCCAGGCAATCCTGCAGGACTTCCAAGATATCTTCCCGGAGGACTTGCCTTCAACACTCCCTCCCATGCGTGATGTTCAACACGCCATTGATCTTGTCCCTGGGTCCACCCTACCCAACCTTCCCCACTACAGGTTGAACCCCAAGGAGCATGCTGAGCTCCAAAGGATTGTCGAGGACCTTATCCACAAAGGTTTCCTCAGGGTGAGCAAGAGCCCATGTGCGGTCCCTGCCTTGCTCACACCCAAGAAGGATGGCACCTGGCGGATGTGTGTTGACAGCCGCGCCATCAATAAGATCACTGTCAAGTATAGGTTTCCCATTCCCCGTCTTGATGACATGCTTGACATGATGAGTGGAGCCACTATCTTTTCCAAGATTGACTTGAAAAGTGGCTACCACCAGGTCCGGATTCGACCAGGGGACGAGTGGAAGACAGCCTTCAAAACCAAAGAAGGTCTGTATGAGTGGCTCGTCATGCCGTTTGGGCTATCCAATGCCCCCAGCACATTCATGCGGCTTATGACGGAAACCCTTCGACCCCTCATTGGTCGCTTTGTTGTCGTCTACTTTTACGGCATTCTCATCTATAGCCACAACCCTCAGGACCACATCCATCATTTGAGGGAAGTCTGCGAGACTTTGAGGAGAGAAACCCTGTTTGTCAATCTCAAGAAATGTGAATTCATGACAGACTGGGTCACTTTCCTTGGATTTGTGGTTTCTAGTCAAGGAGTGTCTGTGGACCCATCAAAGGTCCGAGCTATAGTAGACTGGCCGGAGCCCCAGAATGTCCATGACGTTCGTAGTTTCCACGGGCTAGCCACCTTCTACAGACGCTTCATCCAGGGATTTAGCACTATTATGGCACCCATTACGGATTGCATCTGTAAAGGGAATTTTGAGTGGACCAAAGCCGCCTCCCAGGCTTTTCTTGCCATAAAAGAGCTTATGACCAAAGCCCCTGTCCTCCGCCTACCAGACTTTTCCAAAGTCTTTGAGGTTTCCTGTGATGCATCTGGTGTAGGAATAGGTGGGGTGCTTAGCCAGGAGAGCCACCCTGTGGCTTATTTCAGTGAGAAGCTTTCTGATGCAAAGCTTTGATACTCCACATATGATAAGGAGTTTTATGCCGTGGTCCAAGCCCTCAAACACTGGAGACACTATCTCTTACCACAAGAGTTTATCTTATACTCGGACCACGAGGCTTTGAAATTTCTTAACTCTCAGAAGGGTTTAAACCCTAGGCATGATCGGTGGGTAGAATTCCTCCAGTCCTTCACCTTTGTCCTAAAACATAAGGCTGGAAAGGATAATAAGGTGGCCGACGCCTTGAGTCGAAGGGTCTCCCTTCTTTCCACTGTTCGGGTAGAGGTCATCGGATTTGACCGCATGAAGGAACTCTATGGAAAGTGTCCTGATTTTGGCCCTGCCTACTCCGCTCTATCCGCTGGACCCTCGACAGTCTTTTCTGACTATCTACTCCAGGATGGTTTTCTATTTCGAGGGCAGCAACTCTGTGTCCCGAGGACTTCTGTTCGGGACTTCCTGATTTGGGAAATGCATGCTAGAGGTCTTGCTGGTCACTTTGGCCGCAACAAGACCATCCATTCTGTGGAGGAGCACTTCTATTGGCCTGGCCTGAAGAGAGATGTGGCCAATATTGTAGTCCAGTGTAGGACTTGCACGATGGCCAAACAGGTCAAACAGAACACTGGTCTCTACACTCCTCTCCCCATCCCTGATCGACCATGGGTTGATGTGAGCATGAATTTTATCCTTGGGTTACCACGCACTGCTCACAAGCATGATTCCATCTTTGTTATCGTTGATAGGTTCTCTAAGATGGCCCACTTCATTGCATGTTCCAAAACATCTGATGCATATAGAGTAGCCCATTTGTTCTTTGATGAAGTCGTACGTCTGCATGGTCTCCCCCAAACCATCGTGTCTGACCGGGATGTCCGGTTCACTAGTTATTTTTGAAAAACACTTTGGCACCTAGTTGGCACCAAACTGAAATTTTCCACTACCTATCATCCCCAAACTGATGGGCAAACCGAGGTCGTCAATAGGAGCTTAGGCAATCTATTGAGATGTCTTGTAGGGGAACATTCTGGCACTTGGGATCTTCTTTTGCCCAGAGCCGAATTTGCATACAACAGCTCCATCAATAGGTCCATAGGCATGAGCCCATTTGAGGTCGTGCATGGCTACAAACCTAGGAAACCTGTGGATCTCATTCCCCTTCCCCTCGAGTCTAGGATATCTAAGTCTGCTGAGGAGTTTGCACAGCATGTCAAAGGTCTGCATGAGTCAATTAGCAAGCAAATCAACCTCAGTAATGAGACTTATAAAAAATTGGCTGATTCGCATAGGCGTCACCATGAATTCCAAGAAGGTGACATGGTTATGATACGGGTTCGACCCGAACGACTCCCTTCGGGAGCCTTTAAGAAGTTGCAAGCCCGTAGTGATTGACCATTCCCAATTTTACGGAAGATTGGCTCCAATGCTTATGTTGTGGACTTACCTCCCGAATATGGGATTAGCTCGAATTTTAATGTGGCAGACCTAGTGGCCTATACGAAACCCACAGCGATTCCTAGTGACCCTTTCGAGCCTTCTCCTCCCATTGAGAGTGAGCCCACCCCTGTGCGTCCCACAGCCTCGAGAGTACCGTGCGAGCACATTGAGAGGATACTGGATGAGCAGGTGACCACTATACGGAGCAGGGTGTACCAGCGCTATCTTGTCCGCTGGCGAGACCGTCCGCCTTCTGATGATTCCTAGATCATCCGGGAAGATCTCCAGCGCCTCGATCCAGATCTGTTGGAGCACTACCACAGCAGTGTCCCCCCTTACTCGACGGAGTCGAGTTCCAGCCACCCCGGGAGGGTTGGTGGAGACACCGGGTCCACTACTGGGCCCACTACTCGGAGCCGACGCCGCATTGCCCCGATACCGAGCTTATGCCTCGGAGATCCTTCCAGAAGACTCAGCCTACGGCTACGGTGCTATATTACGTATCGAGTATGTGTGTATGTATACATGTATCTCTACATGTATTTTTCTTTTCGTCTTATTAGGCTAGTCTAAGTCAAATAAACATGTGTGTTTTATGTATTTTGTTTGGTTAAAACCCCCAAGTCAAAAGTTAGGTAAGTAAGCTTGTTTTATTAGGCTAAGGACATATGTGCTATTTGTAAAGTTTGAAAGGTGTGGTTGCTATAGCCTCCCTCCTATATAAAGGGAGGCCAATGCTTGTTACGTATGATATGAATGAAGATTGAATGAAATGTTGTTTTTGTGTGTAAGAGCTTTTCCCTCTTGCCTTTCCCTTCTCTATCTTCTCCTTTGTGAGGATTGAGCGTCGCCCGGTGTGAGACCGTCCGGCGTGAGGCCGAGCTGTGTGAGATAGCAGTTATCTGTTCTCGTCCTGTTCGCGTCCCGGAGTGCCGTCGATCCATTCACACGTCGTCGCCGCGTCACCGCGTGGTTCAGGTGCTCAGGGTTAGTTGCCAGTTGCCAGGCCGGGGTATGTCCCGTGTAGTTGTACCTTCTTTTTCTACGATGTACTAGTTGTGGACTACTGTTATACTTTAGCCTATTGTTATATTGTGGACCATGTAATTTTCTTAATGTTAATTATTAATTTTCTGCTTATTCATATAAAATGTGTAGTTCTGTAATTATTTTAAATTCTTGTGTATTTCCCCACCATCCCTTTCAACCCTTCCGAGTCTTCGTGCTCGTGGGTGACGGTTCGAGATTCGGGTTATCGGGCATTCCCGATGTTCGGATCTCAGGTCGTTACATGTAGTGTCTCTCTCTCCCTCTCTCTAAGCCTCCATCTTTCTCTTTCTCTCGTACTAATTTAAGCATCAGAGGGTTGTCCCCTGGGATCACTCCCAGAGCTCCTTCTGATATTCTGTCTATTGATTGTCAGTTTTTTCAGGGTGGTCAGTTGTTCTTCTCCAATAAACAAATATTAAAAGTGTAGTACGAGACGAAAGGGATCGACATTTTTCAGCCTCTACACTTTTTGGCGCCGTCTGTGGGAAAGGAATAGCAAGCCATGGCACCATGTGAAAATTATCGCAATCCTAGCAACCCCCAAGGGGCCCCAGGCTCCCGACGGGATTCTGAGAAAGTATGTTCCTCCTCCTACCCGTCCCCCAGCGCTGCTCCATAGGATCCCACTGCGGACGAGTTGGCAGAGATGCGACGACAAATATAGGCATTAACAGAGGCATACCAAGGCCTCCTCAACTGGCAGGCAGAGAAGGGTCGCGCCCCAATGGTGCTTCCCCAGAACGGAGGTGAACCTACGATAGAGGAATCATGCCGAGTATGCCAACCCTCACTCCTTTCTGCCTCTCACTCTCGACGCCTGCACAGTCACCCTTCCCGGTGTCCCACCAACCCACGACACTCTAGCCCAGAGATGACGCAACGGTTACAATGCTATGAGGCAATCAAGTGGGAGCTCGAAGGTAAGGTCCACTACCTGGATGATACCCTCTAGGAGGCACATATCAAGGGGTTGATCAATGACAACTCTGCCTTCCATGCACCTTTCTCCATGAAAATCATGGAGGCGCTGATCCCCCCGAAGTTTCAACTACTGACGTTCATCCCGTACAATGGCACCATCCGCTGATCACATGCACAACTTCAAGTCCAACATGGTGTTCTACCGGGCCTCAGATACTGTTAAGTGCTTGGTCTTTGTCACCACCCTTTGGGAGAACGCTCAGACGTGGTTCGAGTTGCTAGCTGCGAGGACTATAACCTCCGTCCAACAACTGAAGAAGATGTTCAAGGAAAACTTTCTTGCCTACAAGAAGGAGGTCAAATCTGCTGTAAGCCTCCTCACCATGAAGCAGGGCCCCGAGGAACCCTTGTAGGACTTTATTGCCTATTTATGTAAAGAGACTCTCCACATTCCTCGCCTGGACATCAGTATTGCCACTATAATGTTGACCCATGGCACCCAGGGTGCCATTCTTTAAAGGATGCTCGGAGTTGAATCTCCTATAATGCTTATGGAGCTCCTCGCTGAGGCCAATTAGCCCGACCGCAAGCGACCGACCAATTCGCCCCGGAGGGGAAGGAAGCAAATGCGAGCGCTGAGATTGGGAGCACCGTGACCAACATGAGCCAAAGGAGGGAGGCCTTTATAGGCACTATACTTCTCTATCAGCCCAACCCAAGCATATCCTCATGGAGATCCATGAGAAGCCCTACTTCCGATGCCCCCCAAAGATGAAGTCTGATCCGAAGATGAGGAATCGAAGGAGAAACTATCGTTTCCATCGCGACCCCGACCATGACACCACAAATTGTGTTCAACTCAAGGATGCCCTGGAGGACCTGGTCCATCGAGGGCTCCTTGACAAGTTCATCACCAAGGTCGGTGAGAGACGACAGCAGAGGGATGGAATGCCACCTCCCATTGACAACCGACCCAATGGAAAAAAGATCATGATGATCTCCGGAGGGCCAGCATCAGGGGGGATAGCTCCAGTAGGTGTCGGGCATATGCCTCTCGAGTCAACCAAGTAGATCCCGAGGATGTGAGCCACCGTGACTCGATTGCTTGGACCCCTGCTCAGGATCACCCGAAGGAGCCCATCATCTTCTCAGACAAAGATCTGGTGGGCATGACCATAGTAGTCTCCACAACCATCAACCAATGTACAGTGCATCATATTCTCATAGATAATGGAAGTGGTGTAGACGTCATTTCTTACAACTATCTTTGGAACACACTAAAATTTCTAAGGTTTATTCGTTTATTCTTTTATTGTCTTTTCGTTCTTGATTTAATCGATTTATTAAGTACGAGGGCGTGCCAGTCACCTAGGTGACAATGTGTTCAGGCTTCGAGACTAGAGTGGTCTGGGGTCTGTGGTGCGCTCCATCTGACTAACCAGACGATTGTGGATATCGTGTCAGGACTGGAGACTCGCCATGTCATAAAGGTCATGACGTTAATTACATCCCCTCGGAGAGGGGAAAACCTTTGATTAATTACTAAGATGAGGGGCCTCATGGCCTAAATATCATTTTTTAAAGGAGTAAATAGCATATTGAAAAGCATTAAAATCCCCCATAGTGGGGTGCAGAAGGACATTTGGAGTCATATCGGCCGTAGATCGACCATTTGATGTTCGGACGAATGTCCAGGTCGAAAACATCACAATCGTACAGGTAAAGCCGGAGCATATGTATGCGGGGGCACAGCAAGTTTAATGTTTAAAAAAATGGAGAAAATTCGGTTGAATCTCGGTCAAGGCGGTTCAAAATCAGTGGATTATTAGCCTGGTGCGAAGTCAGGATATGACCACAATAGGGGTAACTCTCAGGGTCGAGAATGCTTAGCAAGGGTATCTTTGATATTCCCTTCCTGTAGGGTCAAGGGGGAGGAACCCCGGACAAATGCCATTTGATCTCTTGACGATGATGGCTTTTAGGTTCATCGTTTTCATTGATATCCATGGTCTATCATTCCTTTTATTGTTGCTTTGTTGATTTTTTTTTTTAAAGTTGATTTTTGTTTGTGTTTCATTGTTGTTTTCATTGTTATTTATTATTATTATTATTATTACTTTTTTTACTAAAAGGAGGGTTTCGGTCGACTGAAACCTCTGTCCAGTCGATTGATCCTCCCAGGGGTGGGGATTGGTGAAAGGAGTCGACTCCTTGATCAAAGGGGCCGACTCCATGCTGATCGGTCGACCGATGGAGGGACTTCGGTCGACCAAACCCAACAACAATGCAGGACTTTAATTTCACCGGAGAGATTAGATACCATGTTTGGAATTCAGTGCTTATCTTATCCATTTTGACTTTCAGCAAGTTCAGAAACCAAGTTTGATCGTCATCTTTTCTTTATATGTGTTAGTCCAAACTGGATTCCAATTCTTGAGTCAAGAAGTTCCAATGTTCAGCATCCATTCTTTTGCTTTGCTTATTCTTTTTTTTTCAGCAATTTTAGAATTATGTTTGGCCATTGCAATTTTGAAGTTCAGTCATGAAAGGCATTCTCATGCCAATACACATGAGGTTTCATTTCACCCCCTCTAGTGCTGGCTCATGAAAAGGCAATAGGGAGCTTATATACAGTATGGTGTATACATGGTCGTTTCTTTTTTTGTTTTGTTTATTTTGTTCTATCTCTTCACCTCCTTACTACACATGGACAGGGATGTGCATAATGCATATTTGAATGGACATGCAGGAGAATGAGCAGCGGGATCATGAAGCATCAGAGCTCAGGCTGGCTGCTCCGATCAGAAGGGTGCGTCGACGCACTACGCACCATGCACAGTGCGTCAACGCACTCTTCATGCCAGCGAACTTCAAATTGGGTTCTGCATTGGGGATGCTCAGGCTGAACTTATGCATTGAATGCATGTGGAAAATAATAGGATCTTCATGAAACACTTTCTGAATTGGCGAATCAATGCCCACATGGTGATTTTGTGAATTTTAATGAATTTTACGAATCAATGCACACATGGTGAGTATGCATGCCATGCGTATTTATGAACAATGGGTGGAAAGGCAGCATGCTCATGCTCATGTAATTATGTAAAGATCTGGTATGAATCAGTGTGCATATGCAATGCTCGATGGTTTTCACGAAAACATGAATGTAATGCAATGGAAATTTTTATCTTCTTTATCGTTTCATGCTAATTACACATTAACTTGTATTAAGCATTTTTTTTGTTCAATAATATCTCTTAATTTGGGCCATTCGCCGTCATTCTTATGTCATTAGTCCTAGCAAAAATTCGGCAGCATCTCCCCTAGACCCAGAGCATCAGGGGGTGTAAATAGGGTGCGCGCCATACAGAGAAACTCCGAGACAGCCCCGAAATAAAAGGGTACGCGCGAAGGCGATGACACCCCGAGGTGCGCACGGAAGTGGCAACACCTGATAACCCGGTTTGGGAGCAGAGATCCCGAGGGCTAGCCTACAAAGGATCTCGTCGACCCATAGGTTGCCACGAACTCATCACCGAGACGTGGACTTTAAGCTATCGTCGTATGTGGCCTTTAATGTTCACTTCTCCGAGGGGATACCCTGAGGACAGTACTATAAGCAAGCGAGCTCCGGGGATCCACGAGTGATCAAAACCCAATATCCGAGATTCATGAAACAATCGGTGATTTGGGATTGAATCCCTTATTCCTCACCCCTTTGGAAACATGGCCATTGGATCGGTCCAGATTCCAAAGTGGGGTTTTGAGGATCGGATGAAATCGTGCTAAATGAAAAGAAGGGAGCTTTGAGGGAGGCCAGATCGGCGGAGCCCAATAGGCGTATCATGCATGCACACGTAAATATAAGCGTATACATATGCATATGTGCAGACTTAGACATGGGGATTCACCAAAAAAAAGGATCAGGGTTGAAGGCCCTATTTCATCATGCAAATGCATTAGTAGCAATGCATAAACCCACAAAGGATCAGAGCATATATATATATATACATATATATATATATATATATATACATATATACATATATATATATATATATATGCATCATGGGGAAGGGAGACGGCCAAAATGGTATATGACCTCGTCGGAGAAAGGAGAAACAAGACAGGGGAAAGTAAGATGCATTACCTATAGGCATATATGCATACATTGACCATGAAAGGGGAAGGGCATCGTGCACAAAAAAAGGATCAGGGGAACACCCTGTTTTCATTGCTCTTCAACAATGTTTACATCTTGGGCATGGCAGCCCTATAACTTGCAGAGAAAGAGGAAGAAAAGAAAACAAACTGGAGAGGGGAAATCTCATCGCCCGTACGGAGAGGCTAAATGAGGTCCAAACTAGACCGAACAAGTCTCAACTCCTCAAAGTGGCAGCCCGCCCACTTATTATGAAGCCCAAAAATTCACTCGGTACAAGCGCTTCCTAGACAGCCTTCGGGTTAGGAAGTCCGAGCATCAGTCGATCGGGAAAGCTCCCTTGGAGCCCCCTATTCCTTGTCCCAACCCAGCACTTATCCCTTGGGAGACCACTCCTGAACAAGTGCCATTTGCTCGGGCTCACTGATGGAAGCTTAATGATTCAGCCGTTGCGAATTCTTTAATGGCAGGAAGCTCAAGGGGACAAGAGAAACCAAGAGTCCGCACGCCGTAAGGAGCCCGCATGAAGGACGTAACCCCCCCGGAACCCCTCCGCTTATAGGGATCAATTCGCTCAATCGGCCGCTATTTAAACAGGACATGCCCAACTACGACAAAAGAGCTTAAGCATGCTTAAGCACACCCAAGTAAGCCTGAGCAGGAACCACTTCACCTTTTAGTGGAGAGGAGTCTCGCGCTCCCACTTTCCTCCCAATTCTCCTCTTCGCATCTGTGCTCTACTACCTGTGCTGACTTAAGCATCGGAGGGTCTTCCCAGGGGATCTATCCCTGGGCACCTTTGACTGGTTTCCCTTCTTACAGTTTATACTTCAAGGGTACGTGGTCATTTTCCTCCCCGCTCAGGAGCAGCGCGAGATCGCCCCTCTTCATCTGGCACCGTCTGTGGGAAACGCACAAAGAGCCATCATGGTGCGAAGAAGTTCTGGCAAGAGGACTGCCATCGATACGGGAAAAGCTCTGGTAATGGAGGAAGGCGCAGCTTCCCTCCCCACGGAGCATTCCCCATCCGACAACCAAGCCAACGAGCTACCTCCATCGGTGGCGGGGGAACAACTTCCCAGCGGGAGCACCGACGCCCTCCAAACCCTCAACGTAAAACTAGATGTCCTCGTGGATCTCATGAGGGACCAGGCTGCCAGGGAGGAGAAGTCACAGCTCCCCAGGAAAAGCCCCTCACGTGGAGATGCCTCCCAGCACACTGCTGGAGGCCGATTCATCCTCCGAGGGCAGCGGCTCATCCGTAACGCGTCAGGAGGACCATCGCACGCCCCTCCCCCGGAGCAAGAAGTCTCCTCAACCCCGAAGAGGGAGAAGACCGGAGCACGCAAACAATTCCCAGACGTCGAGGCCCCTGAGGAGCGTCGGGGCAGCATGCAAGCGCGCCCCCCAGCCCCTCTGGACACCGACAACTGGAACTCTCTCTCCGACTGCGAGACTTCGAGAGGCGTTTCGTAGAGCAAGAGCGCGCTCTCCGTGCCTTGCAGAAGGCTTCTCCTGTGGAGGGCGAGGAGCGATCCCCGTTCTCCAACTACATCTTGAAGGTAGAGATATCTCCCAGAATCTCACTTCCGACCTTCAAGTCGTACGATGGCTAGGGAGACCCGGCCGACCATTATGACAGCTTCGACACCCTGATGACCTTGCATGGGGCATCCGACGTGATCAAGTGCCAAGCGTTCATGACCACTCTGGTTCAGGGCGCTCAGGCTTGGTTCAGAGCCTCGCCCCCGGCAGCATCCACAACTTCAAGCAATTCGGGCGAGTATTCAAAGAAAGCTTCACCGATAGCGGTCCGCCCCGGTCGGTGGCGGGATTACTGGCCCTCAAACAGGAACAGGGGGAGAAGTTAAGGGCTTATATCAACCGATTCAAATCGGAAGCCCTGCGCATCCCCCGCCTGGATGTGGCCTCTACCATCACCGCCTTGACCGGGGGTACCCGTGACGAGAACCTACGGTGCGAGCTAGTGCTTCATCCCCCTGCCTCCCTCACTGAGCTAGTGACCTTGGCTTTGCGCCGTGCTGAGTACGAAGAAGTACTCAGCGCCTACCGAGGCACAACCGGCTCGGGTCGGGAGGGGGACAAGAAGAGACCGTCCGAGCAAGGGATGGGACAAGAAAAGAGGCCGAACCAGGATGGAGATCGAAAAGAGCCGCCCCGGAAGTACGAGCTTTATACCCCCCTTACCGCCCCCGTCTACGAGATCTATGAAGACATCAAAGTCTCGGGTCTCCTCAACCAACCCGAGCCCATGAAGACCAAGCATCGTAATCGCCGCAAGCATTGCCTGTTCCACAGCGACCACGAGCATCACACCAGCGAATGCCATCAACTTCAAGATGAGATCGAGCGCCTCATCCACCAGGGACACCTATCTCGGTATGTGTCGGGGCAAAAGGAAGATCGAGGCGCCGCTAAAGAGATTGATAATGCCCCCCGCAGAGTCCACATCAACGTCATCGCGAGCGGGATGACATCAGACGGAGATAGCGGCCTAGGAAGAAAGCGTCACGTCGAGCGGGCGAGCTGATCCTCTGCTGAGACACTTGCGGCCCCGCCGGCTAGCAAACCACAGGCCCTGGTATTCTCTAACCAGGACCTGGAAGGGCTAACCACCCCGCACGATGACGCTCTCGTTATATCGGCTACTATAAACCATTGTAACGTGGACAGAATCTTAGTCGACAATGGTAGTGCCCCGGATGTATTGTCCAATGAATGTTTCCTCAAAATGGGAGAGAATCCATCTAAACTCCGCCCGATCCGAACCCCCCTCTGTGGGTTCAACGGCCAGGCTACTTATCCCGAGGGAGCACTGAGTCTGCCTGTTACTATCGGCACCCCACCCAAAACTGTTACGGTTATGGTAGACTTCATCGTGATTAAGAGGATGATGGCATACAATGCCATCTTCGGCCGAGGCATTCTCAGTCGAATGAAAGCGGTGCCCTCTACCTTTCACCAAATAATGAAGTTCCCGACCAAATATGGCGTGGGGGAAGTTTGAGGTAACCAGGCATTGGCTAGACGGTGCTATATAGTCTCGGTTGACGCCACTAGGCCGGAAGGGAAAAATAAAGGGATAAAGGGAGCCGAGGAGGGACCTGCAACATCTGAGCCTGGCGGCGAGTTGCTAACGGTCTTCCTTAACGGTGACCCGACCCTAGGAGTAAAGATTGGAGCCGAGCTCCCACTTGAGGAACAAGAGAAATATAAAGATTTCCTTGCGCAGTACATCCGAGTCATTGCATGGTTTGATGAGCACCTTCCCGGGATCCCGGGAGATGTGGTGATGCACAAGCTCAACCTCGACCCGACAGCAAAGCCAATACAACAGCGCAGGAGAAAGCACTCCCCATAGAAGCAAGCAGTCATCAAAGAACAAATCATCAAGGGATAGAAGACTGGCCTCTTTCACCCGGTTCTGTACACTATATGGCTCGACAACGTCGTCCTGGTACCAAAAGCTTTTTGGAAATGACGGATGTGCGTGGATTTCACCGATCTTAACCAGGCTACCCCGAAGGACTGCTATCCACTATCGAGGACCGATCAACTGGTCGATTCAACCTCTGGCAACGAGCTACTCAGCTTCTTGGATGCCTACTCCGGCTACCATCAGATCAGGATGGACCCGGAGGACATCGAGAAGATCGCCTTCATCACCGACTTCGGCGTGCACTGCTACACCCGAATGCCGTTTGGGTTAAAGAATGCTGGAGCAACATATCAGAGACTGATCAACCACATTTTTTGAAGGACAGCTCGGTCGGAACGTCGAGGCCTATATTGATGATATGCTCATCAAGACACCGAAGGCCAAGGACCACCTTGCCGACTTAGCCGAGACCTTCGACACTCTCCTGAAGCACAACATGAAGCTCAACCCTGCCAAGTTCACCTTCGGAGTCAGATCCGGGAAGTTCCTTGGCTTCCTGGTCACTCAGCGTGGAATCGAGGTCAACCCCGACAAGGTCCAAGCCATCCTGGACATGCGGCCACCCACCTGCATCAAGGATGTCCTGCGCCTTATGGGACGCATTGCTGTGCTCAACCGTTTCCTATCTCGGGCGGCCGAACGTTGCCTACCCTTCTTCAAATTATTGAGGGGACCCAAAATGGCATCTGCTACGTTTGCCTGGGACGAGGAATGTCAGAAGGCGTTCGCTGAAATTAAGGAATTCTTGGCCTCGCCTCCAGTGCTGTCCAAACCAGTCCAAGGTGAAGCTCTACACCTCTACCTCTCGACAACCCCTTCTACTGTAAGCTCGGTCCGAGTCAGGAATGATGTAGGAGTCGAGAGACCCGTTTACTACGCCAGCAAGGTGCTTAATGAGGCCGAAAGAAGGTATCCCGCAATTGAGTAACCCGTGCTAGCGTTGGTTACCTCAGCCAAGCGCCTCCGACCCTACTTCCAAGGGCACTCTATCGTCGTATTGACTGGCGAACCCCTGAAGAAGATTTTCTTTCACCCTGAAACCTTGGGATGCCTCGTCAAGTGGGCCATCATGCTCGGGGCCTACGATATCTCGTATCGCCCTCGCTCAGCTATTAAAGGATAGGCTCTCGCAGACTTCATCACTGAAAGCACGGTCCCAATTGAAGAAGCACTTTCACCAGCAACCGGGCCTACCTGGGATCTGTTCGTCGACGGATCCTCCAATTCAACAGGAAGCGGCGCCGGCATTCTCCTCAAGTCCCCCGAAGGAGCAGAGCTACGGTACGCCCTGAAGTTCAACTTCCAGGCATCCAACAATGCCTCCGAGTATGAAGCCGTTATCTCGGGAGCCAGGATGGCTCGAAGACTGGGGGCCGAACGAGTCAGGATCCACACTGACTCCCAATTGGTGGCTAGCCAAGTCAACGGTTAATATGAAGCTCGGGAAGGACAAATGGTCAAGTACCTCCAAGCGGTCAAGAGGATGGCCCAACTTTTTGAGAGCTTTGAGGTAGTCCGAATAGCCCGGGAGGAAAACTCCCGAGCGGACGCCCTCTCTCGACTGGCCTCCTCGCCTGACCCCGCTAGTACACGATCGGTCTTCCTCGAAGAGCTCAGGCAACCGAGCATCGAATCCGAGCTTATGACTATTGACCCGGCACCCTGAAGCGACTGGAGTACCCCCTACATATCCTGGCTTCGGAATTCTCAAGAGCCCACCGATCCTCAGGAGGCTCGGAAGCTCAAGTACCAAGCTCAGTATTTTGTCATGCTAAATGGTACCTTGTACCGAAGATCCCTCTCCGGTCCCCTCCTCAAGTGCATCAGCACCGACGAAGCCAGCCGAGCAGTTCAGGAAGTACATGAAGGCATCTGCAGAGCGCACCAGGGAGGAAGATTACTCGCCAGGATCCTGCTATGGCAGGGTTACTGGTGGCCCACTCTCCAGCGCGACTGCTCGACCTACGTGCAGAAGTGTGATCGATGTTAGCGCTTCGACCACCTGATTCATCAGCCCGCTACGGAGCTCATCACCCTTGCTGAGCTGTACCCTTTCGCTCGGTGGGGGATCGACATTCTGGGTCCCTACGGCTCAAGCTCAGAAGAAGTTCGTCATCATCGCCATCGACTATTTCACCAAATGCATCGAGGCCGAAGCCACCACCAGCATCACCGAATCAGTCGTATGGAGTTTTATTTGGAAATCGATCATCTGTCGCTATGGTATCCCCCGAGTGATTGTGAGCGATAACGGTCGGCAGTTTGATTATCATTATTTCAGAGACAAATGTGCCGACCTAAACATTCGCAACCACTTCACTTCGGTAGCCCACCCTCAGGCTAACGGACTGGTCGAGAATGCCAATAAGACTATCTTAAAAGGCATCAAAACCAGGCTCGGCAAAGTCAAGGGAAGCTGGCTCGAGGAATTACCGAGCGTACTATGGTCACACTGAACTACTCCGAGAACGGCTACTGGTGAAACACCTTTTTAGCTGGTGTATGACACGGAAGCCGTAATTCCGTTGGAGGTCAGCAATCCATCTCTCCAAGTCGTCCACTTCGAGCCTAAGGTAAATGAGCAGAAATTGTGAGAGAACCTCGACTTAGCGGACGAAATCCGAGAGAATGCAAGGATCCGAGCAAGGGAATACCAACGGCGCATCACTCGATACTACAACTGCAAAGTCTGAGACAGACCCTTCCAGCAAGGAGACTTCGTGCTATGGAAGGCCGAAGCATCTCGACCACTAGAGGTGGCGGGAAAGCTGGCCCTTACCTGGGAAGGTCCCTACCGAGTGATCGAGAAGCTCGAGAAAGGAGCATACCGATTGTCCACCATGGAAGGAACACCCGTCCCTCGGACGTGGAATGCAACAAATCTTCA
This sequence comes from Amorphophallus konjac, assembly GCA_022559845.1. Classification (NCBI taxonomy): domain Eukaryota; kingdom Viridiplantae; phylum Streptophyta; class Magnoliopsida; order Alismatales; family Araceae; genus Amorphophallus; species Amorphophallus konjac. The sequence goes on along the minus strand of JAHNEJ010001925.1, from coordinate 27,712 downwards.
CAAGTTCTACTTTTGAACATTTGGCAAGCATACACATGTAAGCGAAATAGAATAATCACCATTCTTCTCTTCTTATTAAACTTTGATGTACATCAAGAAGGCCGTAGCCGATATAGTATACATGTACAAAAAATTACATCCCCTGGTACTTTAACGTGAGCAGAACACTCGGCCGACCCAGTAGGGGCTCCTACGTCCAGCCACTGACTCTGCCTCGTGTAGAAACTGGCTCGGATAAGGGATCACCGGCTTCGTTGGTTTGAGAAGGCTCGGAAGAAAAGGGATTGGAAGGACAACAAAAAAGAAAAAGAAGTCGACACGAAAGTCGAGGAATCTTGAGAGAACTCCCTCCCTAGGCAACAGGATCGACGGTGGAAGGAGGGACGGGGACGACAATGAAAGAATGAAGCTGGACGAGCTCCATTCTCCCTCAGAAGAGCACTGACAGGACAGGGACAGGAAGGCGACATGCTTCGGCATGAACCTTCCCTCTGATTGACCCCTGACTGACGAACCCTTTTCCAGAGCGAAACAACAGGAGCTTCCCTCCCACCACCATCTGCATCATCATCTTCTGAAACGCCTTCCATGCCCGCCAAGACTTACAGCACAACGCTTCACGGAAGGGAAAAACCGCCAGGAATGACCTTAAGCGATAAAAGGAAAAGGAGATGCCCCTCGGACCTTTTATAGGCCGAAGGGGAAGCTGATCGCTTTAAATGACTCTCCCCAAAATACGCTACCAAGGCTTTCCCTGAGTTGGTTACCTCATTTCCCGATATTCCCCTCGTGGGACGCACGAAGCGGCAAGTCATTAAGGGCGGTATGGAAAAATGAAAAGGTGCCAACGCCATGTCAGTTATTTGACAGATCGGCGAGCACAAGATCTACAAGAAATCGGCGCCTTCTTCAAACGACTGCGGATACGGCAATCAAATCACACAAAAAGCGGTAAGAAACAGTCAATTCAGCATTCAATACTACCGCTATTATAGTTTCCAAAAAGTGCCTCACTCGGTTGCATATGAAAAAGAAAGGAAAAAGAAAAGAGCTATTACATCAGGCCTCGGGCCCATCTCCAAGCTCGACAGACAAGGCTTCTTCGGCACCAGACGATCTGCCCCCAATGTTCTCGGCGACGGCCGGCCCAGATATTGACCCCACCAATGTGGGAACTGTCTCGGTCACGTGCCCTCCCCAGGATGCTGGAGTTGGCGGTCGCTCGGACGAAACCGAACTCACCTCTTCGCTCGACATATAGTGGAAAGAGTCAGTGGAGCCCCACTCCGAGTCATAGCGCTGACCGAAAGTAAAATCGAGCGAAGACGATCGGGCCTTTGCCTCCAGGATGGCTCAATCGTAGCCCTGGGAGAAGCCCTTCCGGAGTCCCCGTCGGTAGCCTAACTCGTAATAAGGAAAGGCCACCTGCTGAAGAGCTGCCTGGTAAGCCTTTGAGCACTTAGGTTGCTCGAGTGCTTCCTTCCCAGCCAGCTCCGCCTTCCTCTCGAGCTCAGCTATCCACTGCTCGGACTCGGACAACCTTCTCTTGGTCTCGGACAACCCTCGCTCGGCCTCGGTCCGTGAATCCTCGGCCGCCCGAACTCGGTCCTCGAGCCCCTCTCACTCGGCCCTCCATTGGTCGTCGTGCTCGACTTGGTTTCTGTGCTCTGACTCTAGGAGCTCACTCTTCCGGTCGACCATGCTACGAGCCTGGGCCAGCTGCTCTTGATGCGGGATGGACACGGGGACCGACTCTACGTGGTATGGACCTCGGACTCTAGACGTGGACACGACCAGCAACACATGATGGGAGAGCTCCCATAGGCTACACGTCGCTAACAGAAGTGCAAACTCACTCGGCGTCCCATGCGAGGGAAAGCGTGGATCGTGCGCGGTTAAGGAACCGGCAGAGTTCAAGGTAGTCAGACTCACTTCCGGACTCGGATCGAGTCACGGGACGGGTCCCTCTCACTCTCACAGCGGTGACATGGACACACGGGTTAGTACCTACACTCTCGGCAGCGGCAAAAGACCGTATACTAGCTAAGCAAATGAACGCCAAGAGGTTCAGACCATTACCTCCACGCACCCGGCTTGGCGAAGACAACCCCGGCCAATCACGGACCCCCGGTTAACACAATTTTACAGCAGTACAATAATTTGACCCACTCCACGCAGAGAGGTAAAAGGTCACATGCGGGGCCCGGGAATCACGCGAATTGGGTTGACGGGCAGCATCTTGATGTCGCCCGGCGGTGCCGAACTCCGCGTTTTCGTGCTTTCCGAACGGCGGGTTCTGCGGGCCCGTGGGGCCCACGGGTGGCGCTGGCCTCCGGATCTACAGGAGTGGGTCCCACTGTGATGGGGACCCCTGGTGACATGCCTCAACGGAAGGCGGTCGGCCGGGATCGCCGATCGGTGGCCGAACAGCTCCGATCTCCAAGCTTGTGGAATGCTGCCCACGGATTTTTGCTTGCTATTTTCAGGCCCGCGCTCCGGCGAAATCAACTGCTGCAATCAGCCCCGTCACCGGAATGCGACGAAACTAGTGCCGTTGGAAAGAGGACTCAAAATCCTCCAACCTAGGGCCAGTGGATTCCTCTGAACCTGCGTGGACCTGGAACTTAACTAATTTTCAATTCTCTGCTACATAGTTCCAAAACTCTCAGTTTAGCACATCAGTTTCCTGTAAACGGCCGTTGACCGCCTACTTACATTGGGATTCAAACTTCAAGCTCTTATTCAAAGTTGTAGATAATCAAACCACGAAGCTGGGAAAATTTTTAGAATTGGATTTGGAGGTGGTAGGGATTTGATAGGATTTTTGGAGTGTCTGGTGGTCGGATCTGGGAATGGGTGGACAGAACTTTAGGTGGATCTGAGAACGATTTGTGGAAAATATGAAATGGACGAACTAGAAATTTAGAAAAAATTTTGATGAAGGGGTTGGTGGAAGAAAGATCCAGTAAAATTGGGCGAACTAAAAAAAATCAAAAAGTGGACCTAAGACCTAAAACTCAGGGCGGAGATGAATCTGGACAGACTGCTGGCAGAACTGAAAGGGAAGAGTGGACGAAAATCTAAAAATATGGAACGGGATCTGAATGACAAACCAATTTTTTTGGGATATCCTTGACACCTATGGAACCTCCCGTAAAATCCCCAGGTCTATCAGAGCTCGTGGTTGATGGATGAATTTCGTGGAAGCTACTGTGGTACTGTGCAGGCAGAACTCCGATGAAGACGATGGCGGTGCGGTGGCGGCTCGTGGCGGCGGCGAGGATGACCGGAACTGATAGGGGAGGAGTCACACCTCCAGAGACAACCTTCACATCTGCAAGGGGGGAGAGAGGGTCGCACCAAGCTGGAGCTCCAACAATTTCTTTGATTCAAAATGGCATTAATTCATCAAAATGGGAAAATACAAGCATATATAGGTCACCCATCTAATCCATCCTCCACCGTTGGATCTAGGGGTGTGAGATGGAGGGTTGGGATGGCTTGTGACCATTCCACAAAAATACAATTAAAAAAATAAGGGGGGGACAGCCTATTGACTAGGGGGGAACAAGCTTGACATGGTAGGTGGGTGTTGGTTGGAAATGTTGACTATTTTGGTCCTTTGTCCCCCATGTGGACAATTGACCATTCAAACTTCTAGATGCCCCATGTGGCATGTTGACTGACCCCACGTGGGACCCTAGGCTGAGGTGGCCCAATGTGGTGGGGCTCGGGGGGCCCGTGGGGCCCACGGGGTCTGAAATGCTCGTAAGTCCCTATTACACTCAAAATGGTAAACCGAATGCAACGAAATAAATACAAATTACACACACATAAAGTCTAGCTAAATATAATAAATGGGGAGGCTCAAGGCGGAGTCTCCAGGCTGTCTCCGAGCCAGATGGACGCTGAGGTGGCTCGTGTCGTGCTCCGTGTGCGGTACCGGTGGCTCGGTGTGTCGTGCCAATCAACTGCTCGGGTGTCCGCACCAATTCTCCCCGGGTGGGAGAAACTCGACCCTGTCGAGTAAGGGTCTGCATCGCTCCTGTATCGCTCCAAAAGGTCTGGATCAATCCGCTGCAACTCGCCATGTGTGATCCATGTGTCCTCAGTAGCGGGCCGTCCTCTCCATCGCACTAGGTAGCGCGGGTAAGATCCACTCCTGGTAACTGTCACTTGCTCGTCCATTATACGATCTATGTGCTCACGCTGCCGTGAAAAAGGGGCTGGAGGTGGAAGTGGACACTCAGGTGTGGGATCACTCTCAAGGGGAGGAGATGGCTCAAAAGGCTCACTAGGGATCACCGCTGGGTCCCTATATGCAACAAGATCCGGTACATTGAAGGTAGAGCTTATACCATATTCCTCGGGCAGGTCCACAACTTACGCATTGGATCCAACGCGTTTCAACACTCTAAAGGGACCGGCTCCGCGAGCTTGCAACTTCTTAACAGTTCCAGAGGGAAATCGTTCAGGTCTTACTCTGATCATGATGTATTCGCCCTCGTGGAACTCTCGGTGGTGTCAGTGGGCATCGGCTAACTCCTTGTACCGTGCATTGCTGGCCTCAATGTGATGACGGATGTCGTCATGCAAACTCCTAACATGCCTAAGAAACGACTCGGCAGACTCACTATGCACTCCTAAAATGTTTAGCAAAATAAAAACACACGGATGCACACACAACCTAACATGCTTACCAAAAGAAAAGAAACACACGGATGCACACACGACCCTAAACAACCCTACAGTTAGTAAAACCCAATCATATGCAAGGTGGTCCAGGACATCCGAATGTGTGCCATGCATGCATTTGACATAACCGGAGGTTAATGTCATGGTGGACTCCTAGACATCCTACGATGCACCAACCATGGACATGGGGTTTGGATGTGGGAAGTCGGGGAGGTTTGGGTGGTTGAGGTGGCCCGGGGAAACCAAAGTCCTCATTACCCCCAAATGACGGTTCGGACCTATTGCCATGTAAAGGTTGCCAGGCCCGAGTAGGAGGGGTGTGATAGTGGACTTCCTTAAAGAGGTGGAATGGAGGTTGTGGGCCAAAGGGCCCATGAAGAAAGGGATCGAAGGGATCAAAGAATGTGTGACCCCTCGATATGGATTCCCTCATTTTAAGGTCCCATGTGTGGAATTCTAGAAGGTGTTGATGGTCACCTTCATCCGTGAAGGGAGATGAGACGGTGGGGGTATGATGGTGGACTCTCTCGAAAAGGTGGTGTAAATATGGTGGGTCACGGAGTCCATAAGAGAATGGGTCGAAGGGATCAAAGAAGGTATGACCCCTCGGACTAGGCTTCCACAAATCACTGTCCCACATTTGGAAATCTTGGAGGTGTAAATGATCACCTTCATTCATTACGAGAGATGGGACGACAGTCATAGGTAGAAAGTAAGATTCCTCCATTGGGCAAAGGGGAATGAAGTTGGACTCGGCCGGCAAAGGGAGGGGTAGAAGAACCTCCGTGGTAACATGACCCACGGTGTACACGGAGGTGATGGACCCTAAAGCGGGATGAGTGAAACTACGACCTGTGGGTCGGTCGAAGCCTGGAGCCAACAAGTGCGTAAATGTCCACTGCCGGTCTAACCCTTTAAGAAGGTCCTCCAATGTATCCACATAGTGACCAGACCGGAAAGTGGTGTGAAATGAATTGATTGGCACCAGAGGTAGGATAGGGTCCATAGATGGGAAGGGAAGTGGGACCAAGCCCTTCTTAAGCCAGCTAAGAAGCGGCTCGGCTATGACAAGCATACCCGTTAGAAACACGGGTGGCTCGGGCTGAGGTGGCTTAGAATAAAGATCAGAGAGTGGGGATTCTCCAACCCTTTTGTCCCTTATGGCTAGAGATGTCCGAGTGGGACATTGTCCGGCGTAGTGGTCGAACCCTTGGCAGCGATAACACTACTGTCGTGACCCACTACGCTCCCTGATAAGTGGGTCCCTACCCTTATCCTCCTGACGGACAGGGGGTGTAGGCAATGGGGCTCTCGTGGGTGGGAGAAGAGGATCCACTATGATGGGGAGAGGGCTTGGGGACTCCGTTGATGGGGCTGGGTTAAGACTACCGGCGATGACCTCCTTAGGCTCGGGTTGGAGTACATCACTAGGAGTACGTGTCCTATCCACCCCATCCAACCGGTCCAAAATCATTTGCATAAGTTCGGCAATGGAGTGGGTTGGAATAGGGATATCATGGTGGACTCGCCCATAGTCAACCGTCCTAGGATTGGGTCTTGGCTCATCTATGTGTGGGACTCTTTGCCTCCGACTAGAACCCACTTGGTTGGAAGTGATTGGGTGGGGCCGGTTGGAGGTGACCGGTTGGGGCACGTAGACCTTCCTAAGCTCTCTCTTCATGTCCCACCATGACTCGATGGGCCATTGCCCCCTAACCGCTCTCATTCTTTCGATGTAATCCCACTTTTCGGCAGCCTCATGAAGAAGCCGCTCTTTGGCGAAAGATAATTGCATTGTCTCGGACATAGTATAACAATCAAAGTATGTGTCCATGGCGGCCTCCCACTTGAGGTAGTCCCCCGGGCCATTGGAGCCATAAAAATCCGAGGCTTCGGGCCTATGGAATTGGAGTGGGTGGTTGCCAAGCCCATGGGTGGGCCAACTGCCATATTACCCAGGTGATTGGGAATCCATGAGAAATAGAGGGGGGGAACTACATGTTGGACATGCCGACACTTGGACACGACACTAGACCGGCTATGCAAGGTTGGAATGCACTAACTAATGCAAACACCGACTAATGCACCTAGACCTAATCAATATACGGTACTTGGTGGAGATAAGCAATCCGAAGATCACTCGCGCAAGTACGCTACCTTCCCGATAGGCATAACCTAATGTTCGGGCAACGCCTTTTAATATACCGGGCTATTGGGTGAAATGCAATTTGAAAACACTCTTTTTTTTTTGTTTTGAAAGTAATGATGGTTCTAGACTCGACTTAGACCATGATGCATGCAAGACTTATGCAAAGACTACCCTAGACTCAACCCGCTCTGATACCAAACTGATGCGGGACGGACACGGGGACCGACTCTACGTGGTATGGACCTCGGACTCTAGACGTGGACACGACCAGCAACACATGATGGGAGAGACATTAGGCCCGACACGGAGAGCTCCCATAGGCTACACGTCGCTAACAGAAGTGCAAACTCACTCGGCGTCCCATGCGAGGGAAAGCGTGGATCGTGCGCGGTTAAGGAACCGGCAGAGTTCAAGGTAGTCAGACTCACTTCCGGACTCGGATCGAGTCACGGGATGGGTCCCTCTCACTCTCACAGCGGTGACATGGACACACGGGCTAGTACCTACACTCTCGGCAGCGGCAAAAGACCGTATACTAGCTAAGTAAATGAACGCCAAGAGGTTCAGACCATTACCTCCACGCACCCGGCGTGGCGAAGACAACCCCGGCCAATCACGGACCCCCGGTTAACACAATTTTACAGCAGTACAATAATTTGACCCACTCCACGCAGAGAGGTAAAAGGTCACATGCGGGGCCCAGGAATCACGCGAATTGGGTTGACGGGCAGCATCTTGATGTCGCCCGGCGGTGCCGAACTCCGCGTTTTCGTGCTTTCCGAACGGCGGGTTCTGCGGGCCCGTGGGGCCCACGGGTGGCGCTGGCCTCCGGATCTGCAGGAGTGAGTCCCACTGTGATGGGGAACCCTGGTGACACGCCTCAACGGAAGGTGGTCGGCCGGGAACGCCGATCGGTGGCCGAACAACTCCGATCTCCAAGCTTGTGGAATGCTGCCCACGGATTTTTGCTTGCTGTTTTCAGGCGCGCGCTCCGGCGAAATCAACTGCTGCAATCAGCCCCGTCACCGGAATGCGACGAAACTAGTGCCGTTGGAAAGAGGACTCAAAATCCTCCAACCTAGGGCTAGTGGATTCCTCTGAACCTGCGTGGACATGGAACTTAACTAATTTTCAATTCTCTGCTACACAGTTCCAGAACTCTCAGTTCCGCACATCAGTTCCCTATAAACGGCCGTTGACCGCCTACTTACATTGGGATTCAGACTTCAAGCTCTTCTTAAAAGTTGTAGATAATCAAACCAAGAAGCTGGGAAAATTTTTATAATTGGATTTGGAGGTGGTAGTGATTTGATAGGATTTTTGGAGTGTCTGGTGGTCGGATCTGGGAACGGGTGGACAGAACTTTAGGTGGATCTGAGAACGATTTTTGGAAAATATGAAATGGACGAAATAGAAATTTAGAAAAATTTTGGATGAAGGGGTTGGTGAAAGGAAGATCCAGTAAAATTGGCCGAACCAAAAAAAATCAAAAAGTGGACCTAAGACCTAAAACTCAGGGCGGAGATGAATCTGGACAGACTGCTGGCAGAACTGAAAGGGAAGAGTGGACGAAAATCTAAAAATATGGAACGGGATCTGAATGACAACCCAATTTGTTTGGGATATCCTTGATACCTATGGAACCTCCAGTAAAATCCCCAGGTCTATCAGAGCTCGTGGTTGATGGCTGAATTTTGTGGAAGCTACTGTGGTACTGCGCGGGCAGAACTCCGATGAAGACGATGGCGGTGCGGTGGCGGCTCGTGGCGGCGGAGAGGATGACCGGAACTGATAGGGGAGGAGTCACACCTCCAGAGGCAACCTTCACAGCTGCAAGGGGGGAGAGAGGGTCGCACCAAGCTGGAGCTCCAACAATTTCTTTGATTCAAAATGGCATTAATTCATCAAAATGGGAAAATACAAGCATATATAGGTCACCCATCTAATCCATCCTCCACCGTTGGATCTAGGGGTGTGAGATGGAGGGTTGGGATGGCTTGTGACCATTCCACAAAAATACAATTAAAAAAATAAGGGGGGGACAGCCTATTGACTAGGGGGGGAACAAGCCTGACATGGTAGGTGGGTGTTGGTTGGAAATGTTGACTATTTTGGTCCCTTGTCCCCCACGTGGACAATTGACCATTCAAACTTCTAGATGCCCCATGTGGCATGTTGACTGACCCCACGTGGGATCCTAGGCTGAGGTGGCCCAATGTGGTGGGGCCCGGGGGGCCCGTGGGGCCCACGGGATCCGAAATGCTCGTAAGTCCCTATTACACTCAAAATGGCAAACCGAATGCAACGAAATAAATACAAATTACACACACATAAAGTCTAGCTAAATATAATAAATGGGGAGGCTCAAGGCGGAGTCTCCAGGCTGTCTCCGAGCCAGATGGACGCTGAGGTGGCTCGTGTCGTGCTCTGTGTGCGGTACCGGTGGCTCGGTGTGTCGTGCCAATCAACTGCTCGGGTGTCCGCACCAGCTCTTCCAAAGACCGAGCCTCCGCTTGACTCGACTGCGCCAACGCTCAGAGCAGAGTGATCTCTCGACGAAGGTCTTCAAGATCGAGGGTCAGACGCTCGACCTTCCAATCAAGCGCGCCACGGGCCACGAAAGAGTCTCTCGCTCGGACTCCACCCGAGCGTACGCGTCAACCGCTTCAGCTCCCAGTTGGGCCAGAATCAGCCCTTCCTCCATGATCTGCTCCAACAGCGAAGATGGGGGACCCATCCGGACTTTTTCCCACAAGTCTCGAGAAGCTAAAGAATGACACACTCGGTATAGAGAAGCCTGGACACTGAAGGTGCTGGTAGAAGGAGGGGAAGCTCTCACCGGAGCGGCTGGGACCAGGGCATCTCCCTCGGGCAATCCCGTCCCAGGGGCCCCACCGATCGGCTCGACGTGAGCACCCCCACTGCGTACCTCCCCAGTTTCGGTCGGCTGTGATCGAGTCACCTCCTCCTGCGACCCTCCAGCCTCGACCTACTGGGAGCGGACCCCCTCATCTGGCGGCCCCTCCACCACGCTCGGTGCCTCAGCATTGGCAGTAATCCCTCCTTCATCGGCCCCCTCTTGCTCAGTAGAGGGGAGAGCTGACAGTGAATCTCCACCGGACGCACGGACGACCTCCTCCTTCCTCGCCCGTGTCTTCTCAGCAGACTGAGCCTGCATCAAAGACCGTAGCAGCTTGGCCACGGGATCCTTGCGCTTGATCCCCCGGCGCTTGGAGGCATCGTCTTGAGCCGCCCGCTTGCCCTTATCCCGGGCACAGGATGAACCCTCCGAAACTTGAAGGTCATCCGGAGCTGGCGTCTCGTCCAAGACGATGATCTCCAACTCGACCGACGGTGCCTCCTCCTCAACCGCTCGCCTCGTGTCTGAACCACAGAAAGCAGACTAAGAGCAGGAAGATCCCAACTCCGCAAGAAGGAAGACCAAGTTCCTGAACCCCTTACCTGTCGGCAACAGCACTCGAGCGAGGTAGCCTTCAATGTTGGAAGAAGTCACCAAATCAGCAGTCTCCCGGTGATTCTGCTGAAGGATAGCAGCCTCCTCTTCCACCTCCGGAGAGAACACAGTCTGCTTCGGAGGAATGTTCAAGTAAAAATTGGGCGCCGTCGGGAAATTCCAAGCTACGCCAACCGCCAATGGGCCCACCCTGAAATATCGGGTCTTCCACCCTTTGTCAGAAGAATCCTTCCCAGAGAGGGACACACAGATCCTCCCCTGCCTTGCCTGAATATAGAAGAAGCCTCTCCCCGCATGAGAATGCTCCTTCAACTCAAAGAAGTAATGGAAAAGATCCCGAGAGGCGTGCACTCCACATTGGCAGCAAAGGAAAATGAAGGAGAAGATGAAGGTATAAGAGTTGGAGACTAGCTGGACAAAAGCTAGCCGGTAGAACCGAAGCAACTCGGCAACAAAGGGATGAAGGGGCAGACGAAAGCCACACTTCCAAGACAGAAGAAAAGAGAAAAAGAGGCCAGAACAGGTGGACATGCTAGACTCATGATGCTCAGGCACTTGGAACTGGAACCGCCAAGGTAACCCGTAGCGAATCTCCAGCCGCTTCACCTCCGCCTCCCCCAGCTCGCTGCAGGACGGCTCTGGTGGCGTCAAGAAAACTCTCGGGGTCCATTCTCTCTGCCGCCCCTCAGCCTCAGAATGATGGTCCGCCATGAGATAGAGAGAAGAAGAAGGGGAAAGCTCTAAGCCAGAGAACTTTGGAGAAGAAAGGGAGCTTACGAATTACCGCCTCAAGAAGCTCTTATGGCTCCGACGGCTACAACGATTCTCCGCTCCTCTGAAACTACTCTCACAGCACGGGAGCCTCCCTTAGATATAACAACAAAGAGAGGCAAAACTCTAAAACCCCGGAGATAAAGGGACGCAAAACGTGCAATGCCTAAAAACCCTGACGGAAGGTGGCGCGGCGTCCGATCTGCCGAGGAGGGGCCTTCTCTTACTCATCATAACGGGCATATTTTCAAGGTGAGCTACGTCACATGGCCCCTACCAGAGAGATATCTTTACCTAACCAGTGCCACAGACAATCCAGCCCAATTGCTACTCGTCCGGGCCTAATCTTGGCTTGGGAGTAGGAGGGGGACAAGTGGAGAGGGGAAATCTCACCGCCCATACGGAGTGGCCAAACGAGGTCCAAACCGGACCGAACAAGGCTCAACTCCTCAAAGTAGCAGCCCGCCCACTTATTATGAAGCCCAAAAATTCACTCGGTACAAGCGCTTCCTAGGCGGCCTTCGGGTTGGGAAGTCCGAGCATCAGTCGATTGGGAAAGCTCCCTTGGAGCCCCCTATTCCTTGTCCCGACCCAGCACTTATCCCTTGGGGGACCACTCCTGAACAAGTGCCATTCGCTCGGGCTCATTGATGGAAGCTTAATGATTCAGCTGTTGCGAATCCTTTAATGGCAGGAAGCTCAAGGGGACAAGGGAAACCAAGAGTCCGCGCGCCGTAAGGAGCCCGCATGAAGGACGTAACCCCCCCGGAACCCCTCCGCTTACAGGAATCAATTCGCTCAATCGGCCACTATTTAAATAGGACATTCCCAACTGCGACAAAAGAGCTTAAGCAAGCTTAAGCACGCCCAAGTAAGCCTGAGCAGGAACCACTTCACCTTTTGGTGGAGAGGAGCCTTGCGCTCCCACTTTCCTCCCAATTCTCCTCTTCGCATCTGTGCTATACTACATGTGCTGACTTAAGCATCAGAGGGTCTTCCCCGGGGATCTATCCCTGGGCACATCTGACTGGTTTCCCTTCTTACAGTTTATACTTCAAGGGTACGTGGTCATCTTCCTCCCCGCTCAGGAGCAGCGCGAGATCGCCCCTCTTCACAAACGAAGACCAAGAACAAGGGGGAGCCTACCCTATCTCGATGGCCCTCTCAATCCCTCACTCCTTATATCTCTCTCTCTTTCTTCTCTTCGCACGGAGGCACTGAATGGGTTTCGGGGGGCTTCGGGATTCAAGCGTCCATGCGTCCTTCTGTTTCGCCACTGCCGGCCTTTTATAGGTGCACCGGCACCCCTGTTCGAAGGAGGCTGCCTTCCGCTCCCCCCTTCTTCCCTTTTTTTGCTTGTTGTCATCGCCTGCTGCACGCTACTACTACACGTTGCTGCTGTATGCCGCTGCAGTTGCTGCTGCCCACGTCCCTGCCGTCGCCGCATTGTCACCGTTCCCGCCGCTGCTGCCGCTCGTGCTGCTGCTTCCAGCGGTTGCCACGCCACCAAAGGGCACTGTGGGGTATGGGAGAGCGGCGAAGCATGGGCGCAGGGCGAGGGGCCTTCGCTGCTGGTGTGCTCTCCGCTGGCCACGCAAATGGGATGACTGTTCACGGCAGCCGACGTAGCTTCGAGCATTGAATGCTCGCGTGCATGGGAGAGAAGAAGACGCCGTGGAGGTGAACAGTGAAAGAGACAGAATGAGGGACATAGACACGCGACTATAGTGTCTGCTAATTTGCTCATATTTCCATTCTTTTTTAAAAAAATCTTTTTTCTTTTCCCTTTAGCCCTTCTTTTTCTCTTATTTACGCATGTATCCCCCTGCGCCCTTGGCCCATTTGCACGTGGGCCTCTTCATTCTTGGCCCATACCCCTTCTTCTTCTTTCTTTGAATTGGGATTGGCCCCTTTTCATTCATCATTTTTTTCTTCTCTTTTTGATGGGTGTGGATCTCTCCTGTATAGCGTCGTTACACACGCTCCTATATGGTTTCTTTGGCTCTACGGTCTATCATGAGGGGTGAATCTCCCTTCTGATCACCTTCAGAACCACCCCACGGAATATAACCTTTGTGGCTGATTTTACTGTCATGCGAGGCATGACCGGCTACAACACCATCATTTGCCAAGGGATTCTAGGCATACTGAAGGGGGTTCCCTCATGTACCATCAGAAGTTGAAATTCTCCACTCCCCATGGAGTGGGAGAAGTCCGAGGAGACTAGGGAGAACCCCACTGGTGATACTTGATCTCCACCAGGGAGAGAAAAATAGAAGAGGCCTCACCAGAGAAGAAGCCCAGAACGAACGTGCCCAGGCCAAGCGAAAGCACATCGGTTGAGGACCTCTTTCTCATCCAAGTTGGCGAGAGCCCAGACCATACCCTGCGGATCAACTCACTACTATTGGAGCATGAGCCAGAGACTTATCGACGCTTCTTGGTTGCGAACTAGGATGTGTTCGCCTTGTCCCAGGATGAGCTCCCAGGGATCCCTCCAGAGATAATCACACACCAGCTGAAGCTGAACCTCAAATGCTGCCCGGTTCAACAGCGCAAGAGATGTTGTAACCCCGAGCGATAAGCAATCATTCTAGAGCAAGTGAGCAAGAAGATGTGCTCCAAACTACTCCGACGAACCCAGTATCCGGACTGGGTCGCCAACATAGTCTTAGTCGCCAAAAATGGGGGGAAGTGGCCCATGTGTGTCGGCTACACCGACCTCAACAAAGTCACTCCCAAGGATAACTTCCCAATGCCACAGATCGACCAGCTCATTGACATGACAGTCGGGCATGAGATGCTAAGTTTTCTAGATGCCTACTCCAGATACCACCAGATTAGTATGCACAGGCCTGACTAAGACAAGACTGCTTTGATAACTGACCACAGCTTATACTGCTACCTGAGGATGCCATTTGGGTTAAAAAACGTCGGAGCTACATACCAGCGTCTCGTTAATCACATGTTCAACTCCTAGATCGGCCGCAATATGAAGCTGTATATCGACGACATGCTCTTCAAAAGCCTGCATGCCACTGATCATCTAGAGGACTTAGTAGAGACGTTTGCCACTCTACGACGGTACAACATGAAGCTTAACCCAAAAAAATGTGCATTTGGGGTGAGATCGGGCAAGTTCCTTGGGTTTCTGATAACCCATTGAGGCATTGAAGCTAACCCCGACCAAATCAAAGCCGTGTTGGAGATGAAGCGACCGGAGCGTGTAAGAGACGTGCAATGTCTCACCGGCCACATAGCCAAACTCACATGGTTCTTATCCAGAGCAGCCGAAAGGTGTCTTCCGTTCTTTCGACTAATCAAGCAAGCTAAGAAGTCACCAGAGAAGAGAGGACACGTCGATTGGGACTAGGAGTGCGAGCGAGCCTTCGAGGACCTCGAAAGGTACATTTCATCGCCACCGATCCTCTCCAAACCCTTCCTTGACAAATAGCTATTCCTCTACTTGTCCGTGATGCCAAGCACACTCAGTGTCGTGCTCCCCAGAGAAGATGAGAGGAGCATGAAGTTGGTCTACTATGTAAGCAAGGCTCTCTAGGGGGTAGGGTTTTGGTATTCGCGGACGGAAAAGTTCACATTAGCCATGGCCACGGCCGCATGCAAGTTGTGACCATATTTCCACTCCCACGCGATTATGGTCTTAACTGGTCAGCCCCTACGTCAGATCCTCTAGAACCTTGACGTCTCGGGGAGGCTACTGAAGTGGACCATAGAATTTGGTAGAGTTCCACATAAGCTTTCGTCTGAGGACCGTCATCAAGACCCAGGCTTTGGTTGACTTTGTTGCCGAGTGTACGCTTCCCGATGATGAAGAGGCACCGCACTCCTCTAGACCCACCTTGGAGCTGTATGTAGATGGCACCTTTTGTGCAAGCAGAAGCAGGCCAGGATTGGTCCTTTTATTACCTGACAGAGTCGAGTTGTAGTACGCCTTACGCTTCAATTTTTTGACCACAAACAATGTGGCCGAGTATGAAGCACTGTTCTCTGGCATCCACATGGCAAAGCACGTCAGAGCTCTCCACCTCGGCACATATAGTGATTCTTTGCTGGTCGCTAGTCAAGTCTACAGAGAGTTCGAGGCTCGAGAACTAGCCATGATAAAATACCTCCAAAAGACTAGGGAGACCTCTTCAGGTCTCTCTTATTTTGAGGTAGTGCACATTCCAAGAGCAGAGAATGTCCGGGCAGACATATTGTCTCGTCTTGCCTCATTAACAATGATTGTAAGCTCTCGATCGGTGCTGATTGAAGAGCTACAACAATCAAGCATTGAGGACCCTGAGCCTCAGGTGAACGCCATCAACTATGAGCCATCGTGGATAGATCCCATCCTCGACTATCTTCTTCACCAGTGGTTGCCAGATGACTTCTCGGAGGCCAGGCGAGTACGAGCTCGAACATCACATTTTACACTGGTCAATGGACGCCTTTTTAGGTGTTCACTGTCTTCACCACTTCTAAAGTGCTTGTTCCCTATCGAACCCAAGCAAGCCATTCGTGAGGTCCATGAAGGACTATGCAGCAGCCATATGGGAGGACAAGCACTCGCTAGAAGTTTACTCAGGTAAGGATACTGGTGACCCACCTTACAGTAGGACTGCCTCTAGTACGTGCAGAGCTACACTCAATGTCAAAAGTACGTACATTTACATCATCAGCCCGTGACCCAACTTCACACCCTAGTGGAACCTCGCCCATTTGCTCGGTGGGGGGTAGATATATTGGGTCCCATCCTAGAAGCTCATGGGAGGAAGAAATTCCTGATCGTCGCCATCGACTACTTCACTAAATAGTTCGAGGCGAAACCTCTCGGGAAGATCACGGGTGAGGCATCCTAGTAGTTCATCCTACACAATATTATATGCTGATTTGGGATCCCATGTGTCCTCACAACAAACAACGACAGACAGTTTGATAGTGCTATCTTCCGAGAGAAATGCTAGAAATTGGGGATCAGGGATTGTTACACCTCAGTGGGACATCCTCTAGCTAATGATCTAGTAGAGAATGCCAACAAGATTCTCCTTTACGGCATCAAGACCAGCATGCAGCAAGCCAACGAGTCACGGGTGGAAACCATTCCAAGCGTCTTATGGGTGCACTGCACTACTGCCCGAGCAGCCACAGAGGAGACTCCATTCACTACAAGAAAAATGAGAAATTCCAACGTCCATTTACCGTCACAAATACGTCGAAGATACGTCGCAATGTGAATTTTCGACGTATTGCCGGCATATTTTCGACGGAATATGGACGTCGGAACTCTTACGTCAAAAATTTTCGACGTATTAAAATAGCGTCGCCAATGCGTCCGAAATTACCGACGAAACTATATCGTCAAAATTATGGTGGCTATTTATGTCGGTAATTAATAATACGAAAATTAATTAATCATTACGACGGAACATAATTTAGTTGAAAATAGGTCTAAAGTTTTCGACGTATTTCCGACATATATATTATGTCGTCGCAAACATATGGGTTAAATTAGTTCCGACAAAAGTTATTTTGGTGAGAAATACGTCCTTAATTTTTGACGTATTTCTATCAGATAAATAATAGGTTAAAAACATGTGGGTCAAATTAGTTCCGATGAACTATTATTGTGTCGAAAATAAGACGTTAATGCCCGACGAATTTGAGACGGATAATTAATACGTCGGAACTAGTTTGAATCAAATTACTTCCGACGAAACTACCTTGGGTCGAAAAGACGTCGTTAATGTTCGACGTATTTGAGACGGATAATTAATACGTCGAAACTAATGTGTATCAAATTTGTTCCGACGAATATTTAGTTGGTCGAAAATACGTCTGAACCTTTCGACCGATTTACGCTGGAAAATAAATACGTCAGGAAATAAGTGCGTGAAATTGGTTCCGACAAATTGTTAGTTTGTCGAAATTTCGTCGAAAACTTTCTCCACATATTTTTTTATATTTTTTAAAATTTTAAAAACCTGTTTAAAGTTACAATTATACATCACAATCGACACAACTCAACATAAAACACGCAATAAACAACATATACAACACACAATAGCATAAAATCCTATTGTAAATTAGAATAAAGAACGTCCAGAACACATAAATCTTTGAATAAAAAAAGTTATAGTTACATTAATTGAAATGTATCATTTTTTATAATATCATTAAAAAAATCAAGAGATATCCGCTGCATCATCCTCATTCGTCATTCATAGCATCTCCACCATCACCGGCTGCAGGAGGATCCTACATCATAAAAAATTAATAATAAATAAATTTTAATAAATATAATTATTAATAGATATAGTTAAATATCTTTTTGATTTTCTAAGGCCGAAAGTAGATAACATGAAGATGATTTCTTTCACTCTCAAAGGTGAATTCTTTGAACTAAGTAGTAATGTTATTGTTGTGCCCTGTGATTTTGATGATGTCTAACACTATGAATCATATTATGATAATGGTTTTTTATATCATGAATTTGATGTGTGTTGGCTAATGTCGATATGTTTTCTAATGCCTTGAACAACATTTTCATATGAAGGCTTGAAGAGTTGTAATGTCAATGCTATTAATGCTTGAACTGTTATGTATGTATGCTTGAAGAATGTATGTTTGAAGAACTGTAATATTTGAAGAATTCACGTAAGCATAAACAAGGCAGTGTCACAGTAGCCCTAGAAGCAACTCTGTAGAAGAAGCCTCCAATCGCTGAAGGAACAAGCTGATATATCAGCTTAAGATAGACTCTGTACCCGCTGAAGAATAAGGGTGGAAAATATCCCTTAAGGCTAACAAATGTGCATTACGGGTGACAAATACTACCTTAAGGGTAACAAATAGATAGACTAGGTGAATAATAGGTAACATTGGTGACAAATAGCAGTGCAAAGGTGAATAATAGGCAGCAGCTGTGAAACAGCTGAAAACCAAGAACCTCAAGCCGACTCGGGAGGGCTTACAAGTCGACTTCTGACAGAAGAATTCACATAATGAAAGAAGACTTTTTAGTTACGGATTAAGGGTGAAAATGGGTGGACAAAGCAGACAAATGGCGGTATAGCAATTTGAAATGGATGTTCAGTGGTGTAAAGTGGCTCATGTCGCTGACATTTGAAGAATGATAAAACTGGTTGAAGAGAATGATTCCCTATGTGCCTCAGAGGAAGAGAGGACTTGTCCTCTGGTTATGGGCAACTGGGTGTTACTCACGGTTCCTTCTAATTTGATGAGAAGAAGAGAGGAGAGTGTTCTTTTAGGTCAAGCTGTAAGTCAGCGTTTGTTTGCAGACTGAGTCTGTGGTTATTGCTGTTGCAAGGGGAAGCCACACTCAGGTTTGAGTGTGGGGTAGACGTAGATCTGCGTGGCAGATCGAATTGTTGTATATATCTCAGTGCTTTTGATGATAACAAAACCAAGGACATATATTTGCTCACGTGCTTGGAACTAATACCTTAAGTGAATTCCATAAGCTGTCATGTCGGATTTCTTCACAGTTTTTAGCTTAAGTGTTTAGCATTCCAAATCCATTTCCCTAGACTCAAATGAACTTGAAATAACTTTTAACCATTCGTTCAATTCATGCCTCGATCATATGGATACATTTTTCTGGGCTAAACTCTTCATTTTTCAAGTTTTTGACAGTCCGGTCGACCTCCAGCATGACTCCGGTCGACCTGGAATAACAGAATGGACTTTTCTACAGCCTGTCTCAGTGGCGGTCGACCGCCCCCTCAATCCCGGTCGATCGGAATTCCCAGGGACCGGCCTCCTGCAGGTTTCTCAGTGGCGGTCGACCGCCAGCCCCGGCAGGTCGACCGCCAGCCCCTGCAGGTCGACCGCCAGCCCCGAGCTGCCCATAATTCTTGACTTTTTATCACTTCGAGGAAAGCTCTTCCTCTTGATATTGTTTAATCCCAAAGTAACCAAACCCTCCAGATATTGTGGATCTCGTCTGGGGGGAGTCCATGGACCATTCAAAGTCTATAAAACATATACAAGAGGGTTAAGAAAACCCTAATGCTTAAGGTGGATCAAGGAGGCTACCAAAGGGGAAGAGAAGGGAGCTAGCACTGTAGACGTGAACAGTGCTTCGAGAAGAGTTCTTCATCCTTCTTCATCTATTCTCAGGTGAAGATCAAGTCATATCTGAAGGAGATCAAGGCCAGACCAAGTGGAGCTCAAGCTGCATCCAAGGAACTCTTCATCAATTAAGGGGGAGCATTAATCAAGCCTTTTCTTTTGTGTTTTTCATTCTCAATCTTTCTAAGCTTCAAGTGTGGTTGTGTTGTAATTCTAAATCATCCGTGTGTGTATGGATCTTCGTAGATCCGTGTGTGTGTGCAGTTAAGTTTGATTGTCTTTGTGTGTGTGTGTGTTTGATCTTGTATCTCTTTACAAGATAGTGTGTGGATCCTCACGGTTGGTGAGGGGTGGACGTAGGTTGCCGTTGTGGCATCCGAACCACCTAAAAATCACTGTCTCATTGTGGTTTGTTCCTTTTATCCTATCCCACTTCTGCGCATGCTTGTGGATTTAGTTTAATTGCATCCTTTAGATCTAGATTAACTGATCACTTTCAAATAGATCCTCGGTATATCAAAAGCTGGATTCGGACTGACAAGGTTACTCTTGCCAGAAAGATAACAGTTTGCGTGAGTGAATCTATGGATTTGTTAACTCCGCCTAGTACCATGGGTTATTGTAGTGACTATTTTTGATAGATCTATTTTATTATGCATTTTTTCTTAGTGTTCCCGCATAATCTTAAAATTGAGTATAGCCTTGTTAAAATTTTGATATCACCCAATTCATCCCCCTCTTGGGTGCCATTGATCGCGGGACTTCAATTGGTATCAGAGCTAAGGCTCTATTTCATCAGATCTAACGATCTAGAGCAAGATCCGATCAATGGCAAACAAGGGAGCTATGCCTGAGGGTCATTCAATTTATCGTCCTCTTTACTTTGATGGCTCGAATTATTCCTATTGGAAAAATATGATGCATGTCTTTCTAAGAGCCCAGGCGTATGAGATCTGGAGAGTTGTGGACAAGGGTCCATACAAACTCGGGGATGATGAAGAGAAATGGACACCTGAAGAAATTAAAAAATGCACTGTAAATTTCAATGCCATGAATATTATGCAATGTGCTATTCATCCTAATGAGTTCTCTCGTGTGTCTATGTGCAGCTCAGCCAAAGAAATGTGGGACAAGCTGCGTCTCATATATGAAGGAACCTCGGAGGTTAAAGAAACCAAGGCCAACTTGCTCGTCAGCGATTACGAGCTGTTCAAAATGAAGCTCGAGGAAACGATCTCAGAAATGTTTGCAAGGTTAACTGAGATCACGAATGGTCTCAAGAGCCTTGGGAAGGAGTACACAAACTCCAATCTGGTGAGGAAGGTTCTGAGGTCACTTCCGTCCGCGTGGCACACAAAAGCCACAGTGATCGAGGATTCCAAAAATCTGTCTACATTCTCCTTGGATGAGCTCATAGGGTCCCTAATGACTTATGAGATAAACATGAAGAGAACAACTGAGGAAGACACAAAGAAGAAGAAAATTGTTGGATTGAAAGCTCATCAGTCTGATGATAACCTGCAAGAAGACGAATCCAGCGAAGGAAGCAATGAAGAAGGAGACTTGGCAATGATCACTCGCCAAGTGAGAAAATTCTTGAGAAGGAAGAGGAATTTTCAAGGCAACTTCAGAAGGGTACCAAGGAAGCCCACTCAAGCTAAGGGCGAATCATGCAAACCAAGTAGCATTATATGCTACGAGTGCAAGAAGCCCGGGCACATGAGAGGGGAGTGCCCAGATCTGAAGAAGAAATTCAAGAAGGATAAATTCAGAAAGCCCAAGGCCATGGTTGCCACTTGGAACGACGAAGAGGACGAACCGTCTGACGAAGAAATTCAAGAGCTGGTGGAGAGCCTATGTCTTATGGCACATGAAGATGACTCAACCGAGGTAAATTCTGACCTGGACTTTATTTCAAATGAACAGTGGGAGTCAGAATATGAAAAGCTGTATAAGAAATACAGAAAAATCAGAACTAAAAATAAAAATCTCAAGAAAAAGATTGGTGAGTCAACCCATGATGATATCTATGCTAGATTTGAAAAACTAGAACAAGAGTGGTTTGAGCTATCTGAGGAAAAAGAAACAATGCTTCAAACTATTTCTGATCTTGAAAAGGTTAAAGAGGAACTTTCATGCAAAATTTCTGAAATTGAAAACGTGTGTGAAAAGCTCAAGGATGAAAAAGAAATTCTAACATCTTCCATGTCAGAAATCAAAAATAAAAATGTGAGCTTGAATAGAGAAGTGATTGACTTGCAGTCCACACTTTCTAGGTTTCTTAAAGGGAAACAGAACCTAGACAACATTTTGGGAGTTAAAGTTAACTTCCGGAAAAAAGGATTGGGATACATACCCTAGAATAAAAAATCTCTTGAACACAAGATTACCACATCTCACGTGCATGAAAAAGGAAATGACTATGCTTCATGTTCTCACACTAAGCCCCAACATGTTCAGCCTAAACCACACAGATATGAAAGAACATTCTCACATGTTAATTGCTTTCACTGTGGTAGATTTGGTCATGTGATTTCTAACTGCTGGTTTAGACAAAGCACACCTAAATATCATGCTCCATGGATAAAAAAGACACATGCAAAGAGCTGGACTAACTCCTATTGATCCAAACTTGTTTGGGTACCAAAAATAATTGCATGAGAAATTTGTTTCTTGCAGCTATGTCTTGAATCCAGAGGGAGCAAATGGTATTTGGATAGCGATTGTTCAAGGCATATGACAGGGGACAAGAGGGTGTTCTCCAAGTTGCAAGAAAAAGAAGGAGGTTCAGTTGCCTTTGGTTGAAAGGACAAAGGTAAAATAATCGGAATTGAAAACATAGGTAAGAACTCCGAAACCTTGATTGAAAATGTCCTTTTGGTGAAAGGTCTGAATCATAACCTGTTAAGCATAAGTCAGTTGTGTGATAAAGGATTTAAGATTATTTTTGATGAAACTCACTGCCTTGTCATGAGTAAAATTTCAAATGAAATCAAATTCATCGGTAAAAGGAAAAATAGTGTGTATACTATTGATCTTGATGAGATTTCATGTGATGATGTGTGTTTGGTAGCTAACAACCATGAGAATGCCTGGCTATGGCACCGAAGATTAGGTCATGCTAGTTTTGGAGTGATCTCTAAATTGTCTAGACATGACTTGGTAAATGGCTTGCTAAAATTAAAATTTAGCACAAAAGGCAAGCAAACACATTTTTCTTTCAAAAACAAAAACATTGTTTCTACCTCTCGGCCTCTAGAATTGCTGCATATTGATTTATTTGGCCCCACTAGGATTTCCAGCCTAGGGGGTAAATCTTTTGGATTTATAATTGTTGATGATTACTCCAGATTTACATGGGTGTTATTTTTAGCCAATAAAAGTGATGCCTTGACAGAGTTTCAAGTGTTTTACAAGAAAATCCAAAATGATAGAGGATATCTCATCACCACCATCCAGAGTGATCATGGTGGTGAATTCAAAAAACATGAATTCAGCAATTTCTGTGAAGATCAAGGGTACGCACATAACTTTTCGTCACCACGGACGCCCGAGCAAAATGGAGTAGTGGAGAGGAAAAATAGAATGTTGATAGACATGGCCCGGACCATATTAAGTGAGAACTCTCTACCTAAATACTTTGGGGCTGAGGCGGTAAGTACAGCATGCTACATCATCAATAGGGCAATGGTAAGGCCCATTTTGAAGAAAACTCCATATGAACTCTACAAGGGTAAGAAACCAAATATCTCCTATCTTAAACCCTTTGGATGCCCTTGCTATATTTTGAATAATGGTAAGTCCAACATGGGTATGTTTGATGAAAAGAGTGACAAAGGAATCTTCCTAGGTTATGCACTCAATTCTAGAGCTTACCGTTATTTAATAAAAGGACTTTAGTTGTTGAAGAAAGTCCTCATGTTATTTTTGATGAATCCGAATTAAAACTGATAAATCAAATTTCTTCTACTTTGGATGCAAATGAAGCTCCTAAGAACTCATCGAATGTCAAAGCTAAGGATGAACCATTGAAGGCAACATCAAGCAAAAATGAGGAAGATGAGGATCCTATAATCGAGACACTGCAAGAACCACAAGTGCAGCATCCTGACTTGCCCAGTTCTTCCACTTTTCTAAAGGATCATCCAGTTGTGAACATCATAGGTAATTTGGAGGATGGGGTAAAAACTAGGTCCTCTCTAAGGCAAGTAGTAGAGGAAGATTTGATGGCCCTACTTTCACAAGAAGAACCCAAGGACATTCATGAAGCTCTTCAAAATGAATCCTGGATCCAGGCTATGCATGAAGAGCTGCATCAGTTTGAAAGAAACAAGGTGTTGACTCTCGTGCCGCGTCCTAAGAACCATCTCACTATTGGAACCCATTGAGTTTTCAGAAACAAGCTAAATGATGCGGGATTGGTTGTTAGGAATAAGGCCCGGCTTGTTGCCAAGGTATAGCCAGGAGATGGGCATTGATTTTGATGAGTCTTTTGCACCGGTTGCTAGACTTGAAGCAATCCGGATTTTATTGTCCTATGCTTGTTCTTTAAACTTTAAGTTATTTCAAATGGATCTAAATCTATATTTCTTAACGGTTATATCAAGGAGGATGTTTTTGTAGAGCAGCCTCAGGCTTTGAAGATTCCAAACATCCATGACATGTGTACAAGCTCCAAAAGGCCTTGTACGGACTAAAGCAAGCACCAAGGGCGTGATATGAACGGCTTACCTCATTTCTGGTTGAAAAAGGCTTCAAGAGAGGTAAGGTTGATCAAACACTGTTCAAAAGAAAATCAGGTAAAGACATTTTAGTAGTTCAAGTGTATGTGGATGACATCATTTTTGGAGCTACTAACAATGCCTTATGCGATGAATTTGTAGAAATCATGCAAGGAGAATTCGAGACGAGCTTAATGGGGGAGCTAACCTTCTTTCTTGGATTACAGGTAAAGCAAACTTCTGAGGGCTTTTTCATAAGTCAAGCAAAGTACACGATGGAATTGTTGAAGAAATACAGGATGTCGGAAGAAAAACCTATATCAACTCCCATGGCTACCACCACAAAGCTGGATAAAGATGAAAATGGTAAAATAGTAGATCCTACACTGTTTCGAGATATGATCGGATCACTACTGTACCTTATAGCATGTCGTCCTGACATTCAATTCAGTGTGTGTCTTTGTGCCCGTTTTCAGTCATGCCCCAAAGAATCTCATTTATCAGCTGTTAAACGCATCTTTAGATATCTCATTGGCATAATAGACTTTCGCTTGTGGTTTCCTATCAGTAGTTCCTTTGATTTAATTGTCTATACCGATGCGGATTATGCTGGGTACATTGTAGATCGTAAAAGTATAAGTGGGTACTGTCAGTTTCTTGGTGGTTGCCTAGTCTCATGGGCCTCCAAGAGACAACATTCAGTAGCTCTCTCAACGGCCAAGGCTGAATATGTAGCCGCAAGAAGTTGTGGAGCCCAAGTACTTTGGATCAAAAATCAACTACTTGATTTAGATGTTGAAATCAAAATGGTTCCAATACTATGTGATAATACCAGTGCAATTAATTTGTCAAAAAATTCTGTTCAGCACTCAAGGACCAAGCATATAGATATTCATCATCATTTTCTGAGAGATCATGTAGGAAAAGGTGTCTTTGAATTGAACTTCATTGACACACACAATCAGCTAGCTGACATTTTCACCAAACCCCTAAACCAGGATCAATTTAATAAGATAAGAAGAGAACTTGGGATGTGCAAGGGTGAGAGCATACATGCATAGGTTTGTATTTAAGGTATAGGGTTGCATTTGTAGAAAGTCATGTGCATCAAGGGTCGAAAAACATACATATTGATTTTGATTTCTTTCAATACCTTGTGTGTTTTCATTCACTTATGTATGCGTGAATGTACTTACTTATATTTAGCCCTCCTTGAAAAATACTTCTACGGCCAAATATCCCTTGGTTAAAAACATCTATGGACTCAGTGATGTTGGAACTAAAGGTACTACCTAGGGGAAATCAGAACCTTTTCTCTCATCCACATCTTTACCTCTATAAACTTCCCATGTCATGATGATGGCCCCACTCAGGCAGTCGGTTGTTTATCCCCCAAAGAAAAAAAGGAAAAACAAAAAAAAGGAAAAAAAATTCAAAAAATGGGCATTTTGGTCCTGGCGGTCGACCACCAGGCCCGAGCCGATCGACCGCCGGCGGCGGACCGGCCCGACTTAAGGGTCAACCGACCCTTCTTATATGGGTCCTTCTTCACTCCTTCTCTCTATCTTTCACCCCCATTCACTCTCCACCACCTTGCCATAACCCTAGAACTCATTTTCTCCTCCACCCAAGTCTCCACTACCCATTCTTCCTCCACCCGACCACGATCCGGTAGTTCCGTCAGCATTTCGGGATGACCTCCATACCGCCGTTCGTGAGTTCGTGGAGATCTCTCTCGGCTTCCATTCTTTGGAAAGGTTTTTCCAAGCCCTAGCAGTGCCCCTGCATTCCATCCTCGTTCCCGAGGTTGAGATCGATCGTTCAAGGGTTTCCCGGTGGGTTCTTCTAGTTCGGGATGTCACCCAGACGGAGTTCTCGGCGTTCTGCTCAAGGGGAAGCTAGCCGTCAACGGCAAGAGGCCCCGACTCCTCCACCACAGCGAGCTCCTCCCTTGCCTCGAGCACCTCTAGATCCACATCCCATTATCGACCCCCGCTTGGTCGACTTCAACGAGGTGAATGAGCTCCTCCTAGATTTGTGCGATCTATTTGAGGTTCAAGATGGTTGGATGGATTTTGTTACCCAGTACAATAGGTATTATCCTCGTCTGGTCCAACAATTCTACAGGTATTTGGTTGTGAGGAATGAACAGTTATATACCACGGTTGAGGGTGTGGAGCTTCACATCACTCCGGATTTGTTTCAGCGGGCCCTAGGAGTATCCGCCATGGGTGTAGATAGAGCATATGGTTTTGGTGAAGTTCCAGCCACATTTACTTTTATGACCAACTGTGAGTATGTGCACGGTGTGAGTAACTTGATCAAGCTAAATGCCAATCATTTTCCTCCACTGCATCGGGTTTTGCATCACATGTTTACATCATTGATTTATCCCAAAGTGGGAGGTAGGGATGAGGTTACAGAAGTTCATAGATTCCTATTCTATCATGTCATGAATGGAATTCAAATCAATATGGCTCGGCTCATGACAGATCTGATTGCAACCTACCATACCTACCTTCGGCGCTCTCTCCCATATGCTTCGCAGTTGACCGGTGTCTTCATCTATGCCGGGATTAATGTGGCAAATGGGCAGTTTATATCGGTTAGGCAGGATGATATATACAGCAAGCATAAAATTTTCACAGATTTTGGCTACTATTTTGGTCCCGACGGAGAGCTTGTGCGGGACATTCCAGTTTATGGGGAAGATGAGATTGGTGAGGAAGAAACAGAACCAGCACAGCAGCAAGGCGAAGGGGATCTCCCCCCTCCAGTTCCAGCTGAGGAGTAGCCTCCTCCTCCATCTCCTTATCACCAGGATTTTGAGATGCCTCCTCCACCTCAGTTTCACCATGGGGAGTCTTCTACTCAGGGGGCCGGACAGTGCCCTTCGGTGGACTACGAGGCTCTTGACGGGCGGCACACTGGCTTGGAGACTCGTGTGGATATCTTTGGGGATCATCTCTCTACCCTTGGGGACACTATAGGCACTACTTTTGACACCATCTCTGGGCGCCTGGATACCTTCTCCACTACCTTGGACACTCTCTCTACTCAAATGGCCACTCTCACCACCCAGATGGCTTCCTTCCGAGAGGATTTAGCTGAGTCTGTCCAATCTTTTAGCCTCATGCACCTCTCCCTTCTTGGCATGCGGCGTCAGGATGCGGCTCGTGATGAATCCATTGGCCATATTCTTGATCTTCTTCATACTCATGACCACCATCTTGGTGACATTCGTCGGCACCTTGGCCTTCTACCTACTCCTCCGGGAGATCAGCCACCTCCAGAAGATGCTCCATGAGGATTTGTTTTACTTTAGCCTCTAGCATGTTCTCCTTTGGTCCAGTGTTGCTTGAGTCCCTCCTTTGTCTATCCTATCCCTTTTTGCTGTTGACAAAGGGGGAGAAGTAGTAAGGCAGGTTTATATACTTATGTAGTCGATGTGTGGTTGTGTTGCTTGCTTGCTTGCATGTCACATGTGAGGGCAGTCTGTAGTGTCAGTTCTTTTTCTTGCTCTTTTGTATTAGAGTCGTGCATTCACTCTCGCACTAATGTACTATGTAATGAAAATGATAAATTGAAAGTACTGGTGTTTGAATTCAGATGGTTGGCACTTGTGTTTTATTTCATATTCTTGTTGGAGAAACAAGTGGTTGGATGGAATATGCTGTGTTGAATGGTTTTCAAGCATGTTGAATGACTTTCAAGCATTACGTTCAATTTGAAGTTCCGAAAGCAATAAAAATGGTTTGAATGCCCTAGAGTTTTGTCATCATCAAAAAGGGGGAGATTGTTGTATAT
>JAHNEJ010002951.1:0-109225 GCA_022559845.1 Amorphophallus konjac | reverse complement strand
TGTTAATGCATTTTTAGGAATGATTTTTTATAAATTCAATTTTAATAATAATTTCTAAGTAAAAACCTAATATATTAATATATATTAACATTAAAAAACTATAATTAAAATTAAATTGGATTGACCTGTGAATAGAGGACTTCAAGTATGATCCTAATAAAAACATCTAAAATGATGGACTTTTTTTGTTCATTTGTGCTTGTTAGAATATTTTACATACAAAATGCACAGTTTTCATTTAAAAGACGGACTTTTGACCGGGAGTATATAGTTTTCTTCCAGATTTCATACTTTTGATTCAAAAAATGTATAGTTCTAAAAAATATTCTTATGGAAGCATATTTCAATAATCATTTATTTAAATATACTTCATGTTTTTTTAAAAACACTTCAATGAGCAAGTAATTTCATATCTTTGGTCAACGTCAACTAGATTGTTTAAGCAACTTCTCGCTATTCTGGCGTTAATAATCTAACAGGAAACATTTGTTTTGCAATGTCGGTAGATTTTGGAAAGATTTTGATATTAGGGAATTTTGTAAAAATAAATTATTTTTAATAATTACATAATTGCCATTTTATTTCATTATTATTATAAATAATCTATTTATGTTATAATAATTGTAAAAATATTCTTGCCATCACTTTCCATCGATATTTTATTAAACTCTCTTATTCAACTTTCAGTAAGTTTTTAATTAAATTTAAAAAATAATTAATATACCTCCGATATCTCCTAAACTCTTTTTTTCTCACCATGAGTCTATCGCTTTATTTTTCTCTCTCCCTTGACACAATATGTTGGATGAAAATGACATTTTTAGGTATATCTTTATTTTAAATTTTAATTTTTTGGATCTAAATAGACGCTGTAAGGATAGTTCTGTATTAATATTCATTGAAAAAGGTTATTTATAACAATAATAAAATAAGGATTATAATTTATAATTATTAAAAAAGAGAGTTGTACGCGTAATTATCCCTTGTTACTATTAAAGTTTTCCGATCCGATTTGATACGGGATGAACTGTCCGTATCAGACCGTATCAGTCGAAGATCGATACGACCTATATGTGATATGTAAATAAGGATGTAAATAGATCAGATTCGACTCGGGTAGAACAACATCATATCTTATCCGTAAAAATTTTACAAATATCATACATAGATAATATCCTATTATTTTCGAAGGTACGAATATATGTATATCCGTCGCAAGTATAAATATATCCACATATATTCATATCCGTCTATGAAACATGAGTCCACGTCCACGTCAAAGAAAATATGAGATTTATGAGAATTAAAAAATAAAAATTTAATTAATTTTTTAATTAATTTTTATTTTTTATAAAAATATCTTTATAATTTTAATAATTTTTTTGATAAAAATCAAAACGATCGATATTACGGACCGGCAAATTATAGAAATTAGAGATATTTAACAATTCGTTTGCATTATAGGGACAGATCGATGAAAGAATATGTTATTTCTAAATTACGGCCGCCCAGCCGCCGATGCCACTGGGATACTTGCCGCTGCAGCGGTGCCAGAGGAAGATGGCGCCCGTGCCCACCGTCGAGCACCTCGTCCTCTTCCGCGCCAGGGACGGCGTTGACTCCGCAGCAGCCGACGCCTGGCTCTCTGGTCTCTGCTCCCTCGCGTCCCTCGGTGTCGTCGCCCACCTCGCCGCCGCCCCGCCCTCCGCTGCCGCCGCTTCCCCTCTGGTCTACCCCCCTTTACCCACGTCCTCCACTGCCGCTTCCGGACGGAGGCCGACCTCGCCGCCTATGCTGTCCACCCGGCGCACCTCGCTGTCGTGAGGGAGCTCGGCCTCCTCGTCTGCAACGACCTCTTGGCCGTCGACTGGGTGGCGGGTATCGACCCTGGAGAGGTTGCCGTGAAGGGAGGGTCCGCGGCGCGGGTGACGCTGGCGAGATTGAGGGAGGGGGCGGGGGACGTGGAGAAGGGGGAGGTCGTGGCCGCGCTTGGAGGAATTGCGAGGCTGCGTCCGGAGGTCGAGCAGGTGAGCTGCGGGGAGAACTTCTCGCCGGGGAGGGCGAAGGGGTTCACGGTGGGGTCGATTTGGGTGGTTCGCGGGTTAGAAGAGCTCGAATTGCTGGATGTCGCAGGAAGAGAGGTGGTGGGCGCTGAGGAGGAGAAGGTGAATCAGCTGATGGAGAGTGTCATCGTAGTCGATTTCGTCGTCCCAACGATTTCAGAAGTTTCTTCCCCCATTGTGCAATCTAGTCTACCGTGAGGTAACTTGCTGAACTTTCTTCTTCCCAGTGGAAAATTCTGAATATCCTGTCTATGTGTATGTGCACTCTGCATTTCACCTAGATTATGTATTTTGATGTGATTTCTACCATTAGGACGTTGTCTCTCTATGTCAGATTTGTCAGGAAATGACTTAACATTAGTTTCATGTAGAAATTTTCTTACATTGTCATAAATACTATTCCATGGAGATGAGAAGTTTATTGGCCTTAGTTGATGCTTAATTCATCTGCCCTTTATGTGTACTTGGTAAGAAAGAATTCTATGTGTTTCTTTGTTCATCATGAAGCCTGTTAACATAACAAACCCATCATTATTTATTGTCACTTGTGTACAGGCCGTTATGATATTGGGAATACTTCTGTAACAAGATGTAATTGCGTCCATGTTTGTCAGTCAGGGAATCATCACCAGGTGCACCTCTGGCATGCTAGTTAGAGGCTCACCACCCAATCTAACAGCTCTCCTATATATCTGGCACCAGTGCCCTGCAATACGAAAGCAGCATTCACACCATTCCTCTCTTGTTCACTCTGAAATCCAAGACTCTGTTCCACTTGCAACTTGGTATCAGAACGGGTGCACGATCCTTCATCTTTCAGCTCATTCTTCCTCACTCTTTTGCCCTCAGTGGCGGAGCAAACCACGATGGCACAAGCCTCATTCGAGATGCAATCAACGATGGGAACTGCTGCTGTTGATGGGTTGGAGAACCCATACTTCCTACACTCGTCTGACAATCCAGTTGCAGTGCTTGTTACTTCTTTGCTCACTGAAGACAATTATATTCCCTGGCAACGTGCCATGACTGTTGCATTATCAGCCAAAAACAAACTAGAATTTGTTAATGGCTCGATCAAGGAGCCACAGATCGGCGATCCTCAACATGGTGCTTGGGAACGTGTCAATAACATGGTCTTATCTTGGCTGCTCAACATGATCCATAGAGATCTTGTTGCTTCTATTTTATATGCCAATTCGGCATCGATAGCCTGGTCAGACCTTAAAGAAAGGTTCTCTCCATCTGATGGGCCACGCATCTATAGCCTGGAACGATCAATTGCTACTCTGCAACAAAACAATGATTCTGTTGCCAATACTTCAACACTCTCAAGGGTTATTGGGATGAACTTGCACATATGAACCTGGGAATTCATCTATAGGCTCTACTCAATGCCGACAACTTATGCAGTTCCTTATTGGACTTAGTGAGACATATGCGCATGTTAGGAGCCAAATCCTCTTAATGGATCTCTTACCTCCTGTTACTCGGTCATACTCTCTAATTCTCAAGGAGGAATCACATCATCTCCTTCAACTTCCTGTCAATCCTGAGGCTTCAGCCATGCTGGTTCACCAGAGTACAACTGGAGAACCTTTCCGTGCTTCAATTTTCAAGGGGTGCCTCACTTACAAGCGAAAAATCAAGGAATGATGCTCTCATTGTCATATAGCTGGGCACTCCAGAGATCAGTGTTTTAAACTTCAAGAAAATCGATGCAGTTATTGCCACATTGTAGGCCACTC
Source organism: Amorphophallus konjac (assembly GCA_022559845.1). NCBI lineage: Eukaryota > Viridiplantae > Streptophyta > Magnoliopsida > Alismatales > Araceae > Amorphophallus > Amorphophallus konjac. Next base: position 105,417 of record JAHNEJ010002951.1, on the reverse strand, counting down.
TAGAGAAAGCTGTTACAAACTGCATGGTTATCCACAGCAAAACATGTGCCATGGGCAAGGCAGAGGAAATCCAGCAGCCAACTCAGTTTCTCCCCCCCCCCCACCAATTCAGAAGCTCCTCCACTGTCAGCGGAACAATATGCCCAGCTTCTGAAGCTATTAAGCTCCAATTCCATCAACACCTCTGACAGCATTCCTCAAGCAAATATGGGAGGTACATTATCTTTTTCCTTAAACACACAATGGATACTTGGTTCAGGGGCATCTGCCCATATTGTCAACTCCTCTGAGCATTTGCAGCCCATTACGTGATATTCTATCCGGAATCGCTTTGCCAGACGGAAGACAGACCTCAGTACAAGGAATTGGTCCCTATCCTCTTACTCCACATCTCTCTTTACATCTAGTTTATAATGTTCCTTCATTCAGTACAATCTACTTTCTATCAGTCAACTAACTAAACATTCAAATTGCTCCATCACCTTCTGTTCTTCCCACTGTGTCCTGCAGGATCTCAAGATGAGGAGGGAAATTGGGCGGGGCCTTGAGTGAAACGGACTGTATATCCTTCAAGTTCCACCACCAACAACTTGCTTAGCTGCTAAAATCCCTCTCTTCAACCTGTGGCACTTATGTCTCGGTCATCCATGCTCTGAAAAGCAACGGCAACTGCATTCTTTCATGCCTTCATTTCTTATGTCAAACAGCATTTTCCTAATCCTGTTAAACGAATACAGGCTGATAATGGCAGTGAGTTTTTCAATTCCACATTTCAAATTTTGCCAACTGAGCAGGGCATCATTCATGAACACACGCCCTTCAACTTCCCAGTAAAATGGAATCGTTGAAAGAAAGCATCGACATCTCCCAGATGTCGCTCGGACCTTATGCTTTCAATCCCACCTGCCAAGTAAATACTGGACCGATTGTCTCCTCACTGCAACTTATCTCATCAATCAACTGTATTTGGATATCAATATGAAAGCCTACAAATCTTTACAAATTATCCGAACCAAATAAAATACGACCGAGGGTGAACACCACTGGCATCATGTAAGCATTAGGAAAGACAATGTATCCTTGGTTTTCTATGAGATAAGCTAACATGATAGGATTTAGTGGGTGCTTTCTGCCTCATAACTTAACATGATAGGTCAATCTATATAGGGATTTTTGCGTATATACTCTTGTAAAGTTCGGTTTTGTCAAATATATCTTTCGTCAGAGTATATTATCATGAATATCCTCGAAATATGAGTAATGTCACGATTATGCCCTTGCCGTAACTCCATGTGTTTAACCCGAGTTAAGTGTGAGTTAAAGAGTAAGATTTTTGTATATATATCCTTGTAAAGTTTGATTTTGTCAAATATATTTTAGATCTAACAACCGTAGATGACATATTTCAGAAAATATTCTCCTCCGTCGACTCTGGTAGTCAAACACCTATAAGACTCCGATATTTCTCCCTAATTTTCATTTAAAAAGTGAAAATACTCAAGAAAATGCATCAAATTAAACACCATTTGAACCTACTGCCACACATTAATCCTGGGACTCATTTCTCCTCCAACCTATCACAAACACTTCTTCTCCTCCATGTATGCTTTCGTAGATTTTAATCTCCGTAATCTGCCAAAGCTCCCGGCCCTCGAACACAACTTCAGTGAAGTCTCTGTTATGGCCGTGAAGAGTGCATGCAAAAGACGAGCTATGCTAATGCTTGCTTTCTAATGTGAATCTTAGTCTTTTCTGTGCAAATTTCACCATGCTCCATGACCAAATAAAAAAGTTAACTTTTGTCATTATATTGTGAACTTGAAATTTTAAAAAATATGTTATAGACTAAAAAAAGTCTGCTTCACTCAGCTTTTAAGACTTCTAGACCATGTATTCAAATTTAAGATGTAATTCTCAGATTTCAGTCATAACCCTCCAGTGTTATCAAACATGCATTATCAAACATGCATCCTTAAACCCCATTGTAATTGCCAATTACCGCCAAACTCAAAGCTTTTATAGGGTGTTTGGTTATAATTTTTTACCTATTTTTTCTCTCAAAATAAAAATTAGGAATAGAAAACTTGTTTAACCACGTTTGGTAAGTCTCTCAAATTTTTTAGGATAAAATTTTATCCTATTATAACTTCTCTCAAAATAAAAATAAGTCTTTCCATATTTTTTTTAGAGAGACGATCTCACGAATAAAACCCCTCCCCTCTCCCTCCCTCTCCTCTGTTGTCTTCTCCCCCCCATCGCAACCTTCCCTCCCCTGCGCAAACCATAGTTGCCCCCCTCTCTCCTACCTTCCGTTCTCACCTAGCCGCAGCACCACCGATGCCCTCCTCGACGGCAATAGTAGCAGTGCAGCCGGCCACCTCCAGCTAACCCCGCCTCCAGTCGGCGCTGTGAGAGGCCGTCGTTTTCCCGTCTGCGGCCACAGCACGGTGAACAGGCTCGCCCCCCCCCCCCCAACGTCGCTCTCATGTGTCAGTGCCGCCGTCACTCTCCAGCCATCGCGGTGGTCATCAACCCACTGTCGTCAAGGTCACGTTGTAGTCGTCACGCAACCACACCGGTAGAGCTCGCCCTCCAATACCAGAGGCGACCGAAGAAGGACGCGACAGAGCAGCCGCTCGCCGTGCCTCCACCTTGCACCTGTGCAACCGGCGGCTCGCGGCTGGCCCCATCAACGGCCGCGAACGGGCTTGGCCCTACTCGCCCCAGCCGCCCCGTGAACGACCGCAAATGGCTCTGTTCTCCGGCGGGCTTGGCCCTCCGCCCCAGCCTGCGTCCCACTCCCCGATCACCGCAGTCACCGCCTGCGTCGCCTGCTAGTGCCCAACGCCGCCCTTCCGCCCACACCGGTGACCCGCCGTCGATCCCGCGCCATCGCCACCGGTCCGCTGCCGTTGAAGCCGCCACGACCACCGCTAGTCCAGCCGCTGCCTTCTGGTGCCTCTGTCACCGCGAACGGGACTGTAGAGCAGGCTAGCTCCACCGCAGACCCCACCTTCGGCCAGGCTGCGACAGCCCCAGCGACCAGGTTGCTGTTGCTACTTCCACGGCCCCTTACCCAGGAGATCAAAGGGCACTCCCTCTCTCTCCCAAACAAGTTTACATAAATTTAAAAATTAAGGTACTTTTACTAAATAGATAATATCATTTTTTAATTTTAAAATTAAAGTTAAAAACTGACACAACATAATTTTTTAGGTAGAAATAATTTATTTAAAAAATTTATTCCCAAACACCCTATTGGCTCTTTATATGGAATCGATCAGAAATCAGGAGTGGTTACGAAACTACACTTCAATTTGCTAACATCTGCAGGTTTAATTAATGGTTATGAATGGTGATTAACAGCTGATCAGAAAACCACAAAGACCTAGTAGACATTGTTAGGATCAGGACACCGTTGATACAATGAAACACACGAGCACACACTAAGAGAGAGAATGAGAGAGAGATTTGGAGTAACCACACTTTTTCATTATGAAAATAATTAAACCTTCTTCCTTAGTGGGTATGGAACACTCGCCGTCTTCTGTCTCCAAGCAATCTATTAATCCCATTATGACTGTCTCCTAATGTCTATCTAGAGTACCGGATGGACTTGAAATAAGAGTCCAACACGTACTCCACTTACACCCCAAAGAGACATGATGACATATTGTTAATGGGCTAAATGCCCATTTGGGCAGGGAGTACACGACTGCCCGACCTAGGCCCACACCGGCTGGATGGGCGCACGTGCACCCGTGCACGCCAGTGGGCGCGCCCACACCTGTGAGCATCGGGTATGCACCCTCACGCGTACGCACCCAGCGCGTGCAAGCGCGCGCAAGCACGCGCACCCATGTGGCGTGCCCTCCGCGTGCCACCTCTCCCTTCTTGTTTCTTCTCCTCTCGCATCCCGTTCCCACCGCCTCGATCCAATGCCATTTGACTTGGTTTTTCAGCTTCCATTCCGTCTATATAAGCCTATGTTACCATGGTTAAAGAGGTTGATGGAAGAGAGATTAAAAGGAAAAATAAGGAGTGAAAAAGAGAGAAATGTTCTTGTGAGTGTGAGGTGGTGCCGAAAAGGAGACCCTACTATGGTGCACATGTTCCTTGTGTCAGCATCAGTCACAGAGGCACGTCATTCTCGTGCTTAGGCTTTGGAGCTTGGTGATACGAAGGCGACTCTCGTAGTCATCTTCTCATCACTGCAATAAAGGTCTATTTTTGTTTCCCTTGTGAGGTATGTCCTCATACTATGAACTATGTTATTTTTTATTATTTTATTTTGGGGTCAACCAACGTTGGTATCAGAGCCAACGGTTGGTCATGGTTCTTTTGTGTTTTTGTCATAGAGTTGTACTTTATGACATGTCCGTTAGTGACTCTCCACCGTGACAATGTCCTCACAGACTATTCTGAGAAGTTGTCCTCGTAATATGACTCTCTTCCTTCTTTCCCTCCAGTGAGGGCGCATGCGCAGATTCGAGCGATGTTATGCATACCCATAGGCCCTTTGGCATAGCCCGTCGGGAAGGAAATAAAACAAGAGGTTCCGTCGTCATCATTGGGAGAAAACAACATCAGCACGAGCTTCTCGACGTGCGATCCTACGGAGGAGGCGTTTCCCCCAATAGCACCATCTTACAGCCCAGGAGTACCATATGTGCTTCTGTGGAGCTCTCTGTAGTCAAGGATCGCCCCAAAAGACTGCGGCCAACACGGCAGTTACAACTTCACCCGTGGGAGGAGCGACTAGGGTTGATCACCTAATTGCCCACATTGATGTAGCGACAACAACCATCAGAACAACCGACCCTGTGGTCTAGGCAATGGCAGCTGACTCCTTGAGGGGAGATGAACCGATTGGTCTGAGTGTATAGAGGCACCCACCGGCAGATCTAATTATGAGTCCCGTGATGGGGTGTGCGACGGATGGCACAATAGTGGTATAGAGTGCAAGATGTCCTCTCTTCCCTCACCAGCTAGAGTCCGAGCGACCCCACCACCACATGATGCGACTTCTATAGGAGCGAGGAGGGCTGCTGGGCTGACTTGGCAGGCACCTCATGGTTCCTATGCTAGATAGGCTCCTCCACCTCCACCGAGGAGGCGAGGACATGGGTGCCTCCCTATCATACTTAGGACCTTGGGCGCCCGCAGCCGTCTTATGGACTTCACCAACCATCGCCTCCTTGTATCACTTTTGTGATCTCAGAAGGAGAGGTTTTAGTGGTTGAGGGTTATATACAGGTGTTTTGAGACTTTATGTATACCAAATCATGTATACTGCTTACTTTTGTTGCATACTTTTATTTCCATTTTTTTTTGTGCGTGCGTCTTTACACGCTTACAATGAAAATTGTACATATTGTGCAAACATGTTTATAAATAGTTATTTTTCCTATAGCATGTTTTATATCAAGTGCTCTTTTATTTGTTGAATTTTGTGCAAACTTGTTTTGCATATGTGAAATAAATTAAAATTTGCTCGAAGTCGTTTTGACGATATTGAATGATCTTATATGAGTGGGAGATGATTATACTTGCCTACCTTTGCTTTCGATCTCACACTATATAAGAAAATTCAATATAATTAGTTTGGACTTCTGACAACAAATTAAGACGATGTGTAAATTGATGTCGATTAATCTCTCTATTTGACGTGTAGTGGTTGATGATGGCCGCCAAGAACGTAATTGCGAATCTCACTATGGGTGAAAACTTAAATGGGACTAACTATGATATATGGCACAGTAAGATCCAATATTTGTTAGATGAACATAACTTGCTTGACCATCTGACTGTCATTATGTCACCGCCCCGAGAGGGCAATGGTATCCAGCATCACTAGGACTAAGAAACTTTTGCGGGTTGGTTCAAGAGAGATCGTAGTGCACGCTTTACTATGTTATGTGCTATAGAGGATGATCTCATAGGCGAATTTGAGAATTGCACTACTGTCAAGGAAATGTGGGACCAGTTAAGATTTGCTTTTGGTGGAACTTCTATGACCCGGTTAAGGGCTATTGTGCTGAAGTTTGAGACCTACTGGAAGGACTCGCGTCACACGATGACTGAGCACCTTAGGGTGATGTTGATTCGTGATTTAAAGACAGTGGGATACGAACTCACTGATGAGCAACATGTGTAGGCTATGATTAGGTCCTTGCCAGACTCGTGGACTCAAAGAGGAAAAAAAGAATAGAATAATTATTCTATAAAAAAAGTCACTATCATTTTTTGTTTGTATACCATGTATACACTATACAGTCAAAATAGAAAAATCTATGGAACAATTTATCCATTTGTAATGAATAGATCTATGGGGTAAGTAATTAGAGGAGTTGCCGTTGAGAAATTTGGGATCGGAAAAGCACTTTTTATTCCTATAGAACCATAGTCTAAATGTAACTAGATGAAGCAGATTATAACTCGTAACGAGAATATCAAGAGTTTTATGGATATTTCTTGTCATGTAGAGTTAGAAGTTGAGCGCGAAATATTGCATCACACCACTGTTAATGTCGGTTAGAGTAGTCGACGTTTTAATAGAAAGGGACCACAAAGGAAAATGAAAGGGTAAGATACTGCACCAGTCTCCAAGATGGATAAAGCATTCAAATGCCGTCATGGGAAGTGTTGTGAGAAAAAGGATAAAAGCCGTATAAAGTGTTTTAACCGTAGGAACTGAGGCCATTTCGCTCTTGAGTTTCTTGAGCCAAAAAAGGTAATACATGTCCCTAGCTCTCCGTGTTCTTATGTTTTTACACATGTTTCGACTGCTCGTCCTAATTTTTTGTAGATTGTAGATTCAGGAGCAACAAAGCAAATAACTATGGATCGAGCAGGTTTTGTATATTATCATCGGATTCCAACAGGCAAGCAAAGAGTTTTCATGGGTAATGGAACCAGTGAAGAAGTCCAAGAAGTCAGTTCGTACCAACTCCATTTTGGAAATGGATGAACACTACTTTTGCATGATGTGCTCTATACACCTAAGATCCAATATAATCTCCTGTCAATTTCCACAGTGTTAGCAATGGGTTTTTGTCTAACTTTTTTTGGCAATTCTGTAGTTATTGTCTTGGGCAATGTTGTTTATGGACATGGTGTGATGTATGATGGTTTCTTTATATTAGATCTTGATGTGTATTATTTGTCTTGATTTTCTTCTATATCAATGTCTGTGTTGACTCATAAAGACTTGGAGTCTACGACATGGCATGCTCGCCTAAGCCACATAGGGCAAGACAGGATGGCCAGATTAGCTTGAGAAGGCCTTTTGGGGTCACTCACTAAGGTCAACTTGCCGATATGTGAGCCGTGTCTAGCTAGTAAAGCATGTCGCAAACCTTTTGGCAAGGCTATAAGAGCCTCATAACCATTAAAGTTGATCCATTTCGATATATGTGGACCATTGAGTGTAAGGGCTCGACATAGTTACTCATATTTTCTCACATTTATCGATGATTATTCATGATAGGGATATATATATTTGATTGCTCATCGTTATGAAGTTTTGAATTGTTTCAAGCACTTCCTAACGGAAGTTGAGAATCAAAAAGCGAAGAGTATTAAAACTCTTCAGATGGACCGTGGGCGTGAGTATTTATCGAATCAATTTCGTAGATTGTGTGAGGAAAAGAATATACGACGGCAACTCACTATTCCATACACGCTGAAACAAAATGGTGTTTATGAGCGTAGAAATAGGATGCTACTGGATATGGTTAAGTTGATGATGGTACAGACGAATCTCCCAATATCTTTATGAGGAGATGCTTTATTAACTATTGCCTATATCTTTAACCGTGTGCCTTCGCAGTCAGTTCCTTCTTCCCCATATAAATTGTGACATGGCCACAAACTTAATTTAGATCATTTATGACCATGGGATTCGTGATATGCCCATGACATGTCAAGCAAGTGTGGGAAACTTAACCCTAGAGCTCAAAAGCTTATCTTTATAACATACCCTGAGAGCTCGGTGGGTTATGTCATGTATGGACAACATCCAGATGGAGGAATGATAGAGCGAGAGGTCCGAGATGTTGTTTCTTTAGAAAAAGAATTTCCTAATTTTGGTGACAGTGGAAAGAGTCTTGATCTTTATGAGACAGAAGAGCAATCTGATATCCTATCATCTTTTGGTGAAGGGAGGGAATATGTTCCCAAACCCGTATCTATCGAAAATAGTAGGGATAATCAGCCTAGTGAGAGTGCACCAATAGAACCACTAAGTCAAGATTCTTACGTCGTAGCAAGCGTGCATATGTACCTCGTCGTCTTTTCAAAATTGAAGATGATGTACTTATTTGTGGGCCCATAGATGATGAGGAGCCCAGATCCGTATAGGAAACTCTTGCATCATCATCTAGGAAATAATGAAAAATTACTATGTAAGAGTAAACTAATTCAATGGCGCATAATGAAGTTGGGAGATAGTGGAACTCCCACTTGAGTGCAAAATAATGGGAAACAAGTGGGTTTTCAAGCTTAAGCGTAAGACAGATGCGGCCATTGACAAATATAAAGCATAACTTGTGGCACAAGGTTTTATCCAAAAGGAGGGTATATACTACGATGAGACATTCTCATCCGTAGTGAGATTCACATTTGTTCGCCTTATTCTAGCTATTGCTGTGCATCTTTGTTTGGAATTGTTTTAAATTAATGTAAAGACTGCATTTCTCAATAGAGAGTTCAGCTAGAAAGCTTTGAGGTTACAAGTGAAGAGCAAAATGTTTGTTGCCTTAAACACTCTATATATGGCTTGAAACAATCTTCTAGACGGTGATATTTAAAATTTCATAAGGAGATTATCTCGTACGGTTTTGAGATGATTGAAGAGGACCAATGTGTGTATGTCAAGCAAGCGGGAGTAAGATTTCTCATATTGTCGTTATATCACTACACCAAAAAGAACCTATACCTATAACGAAAATTATAGGTAAAGACATAAAAAATCGTAGGTATATACTTTACCTACGACTCTCTCTACGCATCTCTGTTGTCGGTAAAAACTGCATAGGAAAATTTTACCTACGCGACAAGAAATCGTAGGCATAGGGATGTCAACATCTACGGTTTTATGTCACGTAGGTAATTACCTACGCTACATAAAACTGGAGGAATAGAGATGTCAATACCTATGGTTTTATGCCGCATATGTAATTACCTACATGACATAAAACCGTAGGAACAACAATGTCAACACCTATAATTTTATGTCGCGTAGGTAAAACTTTATCTACACAATTTTTACCTACGTCTGTGATATTTTTCGTATAATCATAGGTAACGTGAACGAACTATAAGTAACGTGTACGAATCATAGGTAATCTACATACATCTGTAGATAACCTGTAATTTACGTGTAATAACTGTAGATAACTTGTAAAAATCGTACGTAACATGTACTAAGCATAGATAACCTATGTGAACCGTAGGTAACGTATAACCTATGTAGTAACCTGCAGGTAACCTATAGTAGCGGAACGTAACCTATGAACCGTAGGTAACCTGTAATAACATCCGTAGGTAACCTGTAACATACGCATTCACAAAGTATACACATTCACAACCCGTACATTCACATCATACACTGTGGACGCACTAAAATTCGCTCATTTAAGTTATTCATTTATTTAAGTGCGTGGGCGTGCCAGTCACAAAGTGACGATTTATTCGGGCTCCGAAGAGCCACATGTGCGCTCGATCTGACTTCATCAGACGATTGTGGAGTTCGTGTCGGGACTAAAACCCGCCGCGCCATGAAGGTCACGGCGTTATTTACATCCCCTCGAAGAGGGGAACACCCTTGATTAATCGCCGGGAAAAAGGGCCTCATGGCCAGAAAATTAATTGCATAGAAACCTATTAAGAAATGCTGAAGTCCTCGTACGAGGGTGTGAAGAAAATATCTGAGCTCATGTCGGTGATGTGTTGACCATTTAATGTTCGGACGAGTGTCCGACTTGAGAATAGCGTAATCGTAGCGGGAAGACCAGAACATGTGTACGTCGGGATATGACAAATTTATTGTTCAAAGGAACGGGAAACGTTAAGTTAAATCCCGATTATAGTGGTCAAAAATCGATAAGTTTGTCGGCCCGGTGCAAGATCAAGCTGCGACCAGACTGCGGTGGGCCCCCCGCGGTCGAAATCAGGCTCGCGTGGGCATCGTCAATATTTTCGGTGCCAAGGGGGCAACAGGAGGATGTCCCGGGACCAGATCCGAGAACCAATATGCGTTCAAAGGGAGCGGGCTATAGGTAGAGGATATGGGTCAGGCAATGACCATGATCGGGGTGGACTCGAGGTCTAAGTATGGCCCACGGAGGCCTTATTGATATTCTCATGCAAAGGGTCCGGGGATGACGAGAGCCTTCTCGTTCCATTCAGATTTTATCAGTCATGCTTGGACCACTTTATGTTCGGACAAAGGTCTGTATTAAAGGTACGACGTAAACGGAAACAAACCCGTACAAATGTATGCCGAGTTTACGACAATCTCAGTGAAAGAGCGAGAATGAATCCCAATGGGAACGAGTCCGGTTTGACGGACTATCGGCCCAGAGCAATGTCGGATTACGGCCGTATCGGGATAAGAGCCATCGGCCATGTCGGTCATTCACGGACCTTTTCATGTTCGGACACAGGTCCGTGATAGAAACACGACGGAAATCGAGGTGAACCCGTTCAAATGTCTGTCGAATGTACGGCAATTTTAATAATGGCTCGGAAGCGATTCGGCCTGAGAAACGGGTCTGGTTTAATCGAAATGTCAGCCCGAGGCGAGGTCGGGTCACGGCCATGTTAGGATAGTTCCCAAGACTCAGGTCGGGCCTACGAGGGCGGCATTATTGTTCATTCAGCACCGAGCCACGGGGAGAGACGGGGCTGCACTGTGGATTTTACCATTTTCTATTATCTAGATTTTCATTATTTTTGTTGCTTATTTCCCTTTTTATGCATTTTTTTGGGTGGGTTTATTATTTTCTTTCTATTTATTGCACACGTTTTCCATTTTCTCTTTTGAGTTTATTTGTCATGTATTCGGATTTATTTGTTTATTGTAATTTTTATTATTATTACTATCATTGTCATTATCATTACATTTTTTATTATTATTTCTTCTATTTTGCTCATTATTGTTATTGCATTTCCCCCCTTTTTATTTACACGTTTTCTATATGGAGGAGTGGGCCGTTGGAGGGCTGAAAGGGGCGTACCGGGCGAGCTTGGGCTAGTGTGCCGGCGAAGGCGGGGAGAGCGTGCCGGAGAGGGGTTGGGAGTGTGCCGGATAGGCCATGGCAGGGTGTACCGGGCTAAGGGAGCGGGTGCACCAGCCAAGGAAGTGTGCCAGCTAAGGGTGAAGTTGGAAGCGTACCGGGGAAGGCCAAGGCGGGCAGGTGTGTCGGATGAGGTCCGGACGGGGCCCACTCCTCTTCCATTCTTATGTCTTTTCCTTTTCTTTTATCTCTTGATTTTATTCAGCTTGCATGGGTTTCTTCTTTCTTTCTCTTGATTATCTTCTATTCTTTCTTCCTGAGGATGAATGTTCAGGTTGCTTAGTTGTCGTTCGGTCCGGCTCTCTTTGTGTTGATTGCGGTTCCTTGCCTTGGTTGAAGCGCTTTACCGTTGTTCATTTCATTGGTTTGTTGCTCCCTTTAGTCTTAACGTGTTATTGTTCCGTTTGTTTGTTTCTTCCTTTTGCCTTTTAACGTATTATCGTTTCTAGCAAAAATTCGGCAGCATCTCCCCTTGACCCGGATGGTAAGGGAGATACAGGAAATGCGCCCACAGGGAGTGGCGGAACCCGACAATTTGGGGTGCGTGCCGAGGGCGACAACACCTTTGATAAAACCTCAGAAAACTCGGAAGAAATGACGGACATGAGACCTCTCTAGGATTGGCTAGGGGTGCACCGGGCAAGAAGGAGGGACTGGTGACTAGTGTGCCGGCCGGAGAGCCTACAGGGGCTGGAGAGGTGTGCCGGGCTAAGAGAGGCCAGGGTGTGCCGGGCTGAGGGGCACAAGGGTAGAAAGGGTGTACCGGCCAGGGAGGCTGTGCCGGTGAAGGGCTGATCTGGGGGTGTCGGGTAGAGGTCAAGGTGTGCCGCTGAGGGGTAAATGGGGACTGTACCGAGCTGAGTGTGCCGGGCATAGAATCAGAGGTGCGCCGGCCAAAGGGAAGGGGTTTGTACCGGGCAAGAACAAGAGGATGGAGGCTGAGGGTTGGCCAGGTAAGTTGGGGTTGGAGAAGGGAGGAAGGCCAATGGTGGTGTTGGTGGTTGGGTGTTCAAAAGAAGAGAAAGGCCTCTCCCTTCAGGCAAATGGCCGAGGGTGAAGGCGGGGGATCCCATGAAACGGGCCATGATAGGGGGGAAGAAGGCCCACACTGGGGACCAAACCATCGGAAGGAAGAGGAAGAAGGGTTCAAACACACACATCCGGACATGAATCAAACACGGTAGCAAGAAATCCAAGAAGGGGGGAAATTTCCATTCATGAAGAGAAAAGGCCATAACCGGCCATGTACACTTCAAAACACCGGGGTAGAAGATACAACAGTGGGAGGAAGGAGAAGGGAAAGGGGAAGAAGGAAAGGGAGGAGCTGGGATCGAGCAGGGGCGACGGCTCCCTGCTCTTCCCCACTCCCCCTGCTACATCTCTCTTTCTCTCTCTCCCCCTTACTCTCCCTTCTTGGTGGTCGTCGGAGGAGGGGGGGGACCTCCTTCTTCTTCTCTTCTTCTTCTTCTCTTCTTCTTCTTCTCTCAGCCTCTGTCTCCTTCTCTGTGGGTGTGCTTCTTGTCGGTCGTCCTCCTCGGAGGAGGGGAAGACGAGGCTTTGTACTCCCGGACTCCCGGTGGCGGGAGTCTTCGAACGCGAACGGCGGTCGCGGGAAATGACGGGCATTAATGGGGATTTGATTTTCTTCGTCCCCGTTGGCAGAGGAGTAGCCTGGGTGCCCTCTTCTCCGGGCGACACCTCGGACAGCCCACTGCGCGCCAAGGATCTCTAGGGCGTGGGCATAAGATCTCGTCTGCTGGACGCACCGGGTAAGGGCGTTCAGGGCGTGCCGCTGAGGAGCCAGCAGGCTGTGCCGCTGGGAGACTGGAGAAGTGTGCCGCCGAGGGGCTGGCGACATGTGCCGCTGGAGGAGCTTGCAGGCATGCCGCTGAAGGCTTCTACATGGCGTGCCGTTGAAGGGGCTGGCAACGTGTGTCGGTGAAGACACCCAAACTGGGTGTACCGGTGAAGCGCCCTGGCCGAGTGTGCCGGCGGAGCGCCAGGGGAGTGTGCCGCTGAACGGGCGCGGGAGCGTGCCGCTGAGCGGGAGGCTTCTACATGGCGTGCCGTTGAAGGGGCTGGCAACGTGTGTCGGTGAAGACACCCAAACTGGGTGTGCCGGTGAAGCGCCCTGGCCGAGTGTGCCGGCGGAGCGCCAGGGGAGTGTGCCGCTGAACGGGCGCGGGAGCGTGCCGCTGAGCGGGAGGCCGGGGTGTGCCGCTGAAGGGCCACCAGGGTGTGCCGTTGGGGAGGGCACCACGGGTGTGCCGTGGAAGGCACGCCAGGGGGGCGTACCGCTGAAGGGCCACAGGGTGTGTCGGCCAGGGCTTCACGGCGGGTGTGCCGCTGAGGGCACCCAGGACGGGGGTGTGCCGTTGAGGGCCACTAGGGTGTGTGCCGCTGGGGGCGCTGGCGGGTGTGCCGCTGAAAGGGCACGAGGGTGTGCCGTTGGAGGGCGCCATGGGTGTTTCCTTTTCTTCTTTTCTTCTTCTATCTTCTTTTCTCTTTTCTTTTCTTCTTTGTTCCCCTACACGTAAACATGGGGTGTGAATTTTTTAGTGTCCACATATACATTTGAATCATATATCAGGAAATTAATTACATTGATATTATATGCAAAATATTTTCATATGTAATCACATTGTACGGCAATGTATCATGATGTGCATCCCATGTACAAAAAACATGTAAATGTAATTTCGTTATAACATAGATACAATCAAAATTAGTGTAAATATTTTATCATCAATATACATATCAAAATGTAAGGGGGTCTAACATATCACCAAATAAGTAAGAAAATCACGAGGGGCTCGCCGCATCGCAGATTAACTACAAAATAGATAAATGGTTATGAGTAATTTCACTTCAAAGTTAAACATGACAATCTGAACTTAGAACTAAAAGAATGATAATTTACATACATATTTTGTAAGCCATAGAATATGACTTCCGACAGCATGTCTAATTTTCTTCCTATTCTGATCTTTTATGACACGTGGAGAACCGGACTTGTTTTCATAGACAAAAGAAATTTCACAACATACTCTTCCAATTTGTCATCCCATGACGACTTTATCTTTATCAATGCTCATCACAAGTCCGATCCTCACATCCTCTCCATCTAAATCTAACATTTTCACTCTCTTCTGCTATAAGTATGATAATTTATTGGACAATATAAAATTAGAACATTATTTTGAGAAGCATTCAAAATATGAAATATCTACTACTTTGTATGAAATTAGGACAGTAAGATCAGCCTTCTTCCATTTCTCCATTCACGAATCTCAAAAGAAGAAGACCTAATAGAAGGACATCTACTTTTGTTTAATTGGAATGTCCTTCTTCTAGCAGGTGGGAGGCTAATTTATTTCGATATTTATGTTATAGACCTCAAAAATATTAGTATCAAAGTTCATAGTATATCGAAATAAGCACTCCAATCAAACAGGGCCTTCAGTAATGACCTGGACACCGGTACAGGTTGAAACTTTTGTTATTCTTTTCTGCATCAGTTTGGTGGATCTTGGATTATTTCAATTTATATAAAACTGGAGTATTTGAAACTGAAGGAACTTCTATTTACCATATGCTCTTCTTCCTACCTTTGCTTTTCCATTTTGGCCTGCACTCTATACTTTCACTTGTAATTCTGTTGTTGCATCGGTCCATCCTTTGTCTAGCAACATGGCATTTGTACCAAATGACATGAAATGGGTTTTATATCTCTCACCTTGCAAGTTCAGTTTTAAGGTGTGAAATGAGCATAATTACTGACAAGTGGAGAAAATTTTAGTACTGAGACCTTATCACAATTCAGAAGTCAAATGTCTTCCTCAATTTTCAAGGTTGCCAACACATGATGGATATAATCACTAAGGCATACATCATTATATTTTTATCATTGGTTTGTTTGGCATCTTCAAGTTTCGTTTATAGTTATTCTTTAACGAGCATATTCTTTCTGCAAATATTCCGATTTTGCAGATCCAAATGCTATAAGAATTTTCAGATGAAGAGAAATCCTCGCAAGGTGAAATGGACAAAGGCATGCAGGCGATTGCATGGAAAAGATATGACAAATGTACGTAAAGGATATTTCTTTTCTCTTTATTGTTACTCTACTTCCAGTTTTTTTCTGCATTTTGAGGTTCTTATCTGAACATCAATATTAAAGCTACAACTTTCTTTGTTCTTCTCTTAGGACTCAACCTTTGAGTTTGAAAGGAAGCGAAATAGACCTGAGAGATATGATAGAAATGTTGCAGAAGGCGCATTGCAGGCTATCAAGAAGATTGATAAAATCAGAGTGGCTAGGGAAGCTAGACACCATGCGACGAGCTTTCTTTGCAACTGTTTCCTTTCCATTTGGTTCTTTTATTTGAGAAATTGTATGATTTTTCCTCTTCTTCATATGGTGAGCCATACTAATTTTGGGGTATTTCACAGGATGAAAGGCAAGAAAGAAATTGAGCAGAAGGCAGCAATGAAGGAGCTGGAACAGAGCATCCACATGGTCAAAGCACCTCTTGCCCTGCAACAGGAGCCATCACTCACCCTTCCAAAGACCGAACTGTCCGTCTCTCAACCGCTCGCAGAGGAGAATCGTATGGAGGAGTCAAGATGGCTGTTTGCAGGGAGAAACAATGTAAAGTTTTGGTGCATCAATTTTGCGTGAAAATTCATGGTGTTTCTCAGAGTATGCAGCATGGATTGTGGATATGCCCTTCAAATTTCGAATGTCATCTTTCAAGGTTTCTTCTTGTTGTACTGTTGTTCACTTGATGCACAAATGTATAATCCTGCTCCTTTGTAGGTTGGTTTTACCTTCTCTGGACATTTACTTAACTGCAGGCCGCTTCCAATTTGTCACACATACAACTTTAAATGGATGTTTGTGTTGGCATCTATTGAATTTTTTGTGGTTCACGTTCTGTTTAAGAGTTACCACCCCATAGGGCATTGGATTCTCAAGGTTTTTTTTCTATACTTTTCTTTAAACACAAAAACTAGCGGGTAATATTGCTTTAAATGGCAGGGACTTAATTTGTTGTTAGTGAAACTTGCCTTAGTTGATGTAGAGGTCAGTATGATGTGTTTTTCATCAATATTTGAAGAACATTCTTGTGCCCATTTTTGGAGTTACCACCGCCGCGGATGGTGGTGCTGCTGCTGCTTGTCGCCATGGCTGCTGCTGCCGTCCATGTTGCAGCCCACCACTGCACGCCCGCCGACATTAGCCCCCACCGCCTGCTCGCTCGCCCTCTACCACTGTGCCACACGCCGTTGTCCCTGGCGCCGTTCGCTCACTCCGCTTGCCGTGGAGCAGCCGGCGCTGCCCTCCTCGTCCCTATCTGTGCTTGTGTCGCCGTCACCCTCCATCGCGGTCGCCGCCTTGTCCCATCGGCGTCGTCGCTGTGCCTGTGACGGGAGGGGAGGATGAGGAAGAGGTGAGGCAAAGGGAGAGACGAGGGAGAGGGTGATCGGGGGAGGGACCGTGAGAGAGAGGGGAGAGAATGCGAAAGAAGAAGGGGGGGGGTCGGGGGGTTTAGGGCATAGGAGGGATTTTTTTTCTTTTTTCTCCCTTTTCTTTTTTCTTCCTTTTTCTTTTCTTTTTCTATCTTCCTTCCTTTCTTTCACAATAATGGGTTAAAATCCCAATTAATCCAAAATGCCATTTAAAACTCGCTCATCTCGCTCAATGTGTCACAAAAAATTCAGAAAACTCGATATTTGCTATTTGGACTTTGAAAGTCTATTATTCGAGATCCAAGGTTCACGGATATTATAAAGGTGGAGTAAAAAAGGGGAGAGAGATATCACGAAGGAGAGAGGAAATAAGGTTCAGAGTAACTAGGATTGGGTATCACAAAGGAGGAAAAATAACCTCACTTTTTATGCAGGCGCGCGGGACTATTTGCTCTCTTGGCGCCAAAAACCCTTACTGTTATTCCTGCCACATTCTTAAACCGTAGGTATGAAATATAACTTACCTAAGACATTGACCGTAGATAATATATAAAGATGAAAAATCATAGGTAACGTTCACTCTATGGGTGATTACTCTATTTCATTAGTCTAACATATTCCTATGACACTACTAAACGATAGGTATGTGACATCACGTATCTACGACCCTAACCGTATGTAATTCAGTATAGCTATCTATTACTACGACACTATTGAATGGTAAGTATGTGATGTCACGTACCTACAACTTTAACCGTAGATAATAACTATCTATTCCTACGTATGGCTCAACCAAACTATAGGTATAATACATCACTTATCTACGACGTTGGCCATAAGTAGTTCAATATAGTTATCTATTCCTACGGCTCTACCAAAATGTTGGTATGATACACCACGTACCTACCTATGACCTTGACCGTAGGTAATATATAAACACATAAAACTTTAGGTGTAGTCCAATATATTCCTTCAACTAATAAAACCGTAGGTAAGGGTCGTAGGTATAGGTCTTCTTTTGGTGTACTATATGTTGATGACATCTTGATAGCTGAAAATAACATGGAGCTACTCAATGCCACAAAGAGATGGCTATCTTCTATCTTTGAGATGAAAGATATGGGTGAGGTGAGCTATATGTCCGGAGTAAAAATTATGTGGAATCGCTTGGAAAGATCGCTGAGTTTGTCTCAAGAAACTTATATTAATAAGATTCTGTGGTGTTTTCGAATGCACAATTCAAACCCATTGATACTCCACTTGATAAAGGGTGTGCCCTGAGTGTTTGCCAATGTCCCAAGAATGAAGAAGAAAAGGAAAAAATGTCTAGAGTGCCATATGCTGCTGCAATTGGAAGTCTAATGTATACCATGTTATGTACTTGGCTAGACATTAGTTTCGTGGTGAGTTTAGTTAGCTGTTACCAGAGTAACGCTGGTCCCATGCATTAAAAAACTATCAAGAGAATTTTTCAAAATTTGCGAGAGACAACAAGTTATGCATTACATTACAAGAGAAGTGACTTAAAACTTATCGGCTATAGTGATGCAGATTGGGCTGATGATCGAGATAAGTGCAAGTCCAATTCAGGCTTCGTGTTCCCATTAGCTGGTGGAGCTATCTCATGGTGCATCAAGAAACCGTCCTCCATTACTCTATCTATAATGGAGGCTGAATATGTGACTTGTTCTGTCGCAAGTCAAGAGACAGTATGGCTATGAAATTTCCTATATTACTTAGCTATTACACCTCATAGGGATGAGAGTGTACTACTATATGTAGACAACACATCGGCATTGGCCTTCCCCAAAGATCTTAAATATTATGATAGAACAAAACACATTGATATCCGTTACCACTATATTAGGGATCTGCTAGGGAAAGGGTTAGTGGTGCTTCGACATATCAATTTTGCTTGAATGGTAGCCGATCCACTAACAAAGCAGATCGCTGGAGTTTTGTTACCCATTGTGGGTTTATGGGTCTTTGTAAATTATAAATTGTAATAGTTAATAATGTTCAACATCTTTAAAGTTTATTTACTGTTTAATGATATCTACTTGAATGAATGATTGCTTTGCATATCGTCAGAGTGTCATCAGGCTTGAATCAACCCTCTCACACGGGTGATTCACCTTTGGTGCTTATAGATAGCGAGTAAAGATTTGGCATTTGATATTGTGATGCCGTGGAAGCATAAGAGCGAACACAATATCCTACTTAATATGTATATGCCGCCTTGGTTAAGGCTAAGATGCGATCTAACTCATATCAACCATGTGGATGTAGCTGCAATCCCATGGAGCATGTAAAATCCAGATATGTGAGTCGCAAGAAGGCATTGAAGATGAGCGACTAGTTTGTGAGATTCTAATCAACTGCATAGGTCGCATCTGGATTTGTGTCCGTGCAATATTTTATAATATATTTTATTTATAAGACTCCCATGTAAATGGAAGAACACAGCAACATGTGTATCATACTGCATGTGTAAGATACGACAGCATATGAGAATGATGAATCGATCCCTCTTCATCATTGTGTGAGCTCATGAATCACATTTGTGTGATTCCCTATGTACCCCTAGTGGGCTGCATGCTGTGTCATGAAAAGGAAGCTTGATGTCGCTACTTTCGCATGTTACTTAGGGCGATTGTTGATACCATCCAACGGAACATGTCTAGGAAAGCGGTCAAGAAAATTTGAATTGGCATAAGCGACATAGGGAAGGCATCTGACTATCTCACCATGCTTCATTGCTTATCTCCCAGGAGGCCCTGTTATCTAAGTGGTGATAGGGTTATGAGCGCTTAACATTTGGGTTCAACATTGCCTGTTATAAGAGATCCGGAGTGTCGAATCAAGTCGATACTAAGTGCTTGAGGTACATACCGAGATTAATTGGGTGATCTGTTAGTAAGGTGACGACTTAATGGAACACTTGTTGGTTACTCAATAAATCTCGCATAGATCGCATGCTCCATTTTCTATATGACCATTGAGATTGTGTGTCGTAAAAAGGAAGGACATGCATTGCTAGCTCTAAATGTGCAAGTGGGGGATGTTAATGGGCTAAATGCCCATTTGGGCCGAGAGTACGCAATCGCACGGCCCAGGCCCACGGCCGCGTGGCGTCGGGCTGGAAGTGCGCTCGTGCGTCACGTGTGCGCCTGCGCACACCAGCGGGAGCTGCACCCGAGCGTACGAGCACTAGGAACGCGCCTGCTCGCACGCGTGGCTGCGCAAGCACCTGTGCCCGCGTGGTGTGCCCTCCTCGTGCCACCTTTCCCTTCTCGTTTCTTCTCCTCTCGCCTCGTTCACACCGACTCGATCCGCCACCATTTGACTTGGTTTTTCACCTTCCATTCCTTCTATGTAAGCGTATGTTACCACGGTTAAAGAGGTTGATGGAAGAGAGATTAAAAGGAAAAATAAGGAGTGAAAAAGAGAGAAATGTTCTTGTGAGTGTGAGGCAGTGTCGAAAAGGAGACCCTGCTGTGGTGCGTCTGTTCCTCGTGTCCGTGTCATCATTGGTCACGGAGGCACCTCACCCTCGTGCCTAGACTTAATTTGGAGCTTGATGATACGGAGACGACTCTGATAGATGTCTTCTCGTCACTGCGATAAAGATCTATTTTTACTTCCATTAATTGTGAGATATGTTCTCGTAACGTGAACTCTATAATTTAATTATTATTTTATTCCGGAGTCAACCAACACATGTACTCGTCTCACTACTGAGTGACACACTCACTCAGACTGTGCCCGGCCCGATCGAGCGGGCATCCCTAGGTTCTCCGTCACTCACTCAGCTGCCACAGCCCTGCAGCTTCCTGGTACGAATCCAGACCCGTTATATCTGCAACTACACTATGTTGGATGTAGTCCCTCCAGTCCTCCAGGATCCCTTCCTCGAAAAGGAAGAGTTGTTGTGAGGGGGAGGATGTGTGGCTACTCAGGTCGCCTCCGTTCATCAGATTATCGTCATCGTCGACGTCCATGTTGCGGGTGCTGATAAACCGCCGGATGCCGCCGCCGACGATGCACCCGTCGGTGAGGCCGAGCTCTTGGACGTCCGACATGAGCCCGTCCATGTCGAAGTCCTTGAGGAAGTCTAAGGGGTCGCCGCCGTCTTGAAGGGCTGTCCCCGCCAGTGTGGTCCTGGTGCAGAGGGGGGCCATGGCGGGAACTGCCGAGGAGAATGCCGCCGGCGGAAGCAAGCCCTTGGTGCACCTTCTCGGCTTCGTCCGGATGGCACTTTGAGTTACTGTTCCGGGCATTGAAGGGGATCCCAATGCGGATTTGTTCTTCTGCTGTTTCTTGGCGTGTTCTTGCATGTCTGGTCGACAGGAATTCATAGTGGACTGCACCCTTTTGCTGAGGTTGGTGTTCCAGTGGTTCTTGATCTCGTTGTCGGTTCTTCCGGGGAGCCTTCCCGCTATGAGAGACCACCTGCACCAGACAGTGTAGGTAGCAATGAGCGTCCAACAGGAAACATGAGAGGAAAACTATAGCAATGAGCGTCCAACAGGACACATGTGGTCAGAGACTTGCAGACTGTAATAGTACCATCTCAGAAGACTGCATGTTCACGCTAAGCTACATATATGTCATTCTGTTCACATTGTTGTTCTCTTATATATAAGAAGAGCGAAAATGTGAGAGAAGGTTACCGGTTTCCAAGGAGGTTATGAAGCCTAACGATGAGGTCTTCCTCTTCTGGGGATATGTTGCCCCTCTTGATGTCCGGCCTCAAGTAGTTTAGCCACCGTAGTCGGCAGCTCTTGCCGCAGCGTTTCAATCCTGCAGAACCGCTCCTTCAAACTCTCAAAAGCAAATACCATTCTTCCATCCCTCTCTCTCTCTCTCACACACACACACACACACACACGCACGCACATGCACACGCACGCGCACTCATCATATGTCATCTAATGTTGCATGAGCTACAGCATGATCGAGAAAACTCAAAGAAATCAGCGTCACCACCATTCGAACTCAAGGATATTTGGAATTAGCTAGGAATATGCAGTCATCTCTGATATGGAAGACGGTACTGGAATAGGCGCAAGATGAAGGTTCAGAATATGAAGGTTCGACTTCATTATCTCATCATAAAGAAGAATAATTGTTTCAATCCCCATTCCCCCATCCTAAGTAGAAATATTCTACATAGAAACAGACCGTCAGAAACGGGTGCATGCCTGTAACAGCACAGCCATAGCGTCGGTCTATCACACACTTGATTGATTAATTACCTGCTTTTTCGGGGAGATCCCTCCATTTCCCTTCGCCGTGGGTCTTGATGTAGTTGGTGAGGATTTGGTCTTCGTGCACAGACCATGCACCTCTGTTGAGTCCCACTTTGGAGCAGCAAGGCCTCCTGCCCATCTCTCTCTAGGCGCGCGCCCCCGGCCCTAGTGTCTCTATCCTAAATGGCATACACCCACCACGCATTTTATATGTGCTAGATATGGCCCTTGCGTTCAGCAACATTCAGGGGGCATGATCGACAGCCCTGAGGTCTCCCGCTACGATTTCGACAGGAACCATGTGCCCAAAGTGCCTTGTTCAGGTAATTAGGTGAGCTCCCAGGCCCTGCTTCCATGGGCTTATTTCTCTGGACTCTCTAGCTACTAGTCTGCCAAAGTGGGTGTCATCAGCAGCCTTCCAAGTAAAATCCCCCATGGGTACTCCCACAGGAAAAGAAATGACGTCGTTGGTTGATATCTGAACCCGTAACATTATTCAGCAGCGGCCGCAGGAGAAGGGAGGAGTAAAAAACGGAAGAGATTAGCATCCGTGGGGTGATTTGCTTATGCTACGTGATGATTTGACTGATGGTTGTTTTCACTGATCAGTGCGTGTAAATCAACCATGTTCCACCGAACTCTTCCCACTACCTCAGTCACTCTGCAGCCAAGAGCTTTTTGCTGCCCTGCCAGCTCCTTGGCGCAGCTAAAGAAACGTATAATTAATGGATCTTTTCCTTTTTCCTGGCAATCAAACGGCCACCTTTAAGGTCACCCCCCCCCCCCCCCGCAACACACACACACACAGGAATATCCTCTAGAGGCATATACAATAATTGCGAGGTCTGTGGGAGACACGGGGGTGGCACGGACAATGAGCCCTCGAGGTGTGCATGCATGGCAATTTACTAATCATTTGTTCCCTTGGCAGAGTGTGTCCACCGACATATGGAAGGCATTTTCCGATGGCATCTCATCAGATCTCATCAACTCTTCAAACCATCTTCGTCATTCCCAACCAACTCTCTCTCTCCCTCTCTCTCTCTAGACCAGATATATCTTACGTCAAATGAGAGGGTTTTCTCGTAGAAGATAAAAGAGTAAAGCATAAATATCGTTATTTGAAGTAATAATGCTATGAAGATCGAGATATCAGATGCTAGTTGTAGGAGCTCACAGTGAGATGTGCCTCGTATTTTTCAAAATGGTGAGTATTAAGTGATTTACGCAGTTTAGGGACTTCAATCGATATATCATCTAAATATAAGTTAGACTAATCTCAAGTTAGATGAAGTACAAATCAATTAGACGAAATATCATCTAAGTTAGAAGTTGAAAATGACTTAGACAGAACATCGTCTAAGTGGAATGTGACTTAGACGATACATCATCTAAGTCGGATGTTGAAAGTGACTTAAATGATACATCGTCTAAGTTGGATGCCGAACATGATTTAGATGTAACAACATTGAAGTGGAAGATGAATTAGATGATATATCGTCTAAGTTACAAAATGACAAAGATAGATGAATAGTTTACGCAGTACATCGTCTAAGCCATAAATATAGAAAAAGAAGAGTGAGCATCAGGTGGGGCCTAAGTAGAAAGTGGACGATTCGTTCTAGACATGTGTGTGATGTATCTGCACAGTCATGAGTCTTAAAAATGGTGTTGTTATCGTTGTAACCCGTTATTAGATAGAGACAATAATTGGGAGAATATTCTTATATAATGTTTTGAGAATATTTGCCAGACAGTATATCTAGTGTTTCTGTATATATGATGTATTGAGAATAGAGTTACTCTAACTCCGATGACATGAAAAAGAGAGTCTCAGAAGCCGCCGAAACATGTCTATGTTTTTGGTGTTAGTGCAGAGAAAAAAAACTGACCAAGGTTTTATAAATGTAGAGAGACAATCTCACTAATCAAATCACACAGTGTTGTCTCTCTCTCTCTCTCTCATCTTCTATTTATTTCTCTCTCTTTTTTCGGTGCATTTTTATTTCTGTATTTGTTATGGGCCGTGATAATCTTCTAACATGAGAGAGGACTGTGAAATTTCTGCTGATCTTATGTTTCCGTTAACGATGAATATTGATGCCACTAATGCTAGCAAGAGTGCCGCTTCGATCCTGCCGTCTGCCATCCGTGCCATTCCACTATTTCCGTGCTCGGAGTGACGTATTCCAACTGAGGGTACGTGACACATTCTAAACTTTGTCTCCATCTTCTGATCATTCGAGGAAGACAAAATTTATTAGTCACATCATCATACGTACAGTCTTTTATTTCTTGTAGCAGCCGGACTGCGTATACTTCTCATGGGAACCAGCTAGCGAAGATGGCTGGCGCTCTCCCTTGCAATCGATGTGGGTTTAATATGATCGTTCTCACCCAGTGTACGTAGTAGATATAGAATACTGCACTTGTTAGAGTACTCGTGTTTTCTGTCTGTGCTTAGTCTCTCTATATGTATTAGGGTATGTCAGGTGCTCTCTCCTGGTTTGATCCCTCTCCTCACTTCGAGTGAAGACTTACGGCGCATTTAGAAATGATCTAGGGTGGGGAGATTTTTTTAAAATCTTTTAGAGATAGAAGCAGCTATCTTGAGATATAATTTTTAAAGATTTTAAAATCTTTTCTATTCTCTCTCTAAATCTTGAAATCTATATAACATTAAAATTGATAAGACATTGAGACATTTGAAATTGAAATTCTCAAATTTTCTCCTCGAAGATATGTTCCAAACACAGACTTAGATTTGATCACTAGATGGTAACAACAGGCTTAAGTTTCAGTGGTGTATATTTTGTTGGCCAAGAGGTGCCAACAGTGTCGCTGTCTTCCTTTCCGATGTACGTACGGTGCCATGAAGATCGATCCTGCTAGTTTGTGCAGAATCTCTATATATCGCGATACCCTTTAATTACCTTGCCGTTGTTAACATTTTTTTGATTAACAGCAAGCAAACATGAAGGGGAAATTAAGCCCACCGGCAACCTACTAACTGAGAATCAATAATATTTAGTGACAGTTAATAATGGATACCACTCTCCCTCGTTGGAGCACGTGATGTGATGATATGATAGTAGACGGGATTCAACTGACAAATTCATTTGATTTGTCGGAATCAATCCAGCCCCATCTATTAAACTGAAGAATATAACACAAGAATAAAAAATAGAGGTTTGAAAGAAATACGAAGAGTTTAGTAATTCAAAGTCATGTTTTGTTAGTCCAAATCTATATATTTTTCATTAGAATATCTTTACTCGTCAGTTCGATACTTTATTTTTTTTAGTCATATACTCTAGTTCTTAATTCGATAGATGCGACTAAATTTCTGACAAATCATGGGAGTGTCAGCGGAGTCCCGCCCTCGACCCCATCTAACAGCATGACCTAACGAGAAACGCTAAGGGCCTCTTTGATATCGGGTTAGGATAGCGTAACTGATCGATGAAAGAGAGCATTTGGGCCCCGTACTCTTTCTCACACACAAAAATATTAATCGGGATCGGGTGGGTCAGAATTTTTTGAGAATTTTTTTTTATTTTCTTAGTAAAGATCTTGTTTCCTAGACTAAAAAATATTATTAAAAAATAACTTAATTTTATGGTTAGAAGTTGGCATCAAAAGTCGAATCTTATGTTGATTGGTATTAAATGCCAAGTTTTGATAAAAGGGAGAGGAAAGGTCCAAATTAAAGGAAACACTTGCCTTTTTTTCCCAAACAATAAAGTTTTCTTATCTCTAGTTTTTCTCACCGAAGGAGAGACAAAGGAATATTTTTACATTTTATTTTCTAAATGGCTACAAACTTTAGGGAAAGCAACATCTCCTAGAAAGTAGATTTTTTTTTCATCTACTTTTTCAAGACCCCTAATCCACTCATTGTAATTAAGAAGTTGATACATTATAGCATGCTAATATATATATTTAAGGTCTTATAATATGAGGACATTGACATGATATTGTATCAAGATAATAATGTGTTAACTTAAATTATTAGGATGTTGACATATTGAAACATTAAACTGTTTTAATTAAGATGTTAAGTAGTCAAGTTGTAATTAGAAAACAATAAAGTTTTCTAATTGAATACCTTAGTGTGTTAAAATGTTAAGATGTAATGCCTTAATACATAAACCTCTCTCCCCACCCCGCAACAGTTCCATTGTTAATCAAACCAACCACAAAAGGTAGAAAACATTAATGCGGCATTCTAAGTAATAAAAGGTGATAGCTAATTAAGTTTCTTATTTACTAGCATTCTTCCAATTGAAGGTACAATATGAATGCCCTGTGAGGATCGATCTCCATGCTAGCTAGCACACTTCTTGTTGTTATAGCCACGCAACAACAAATAAGACTATTCAAGGAGTTGCTCAGTTGGTAAGACCCTCCATGTACACAAAAAATGACCAAGATTCAAAATTCCACTTAGATCAAATTAATTTCAGAGGAATTATGAGACAAGACGTGTAAAAGATTAGTGGTAGTAATAGCTAGTAGATAGAAGCTACAACCGAAAATCCAAAAAAAAAAAGAACCCCGTGCGAGCATAAAAATTTACCTAATCAACCAATACTAGTAAAGACTAATTGTTTAGATTGCAATAAAACATTAAAATCCCCAATTTTAAAAATAGTTAACTTTACAACCAACAAATTAAACAAAAAAAATATATGTTTTGCCTTAGGATTTCTAAGATAAATCATTTTATGTAAATACTTCTAAAATATTCTAAAAAATTGTAAAAGCAACCTTGTTAAATGATCAATTACATAATTTTCCTCTTTACATAGCTATCATTATTAACGACATCAGTACCTTATGGTACTTACAAAAATACCCTTGTCATCACTCACCATTAGCATTCCGTTAAAATATCTTATTTAACCCTAGTTAACCTTTAGCCATATTTGAAAAGACTAAAATGCCTTTAATATATCCTAAACTCTTTCTCTCTTTTCATATATATATATATATATATATATATATATATATATATATATATATATATATATATATATATATATATATATATATATATATATATATATATATATATATCTCTCTCTCTCTCTCTCTCTCTCTCCTTTGACACAATATGCTAGTGAAAATATCACTCTTTATAAGGATATTTTCATCCAAAATTTAATTTCTTGAGTGGAAACAGAGGATGTAAATAGCAACTAACTTCGAGGGCAATTTTGAACTGATTTTAATGCAAGAGGATTATTAGTAATAATACTTGTGCAAGAATGATAATTTTGTAATTATTCATTTGACAAGTTTATTTTGTAAATCTCTCAAATATTATCATAACGGTGTAGAACTCGCAAGCTTCTCAGACCGTTGGATGGCTAGAGATTTTGTAGTAGGAAACAATGAAAATGTCACTTTAGTTAGAGGACCTACCACCAGAGGAAGGCATTGATCATGGGGCCCTCATATCCTTTCCCAGGGAAAACCCCCTAATATTTAAGTTAGCACTGGGAGAGAGAAAATTTTCTAAGGAGGATGGGATTTCCTTTGGTACGGATGAGTGTGGTTCACACCTTGGGGCATCGTACTCCACCGTTCTCAAGAGAAATAAGAAGCCAAGTATCTCACATAATTTTTCAAGTCAACATTTTTCCCATTCAAATATTCATTATCTCAAAATAGAGAGTACATGCCCCTTTTATAGATAGAGGGGGGGGGGGGGCACGAGACTCAAACATATTTCTCGAGAATACAAGAAAATTCATTAAGGCCCTCTTTGTTAATCGAGCTGAGTTAAGACATTCGAGCCCCTGAGGTCGAATACCTTACCCGAGGTCGGGTAAGGGACATGTGTGTGAGATGGAGGGTTTGGGCCCCCCACATTTCTCTTTCATGGGATGCCTGTAGACACGACATTTTTGCATTATGCTGAGCAGATCCCGTATTACACTAAGACGCCCCAAAGTAGCTCGCACGGTTAAGTTAGTTGAGTAATCTCTAATCTAATCTAATAATCTGTGGCTTCTTGAATAGTAATCCTTGTCAATGGGCTTGTGACCATTCCTACACAAAACAAAAAAAATGTTAATGGGCTTGGTCCATCTTTTAATCCTAAAAAAAGGGAGAAGGTTCATCGTGTGGGCTTGGCCCATTCCTATTCAAAAGATATTTATCAAAAGAAAACATTTATGCTAATGGGTTTGGCCCATTCCTATTCAAAAATAAAAAAAATATATATAGATGTGTGCTAATGGGCTTGGCCCACTTTTGTTCTAAAAAATAAATAAAATTTAATGGACATGGCCCCATCTTTTATTACATAATTTATTTCCTCACTCCCCTCCCGGGTCTCTAGGATCTTGCCCCCCTCTGTTTAACACTCTCTCTCTCTCCCCTTCTCACCTCCTCCGTAACCCACCACCCCATCGAATCCCCTGACAATACACACACACCCCCCTTTTGCATGCACCCACGAAGCCACCACCTCTCCACTTCCCGCACTCTCCATCCTCTTCTCTGCACCAACACCACCGCCAGCCACCATCCTCTCTCCCTCTCCCCTTCACTCTTCCCTGCCTTCCACGGCCGGCCACGGCACCGCCCACGCTTCCACTGCCAACATCGAACCACCCACGACAGCAGCCACCCTCCTCTGGGCAGCCATCTCCACCCCCCCCCCTTTTTTTTCATTCTCTGCTAACCACCTCCACCTCCGGCTCCCTTTCTCTTTCTCCCCACAACAGCCACCCCCTCTCCACCTCCTCACGACAACCACCTCCACCGTCTCCCTCATTCCCTCTCTCTTCTCTCCCTGTATTTTCTCCCTCCCTCAACCTCTCTCTTTCTCTTTTACGTTTTTTTTTTAAAAAAGAAGTCTTTCAGGTTCGCAGGGGGGCATCGTCGAACGTGCCCCCCTTTGAACTACAAAGGGCCGTTGCGGCCCTTTTCCCGCAGCGACCCCGACGCCGCCCCGCCTCCGGCCGCCGCCCGCAGCGCCCCGACGCCTCCGGCCCCCGTCGCCTCCGGCCGCCCGCAGCGACCCCGACGCCGCCCCGCCTCCGGCCCCGCCTCCAGCCGCCGCCCTCAGCGCCCCGACACCTCCAGCCCCCGTCGCCTCCGGCCGCCCGCAGCGCCCCGACGCCGCCTGAACGCCCCCGTCGTCCCCCCCTGCACCGCCCGTCACCGCCCGTGGCCGCCTCCGGTCCCTGCCTCCGGCTCCGTCTCCGCCCGCGGCCGCCTTCGGCCCCGCCTGCGCCGTCGCCCCTGCCACCGCCGCTGTCGTCCTCCCCTTTCATCTCCCTCTCTCCTCTCAGTTCTCTCTCTCTTCTCCCCTTCGTCGTCTCTCTCCCTCTCCCTGTTTCACCTCTCTCTCTCCTCTCGTTCTCTCTTTCCCCCCGCGTCTCTCTCTCTCCCTCTGTCTCTCTTTCTCTCCCTCTCTTTCCCCCGCGTCCTCTCTTTCTCTCCCTCTCTCTCAGTCGCACTCTCTCTCCCTCCCGCTTTCTCTCTCTCTATCTCGCACCCCCTCTCTCTCATTCTCTCCCTCTCTCCACTTCCCCGTCTCTCTTCCTCTCCCCCTTCCTCTCCGTCCTCTCTGTCTCTCTCTTTCTCCCTCTCTCCGGTGTCTCTCTCTCTCACTCCCTCACTCCCTCTCTCTCTCTCTCACCCCCTCTCTCTCTCTGCTCTCACCCGACCTCTCTCGGTTCTCTTTCAGTTTTTATTTATTTTATTATTATTTTTATCTCTCTTCTTTCCCTCTCTCTCTCTGGCCTTCTCTCTCTCACCTCTCTCCTCTCCTTCTCTCTCTCTCTCTCCCTCTCGATCTCTCCCTCACTGTCTCTCTCTTTTATTTTATTTTTACTCCTTTCACTCCCTCCCCCTATCACGTTCTCTCTCACTCTTATATATATATATATATATATATATATATATATATATAACATTATATATATATACCTCTTATATAATTCTTATATATTCTCTGCATATATATGCTGCATATATATAAAACTAATATAAAAAAAATCTAAAAAAAGGGGGAAGAGTCGTTCCCTCCCTCTTCCTTTCTCTCTCCAACTCTCTCTCCTCCAATCTATCTTTCGTAAGTATATTCTTATGTGTATATATAGGTATGCATGCATGAGTGTTCTTGCAGATGCGTGTGTGTAAGTGCGTGTATGTGTCCGTATGGAATGAAAGAGATGCTCCGGACTGATCAGTGTTGAAGCCCGTGAAATGAAGAAGGTTGAGTTCCCTGGGTGGTCAAGTGCACTAGGGAAGCTGTTCTGCTGTGCTGCGTGCCTGGTTCATCCTCACCTTGCCGAAGAAGCTCATCCAAAGCCCATCATCCATCTCTGAATAAGTTTTCTCCCCCCTTGTTGTCTGGTTTTCATTCAGTTAGTTACATATGCATGCATTACTTGTCGTTCATATAGTGTCTCTCTTCCTGAGAGACCCCTCTTTGTTCATTCATCATATCATCTACCTACCTTTTCATGTCTAAAAGGGGTTTTTAAATACTACCAACCAGGTTAGTGTTCTCTTATGCTATTCTCAATATCAGCTTCTAAAGAATTGATGCTACACCACCGTCGTCCTTATCTCGTTGTTGTTTCTCTTCATTTGTTTTCCGTGCAGGGTTAACCAGTCGGGGATCCCGCTTCTTCCGTCGACCAAAAGAGTAGGAGGTCATCCCTCCTTTTGAGGTACCCGGCTATTGTCTCTCTCATCTATCCTAGTTCTTTCCTTCATCATTATTATTTGTTGTTAAATTTCCATCTTCATCCTCCTTTACGTTTCGTTTAACAATAAGTCTATCTCCTCTCCCTTATTAGTATTATATATCGTTAAAACTCCATCTCCGTTCTTCTCTGTCTTATCTAAAATAAAATTTTCATCCTGTCTATATTTTCTTAGTATTCTTTTCCTATATCGTACTACCTTATTCTACCATCTATCACCCGATTTCTCTCTTTGCTCTCTCATCTTTCTCTTAAAAAGATATAAGAACATAAAAACAATAAAAGCCACAAAACCCCCAAAAAATATATAATAACAAAAAAGTAAAACAAAAAAAAGGGGATAATAAAATTCGGGTAACCAAAGAAGGCCCTCTTCGTCGGCCGGCCGACTAAAGAGGAAGAGAGGACCCGCACTGCTCCCGCTTCAGCGGCCAAACGCGATCAGACATTTCCTGTGGGGCTCTCAGCCCCTGGCGATCACATCCCCTTCCCCTTTTCTTTCCTGTCAATTTTCCTTTTGTTTAAATCCTGCGACGGAAGTCATTCCTCGCGAAGGTGTACGTGACGGAAGTCATTCCTCGCGAAGCCTTTTTTATTCTGTCATTTCATTCCTTTAATTCCTGTCTAAACCCTGCGACGGAAGTCATTCCTCGCGAAGGTGTACGTGACGGAAGTCATTCCTCGCGAAGCCTTTTTATTCTGTCATTTTTTTCTTTGATTTCTGTCTAAACCCTGCGACGGAAGTAATTCCTCGCGAAGGTGTACGTGACGGAAGTCATTCCTCGCGAAGCCTTTTTCATTCTGTCATTTTATTCTTTCAATTTCTGTCTAAACCCTGCGACGGAAGTAATTCCTCGCGAAGGTGCACGTGACGGAAGTAATTCCTCGCGAAGCCTTTTCATTCTGTCGTTTTATTCCTTTAATTTCTGTCGAAACCCCGCGGAGAGTAATACCTCGCGGTGGTCTTACGTATGTACATATAATATTTATTATTTATGCTGCAATAAAAATCCCGTAAGGCCAATGTCTTGCGGTGGTCTTAATATGTACATATACATTCATTTTTGCTGATAGTATTATCTTGCTGTTAGAACCCCACAAAGACCAATGTCCTGTGGTGGTGCGTCTTGGTTCGTATTGTCCTTGCAATTGTCTGGAGAATGATATTCCGTTGCAATTTCTGAGTCTTCGTGCCTCCCCATTTCTGTTACTTAGATGCTCGAATTTTCCGGTATATGAAAAACTGCTCGTGGAACGGTAAGTCACGCTTACCGGGAAGGGGTCAGTTTCCGCGAGAGGGTCTTCCGACCCCTATCTCTGCCACGTACCGGAGTTCGTTTCACATCCTTCTTTCCTTTCTCTCCTTTATTTCCATTCTCTTCTTGAGTTGATTTCGTCATTTCCATCTCTTAGGACAGACGAGGGTGGACGACACTCTTTCGCCGTCTACACCTTTTCTTCACAAGGGTGGACGACACTCTTTTGCCGTCTACACCTTTTTGGCGATCACGGTGGGACACCCTTTTGTTTCCTCTGGTTACCCAAATATTTTTGGCACCCACGTGTGCCCCTTCATTCGGCACCCACGTGTGCCCCTCCATTCGGCACCCACGTGTGCCCCTCCACTCGGCACCCACGTGTGCCCCTCCACTCGGCACCTCCATTCGGCACCCACGTGTGCCCCTCCACATTACGCCTGTGTGCGCTACATTTGTGCTCTCAGTAGCACCCCCTCCACTTGGCACCCACGTGTGCCCCTCCTGATTGCGCCCGCGTGCGCTATATTTGTGTTCCCGCTATCACTCTTGGCATTCCAATTTCACCCCTCGTGCACTACGTGCATTACTCCAGAGTCCCCTTGAAGTCTGAAGAGATTCGTATCATTGCAGAAAAGGAGTGTTGTGATGTTTGTTTAATTTCTTTTATTGCATATATTTGTTGTCTGTTTATATATCTCCTGTTAAATTCAGCACTGCATTGCATATCATCTCCCTTTTATTTTTATTTCTTTTGTTCCATTTTTTAGGATCACCTTTTCCTGGTGAAGGAAGGACTCTCCGTCGGGAATTCCTCTCGACGGACTAGGATCTCCTCCACTGGGACCTCCGTAAGTCCCCGACATCGAAGGATTCCCTCTTCGTTCACTGGGCTGGTTGTACCACTGAAGTTCCCTGGAGATAGTTAACCCATTCGTGGTGAGTCGAGTGTCCTTAGATCACACGGCGAAAATCAATATTGCAACTAAGGTCCCTCCTGTGGTGTGAACATTAGATTAGAAAAAAAAAGAAAAAAAAGGGGAAAACCAAAAGAAAACAAAAAAGGCGTTAAACATCAACTTGTTTGTTAATCTTTGCTAATGGTTTGAGTGTGTATGTTATTACATTTTAATTAGAAAGAAAAAGAAAAAAGGGGAAAACCAAAAGAAAACACAAAAGGCGTTAAACATCAACTTGTTTGTTAATCTTTGTTCTTGGTTTGAGTGTGTATGATATTGCGTTCCGGCAAAATCTCACGTTCCGAAAAAGATCAAGAAATGTCCGGGAACGGTCAGAATCCGACCCCGAGTCACCAGGGGACACATGTCCCTGCTGAGGACGCAGGTTCCTCCCGTGAGCCCTCACATGAGGTGCGAGCCGCCGTCGGGGAAGCATCCCCGCCACAAGATATTTCCTCCTTGCTAGGTGTTCTCGCGAACACACAGCTCAATTCCGATCAGATCCGAGCCTTTCAGGCCGTCTTAAAAGGGAAATCTGTTGATCCTACTCCTCAAAATCCAACACCCGTTGCTCTCTCTATTCAAGAGCCCGCACAGGCAATCCCTCCCTCATTCCCTCTTGTGCAGACAAGTTTGCAGCCTCCCTCTTTCCAATTACCTCCCCAGTCTCAAGTTCCACCAATTCTTCATCCAACATTTCAGTCAGTTCCATTTACTGATATGCCACATCTGCAACCTCCCCCTTTCCAATTACCTCCCCAATCTCAAGTTCCACCAATTCCTCATACGACATTTCAGTCAGTTCCATTTGCTGATATGTCACAACGTCTCTCTCATCCGGAATTCCCTTCTCAGGCTTCTGCAAGGCCTCAGTGGCCACCACAACCTGCTCCTTACAATGAGGTCACTCAATCTCTCCTTCATAGGATGAACAAGATGGATGAACAATTCCGAGATTTCAAAAAGATCGTGGATGTCAAATCCGCGCCTGAGATCTCTTTACCAATCCTTCCAGTATTCCATCTCCCTCCTTCTGAAATGCCAACGTATCGACGG
The DNA here is from genome assembly GCA_022559845.1 of Amorphophallus konjac. Lineage (NCBI taxonomy): Eukaryota > Viridiplantae > Streptophyta > Magnoliopsida > Alismatales > Araceae > Amorphophallus > Amorphophallus konjac. Next base: position 71,390 of record JAHNEJ010002951.1, on the reverse strand, counting down.
TACACCGGCACAGGCAACCCCCTCATTCATCTGAAGGACTTTATGTATGAGTCCTCGTTTTGGCAGAACGATCAAAGATCCTTGGCATACCTCTTCAGGAGATCATTGGATGGTCCCGCCTTAGAATGGTTCTATTCACTAGAGCCGAGTGAGGCTGAGAACTTCGACGTAGTGCAACGGAAATTCACACAGAAATATCGGGATAGGGTCGGTCCCTCCTTCTCTATTACCGACCTAGTGGCTGAAAAGATGAAGCCGGACGAAGATTTCACCCAATTTGCCGATCGATGGAGATCCTTGGCAGAGAAAGTGAGAGACCCCATTTCAGAATCGGAGCAAGTAAAGATGGTCGTGTCTAATGCCACTCCACAATTTAGACACGTCCTGGCAATGAACAAACTCACCACTATGGAGGAACTGTATGAGAGAGCTCGATATATCCAAACACAGCTGAAAGATTCTCCCCTCATGCATATGTTCGAGCCACCAAAACCAAAGGTGTTTAGGAAGCCGGGCACGGGTGCCCAAGGTGGGGTAACAGAAGGGGTTGTAACAAATGAACAAGTGGGCGCGGTTGGCTATCCCAACCAGCAAGCTAATCCTAGGCCCCCACAACCCCCACAATTCCCCTTTCATCAGGAGCAACAAGGTCAGCAACCCTATCGTCCTCCCCCACAAAACAATCTCTTCCAGAACAATATGCCTCAACCGCTTCATCTCCAACAACAACAACAGCGGCCTCCTCAATATAATCAGGTTCCACCACCCGGGGATTATGGCCTCCAACAACAGAGAAGGCCGATCGGCCCTAGGAGAGCTCATTACCCACCTTTGCCGGAGTCATTGCCGGACATCTTTAATGCTCTCATGGCTGCTAATTTCCTCACCTTGCCTAAGGAAAAAGCCATATGGCCCACGAACGTCGACACTTCCAGATATTGTGTCTTCCATAGACAGCCGGGTCATACAGTGGAAAACTGTTTTCATTTCAGAGATTATATCTATGATATGAACGATGAACATCAAATAGATTGGGATGAAATGAGGCGATGCGTCACCATGATGAAGGCCAGGAGACCTCCTCTTAGACAACAACAACAACAACAACAACAACAACAACAACAACAACAACAGCAACAACAGCCTCAGCAGGCACCACAACAACAGCCGAATATGGGCATCCTCCAGAATCCGTTACCGGCGCACCAACAACCTAACCACCAAGTCAACCCCATCTCTTCCTTCCTGGAGGTTGGAAGAGGGCAGGATTGGCATACGGAAAGCGGCTCTGTCCTTGTCACCAATCACGTTCCTATCCAATCCCCACGCCTTATTCGTCCCGCACCTGTCTATCCTCCACCCGTAGCACAACCCGCAGTAATACCTTACTCATTTCCACTGACATCACGTCCTCTCATCCGCGTCGCTACTGATGACCTCCCTTCGAGTCTCCAGCAAACACCCTCCACTTCCACCATAACACCGTTACCCCCAAAACCTCTCATTATCCCTCACGCCTCCACTTCATCATCCGCCTTCATTCCGCCTCCACTAAACAAACCCATTATTGTCCAACACCCTTCCGAGGCACCATCTACCTCCACCACAACCCCTTTACCCTCGAAACCCCTCATTATTCATCACCCATCCGGGACACCATCAACCTCTACTATGCCTCCACCTTTTAAACCCCTTATCATTCGCCGTCCATCTGAGGCTTCACCCACTCCCACCATGCCTCCACCTAACAAACCACTCATCAGAGCCCCTACACCTATTATTGCCCCTGCTTCATCAATTGTTCCTCCACCACTACCCCTCGAACCCTTGCTAAACCCCATATCTAACTCTATAAAGGTGCCGCCAAAACCACAAGCCATGGTGCTCCGTAGTGGAAGGATGTTCCATCGGATTTTTCCCCAAAACAGTCAGGTCCCCGAGCAATCTCAGCCGGAGAAAGACACCGAAGAACAGCCAGAGGAGTCTATCCCCGGGACACAATATGACCTGTTGAAACACTTGGATAAAACACCAGCTCGGATCTCCATTCTCGAGCTAATCAAGAGGTCAAAAACCCATCAAGACGCCTTGATGGAGTATCTCCAGAGGGTTATGGTAAACGAGGATCTCCCAGTGGAGAAAGATCTCGTCGTATTACACCGACTGATACACAACCGGCTATTATATTTCACCACCATGAGCTTGCCCCCAAGGAGGCTCGAAAATATGCTTTGTGTATTGCAGTCAAGATCAATGGGGTGCCTGTAGACCCGTGTTTGGTGGACACTGGTGCGTCTATAAATGTGATCTCTATGATCACCCTCCAATCATGTGGGGTTGACACGGAACAGATAAGGCCTTCATCAATCACGGTTACGGCCTATGATAATAGCAAAAAGCCGCCAATGGGGATGGTCATCTTGAATGTAGAATTGGGCCCTGCATCAGTCTTCACGGAATTCCATATCCTTGATATGGATCCCACATTCAAGGCCATACTGGGCCGCCCTTACATTGAGGTTATGAATGCGGTGCCTTCCACCAATCATCAGTGCTTGAAGTTTCCATACAAGGCTTGGATTATCAAGGTAAATAGCATGCCCATCTTTTCTACAGTGGACGCTATTAATACCTCATTGCCTTCTGTTTGGCCAACTCACCGGCCAATTCTTTCACTGCTAGATGTGTGTGACCCTCGTCGCACCCATTTTACACAAAAGCCACTTCCAATACCAAAGTCATGTCACCCTTCCCATGCTAAGGGATGGGAGATCATGAGAAACATTGGCTACCAACAGGGCAAAGGTTTGGGGGCACAATTACAAGGGAGACTGAAATTGCCAAAGAAGACAAAGTTAACCCTTAGAGCCGGCCTAGGCTTTGAAGGGCCACTTGAAGCATATGAGGGACCTCTTACATGGACATTGTACTCTCATTTCAGAAAGGGTCCGGTTATACAGTTGGGGGATTACCCGCGACAATCACATGGGAAATTGCAAATTGCCTACTTAGCTGAAAGTTGCTCGAGAGATGCAAAGAAGGGGAAACACGATGACCCGGATTGTGAGTGGAACAAGTGGTTTGATATACAGGATATTTCCATGGCACTACAACAGATGTTCTCGCCTCCAGACTTAGAGGTGCCACTTTTGATCTCCGAGGTACCAAAAGATGTCATTGACATTGCCGAAATTTCAAGTTTTCCTCGCCAAGAGGAAGTTGCCACTGACGGATCGCTTTCCGTCATTCTCTCTGATCATCCTCCTCAGCCGTTGCTGCTGACTCTTTCTTGGACCCGACGTTTATCTGATGATATTCCCAGGTCCCCTTCTCTACTCACATTCTTGCGTGGGTCTTTCAGCCCATGCCAAATTTTCAACCATGATCTGCTCAATGAGCCATGCAACCCCCTAGCTATAGTTCCCTCCTCCCATTCTCTAATTTCTTTCAATTGTTTTGTAATTGAAAATGAAAATGAAAAAAAAACGTCGATTTTCAACTCCTCAACAGTGCATCTCCTTTGAGGAGACCTCCTACCTCTCTCACGAGTGTGCCCCGACTTACGGGCCACTCATTCAAGGTCCCTTGAGCGACCTTCTTTACCCCTCTATCGAGGGGTCTCTTCCTGTACATTCTTCAACTTCTTCTTCGTCTGTAGAACAAGTCAGTCAGGTTAGGAATAGCGAGTCAAGGGTAGTACCTAGAAGAAAATCCAAGGGCAGGAAATTCCTCGTCGATTCCTTCTAGATCTAGCCAATAGGTGTCAAGCCTTTCTAGCCATTCCTCAATTGCTAGAAAATCCCATCCATCTGCCGGAGTTAGAATGTGAGAGGATTGCACAATTGATGAGGGATACGGAGTTTATGAGCTCACAGATGAAGAGTACCCTATTGAAGAAGGGGACGAAGAATATGAGGGCGCGGCTGACGCATATGCTAGCGGAATGAGGAGGTTTGACGAACCATCAGCCGCTATAGAAGAACCCACCAAAGAGATCAATCTGGGGACCGAGGAAGACCCTAGGATCATCCTCATAAGCGATAATTTGCCGACATCTGAAGAGGAGGAATTGATCAAGGTTCTAAAGGAGTACAGGGACACGTTCGCATGGAGCTACGAGGATATGCCGGGATTGGATTCTACCCTGGTCGAACATCGCCTAACGTTAAAACCAGGGTCCGTCTCGATAAAGCAAAGGTTAAGACGTTTCCACCCCCAGATGGCTTTGAAGATGAAGGAGGAAGTCGATAAGCTCCACAAAGCCAGGTTTATTAGAGTCGTCCTATATCCTCAATGGGTGGCAAACATTGTCCCGGTCATGAAAAAGGATGGAAAGGTGAGAATCTGTATCGATTTTCGGGACCTTAACCGCGCGTGTCCAAAAGATGACTTCCCCTTGCCTCACATTGACGTGTTGGTTGATAATACAGCAGGCTATGAAACTCTCTCGTTTATGGATGGATTTTCGGGGTATAATCAGATCCGTTTGGCGGAAGAGATCAGGAGAAAACATCATTCACCACACCTTGGGGAACTTATTGCTATTTGGTCATGCCATTTGGTTTAAAGAATGCTGGAGCTACTTATCAAAGGGCTATGATGGCAATATTCCATGACATGATGCATGTGTATTTAGAGGTATACGTGGATGATTTATTGGTCAAATCTAGGACTAGGGCAGAACACCCAAGAGTTCTGGCTAAGGTGCTGCAAAGATCAAGAGAGTTCAATTTGAAAATGAATCCAAAAAAATGCGTATTTGGTGTTTCGTCAGGCAAATTGCTTGGTTTCATTGTGAGTAAGAGGGGTATTGAAATAGATCCCAACAAAGCTAAAGCAATCAGGGAGATGCCACCTCCGAGAAATCTGAGAGAAGTTCGAGGTTTAATTGGAAGGTTGCAGTTCATTCGTCGATTTGTGTCACAGCACTCACAAAGGTGCAAACCTTTCTACGAGTTAACTAAGTCAGGAGTAGAATTCCTTTGGAATTCTAAATGCCAAAAAGCTTTTGAAGGATTGAAAGAATATCTGGCCAATTCACCCGTTCTAATTCCACCCACGCCAGGTAGACCTTTAATCCTTTATGTCTCAGTCCTGGACGACTCCGTGGGAGCTGTCCTAGCACAAGCCGATGAGGCGGGCAAGGAAAGGGCGACCTATTACTTGTCCAAACTCCTCAACCCCTGTGAGCAGAAGTACACGGCTATGGAGAAAACTTGTGCCGCCCTTGTCTGGGTAGTGCAGAAGTTGAAACACTACTTTCTAGCTCATGAAGTCATCTGATTGCCCGAATGAACCCTATCAAGTTCCTTCTAGAAAAATCTGTCCTTACGGATAGATTAGCACGCTGGTAAAGTTTTCTCTCTCAGTTTGACATCGTCTACGTCCAGCAAAAGGCGATTAAAGGGTATGCCATAGCCGAGCATCTCGCTCACCATCCTCTTCCGAAATTCGACCCTATCCAATCAGAGTTTCCAGATGAGGAACTAATGTCCATCAACCAATCAGATGATTGCATGTGGACGTTATATTTTGATGGAGCTCTGAATTCCAAGGGAAAGGAATCGGCATTGCCCTCCTGTCGCCTAAAGGCCTTACATTCCCACTGGCATATCAGCTCAAATTCCCCGTTACCAACAATATAGCTGAATATGAAGCTCTTCTAGCTGGCCTAGAACTCGCTCATTCCTTTCGTATCACTGAATTACGAGTCGTAGGTGATAGTCAACTCATTCTTCGCCAGGTGCTCACCAAATATCGCACTCGCGATCCCAAGCTCAAGCCATACCAAGAACTCACTGCTGCCTTTGCCAAATTGTTCGCCAAATTGATCTTTGTCCATGTCCCTCGTCATCAGAACATTCTGGCCGATGCCCTCGCCTCATTGGCATCATCTCTAAGGTTCCCTCTAGGAAGATGGTTTGATACCATTCACGTCTACAAGCGTCACGCCCCTGCAATCGATGACGCTTCATACGTAAATATCAAGGACAGGATAGCAAGAAAGGCCCTACAGGAAGAAATCCTTGAGAAGAGGGAAATTATGTTGACAGAATTAGAAGAAGAATTGGCTGATGAGGAGAAGCCATGGTTTTACGAAATTGCCAAGTATTGCAAAGATCAATCCTACCCTGAAGAAGCCACATCGGAAGATAGAAAAGCCATAAGGAGGGTGGCACAGAGGTACGTGCTGGTCGGAGAAGTGCTATACAAGAGAAGTCTTACTGGTGTTCTTCTAAGATGTCTCGACGAAGAGGAGGTCTGGAAATGCGTCGAGGAAGCACACTCTGGTGTGTGCGGTGGCCATGTGAATAGCCAAATGCTTGCCAAGAAAATCCTTCGGCAAGGCTTTTACTGGCCCACCATGGAAGAAGATTGTGCCGTCTATGTCCGCAGGTGTGTCAAGTGTCAACTTCACGCCGATAAAATTCATTCCCCATCTTCTTCACTTCATCCAGTATCCTCCCCATGGCCTTTCTCCATGTGGGCTTTCGATGTCATTGGTCCTCTCGGTAATCCTTACTCCCTCACTAAGCAAAAATCATTCATCCTTACTGCAACGGAGTACTTTACCAAATGGGCCGAAGCCGAAGCTTACGTGGAGGTTAAAGCATCAACAGTCTGCAAATTCATCATGAAGAACATCATCGCCAGGTTCGGCATTCCAAGCACGATCATCACCGACAATGGACCGCAATTCATTTCTCAGGACCTTCAGGACCTCTGCAAAAGGTATAAAATTGCATTGCATCATTCATCACCTTATTATCCACAAGGTAATGGCCAAGCAGAGGCCACTAACAAAACACTGATTAAAATCATAAAAAAGACATGTGAGTCTAACAAGTTCTCGGATTGGTCAGAAAAGCTGATTGAAGCTCTATGGGCCTATCGCACTCAATCCGTACTCCCACTGGGCAAACCCCGTTCGCCCTCACTTATGGGATGGAGGCGGTAGTTCCGTACGAAATTCTGGTCCCCTCTCTGAGAGTACAATTGGATAAGGACCTCCCCCTCGACGAACGTCGTGATTCACTCCTTGCCCAATTAGAACTCTTAGATGAGAAACGGCTGGCCGCTGCCGAGCATGCACGTGTATATCAAAACAGACTCACACGTTTTTATCAAAAGAAGGTCATTGAAAGGAAATTTCAAGTCGGTGAAATGGTTGTGAAAAGAATATTTGTAAAACCTGGTGGCCCGCGTTCTAAACTCCAACCCAATTGGGAAGGACCGTACGTGATTCAGGCTGTGCATCCTGGCAACGCCTATAGGCTAGTCAATGCTGAGGGGATCGAGTTATCCCACCCTTGGAATGGGCTTTATCTTAAGAAATACTACCCTTAGATAGGTGTACATAGTGTCAAAAAATGATGAAACAACAAAAAAAATAGAAAACAATGAAAATAACAAAAATATGTATATATACAACAACAAAAGACAAAAAAATAGAAGAAAATGAAAAGAAAAAAAAATAGAAAATTCAAAATGCTAATGCCCGGAGATCACCATGTAGTTAAGTCATTGCATTCAACCTCCGTGTTGGGATAGGGCCTATTAAGACTTGGTAGGTTCCGGGTCTTGGTTTGCCAGAACCGTGGGGATCCCTGTCCGACTAGTTCGGCTTATGCCCCCCTCAAAAGGGGCAACATACATGTACACATGTGTTCTATGAAAGATCGGTAGCATCGCTCATGGTGAGGCCTCACCCAGAAGGTCTCCAGAAGGCTTAAATCTTTATTCTCTCTCTCTTCGACCGAATGAGACAGCCGGCGCCCTTAAAACGCTGAGCATGGAAAACACGAACACAACCCCTAGGGCAAGAGTAGGGCCCAATTCTTCGAGCATGGGTCAGAGCACGAGAAGAGGGCAGTGTCCCCGCAGGCATCCAAGAGGGATTCATAATGTCAAGATACTATGTCCCTCGCAAAAATCTATCAAGAAAAATCAGAAAAGAAGAACAAAATCAAAGTCAAGTGAAAAGCCTGGTCGTAACCGTGCCTGATCCCACAAATGAAACCCCTTTGACTGAAAGTCAAATTCTATACAAGAGGGGCCATGAGATGTAAATGCTCGAGATTTGGTCTGAAGTTGTCCGAAAGGGAGAGTTAAGTGTGCCCCTACTGGCTCGCCGGGTTAACGGTTTTGTCGGTCCTCTCAGGAGGTTTGCCCCTAATACTCTTCCTTCTTCCCCTGAAGATAAAGGCTCAATGGAGTTCCTGAAGGGTGAAACTCACCAAAGTCTGCAACCACCTTTCGACACAAACGTATGGTTGTCCATCTTGGAAAGCAGAAGTCATTGTCAGAGTCTCCGTGTTTCTGGCCGGTCAGGACCCTTATCTACCATCTTAATGTCTTCTAAGTCTAACCTCGGGCTTAGACCAATGCAAGCGCGTCACCTATGGGTGCGACGGCGTCTGATTCCGGGTCAGCGTCGCGCGGTTGGTCATTTGGGTTCCAGGGTGTTCCATTACATATCGTCTAGAGTTGTGAGGAAATAGACCCGGGTCGGGCAAATCATTTACCTTGAACACTTTTTGGGTGAATCCCTGTGGTCGGAAGCAACTGGGAGCCTAAGCATGGCATGACGGTATTGTCATCAGGGTAAGTCTTAGCCGGCGGGATTATCATTCGAGGAGTCTAGAGGCCCAAATCAACTTAGACGTGCACTTAGGATGCCTGGGAGGTTAGCAAGAACCCTCGTTCTCATGCAGGTTAGATGTTATATCAAGTGGTCATCATGCATTAGCAAAAACAAAAAATAATAAACAAACAAAAAACAAACAAAAAATAACAAATCCAAAATCCAAAAAAAAAGAAGAAGCAAAAAATGTACATGCACAAAAAAAATGGAAATATAAAAGACCAAAAAAAATAATAACAAACAATAAAATACAAAAAAATGAATACACCTACAAAAACAAAGAAAATCACATCTTCGCATGATCGCATTTGTATGCACCATTCATTTTAAATTCTCGTTTGCATCCGTGTGCTTGTCTGTCGCATTCATTATCCTTTATTATTACCTTTGTTAATAAAGGCTTGCCCCTTGACTCGTTATCAAGAATAACTCAAAATCACGTTTGTTTATTGAGCAAGGGGCAAGTCAGAGCAGAAATGCTAACTTGTTTGCTTAGATGTGTACAGGGATTCGGGAGATCAGAAAGAAGCAGAGAACCAAGCACAAAATATTTTATTCCACTCCCACTCAACAAAAACGAACAACAAGAGAGAGCCTACATTAGCTCCCACCCTCCTTCTCTACATTACTCGTCTCGCCGCTTTCTGGACGAGAAACTCTAGAAGGTGCTATCCAACCATGAAAAGCGGTACTTCTACCGCTTTGGGGTCCTCTTTCTATCTCCACTCCCCGATGTCGATCTGCGGGAGCAGCAAAGAAGCTACTAACACGAAAGCCACGCTCTCGTGCTCTTCGGTAGCGTTCCTCGCCATCCTTCAGCCACTGCTCGGCGAGACCGAGACTGGTTCTCAATTCAAATAGTTGGGCCTCCAGGGCCCTCCTCTCCTCTTTCTCGACTGATCTTTTGGCCTTCTCTCTTTCCCTGTCCTTTTCCCTCTCAGCACGTTCTCTCTCTCTGTCATCCCTTTCCAGCTGAAGGGTGATCCTCAGCTCCATGGCGTCCCGAGAAAAATTGTCATCTGAGCGACGCTGCAATTCCTCCTCCAGCTCCGCTATCCTGGCCTTCCCTTGTGATGCATGAGCAAACATCTCTTGCATCTCTTCGGCCTGCCATATCCGTCATTTCAGGGGTGTGATGAGACATAAACAGAGAAGCTCGGATAAGAGGAACCTTCACCTGCGCAGAAAGCATTCCCTCTGCCTCCGCGGCGCGCTGTGTTACACGGGCAAGCTGCTCATGGAGCGAATCTAGTTCCGACGAAGGAATCCATAGACTGGAAGAAGCACCCTCTGCCCCTACTGCTGGTAGGGTTGCGTCGAGCCGAGCGCGCTATGATAGCAAGAAGTGACAGTGAGTGGCTAAACACCAAAACCTAGGGGTATAATTAGGAATATGCATTTGCATACATACTCACCGAGACATGTAAGGCCTCACGGATGTCACCCAACTCTCCCTCCGTGTCCGCCAATCGAGCCCGCAAGTTCGCTATCATGGTATCACGGGCATCCTAAACCCATGTCATAGAGTCAGCATTACATTTAGAAAAATGATATAAAAAAATAGAAAAAAAATGATCAAAAAGTGAGAAAGGAGATATACCTCCACAAGTCCCTCAGGATGGAGTCGCTCTGCATACATCGCCCTATAGAGACGTAGATAATCTTCACTATCCCGGGCGTGCGACTCCACGAGCGTGCCACCCCGCTGCCAATCTTCATATTGTTCGGGGAAGCGCACCCGCCAGTCGACACAGGTTACCGGCCCACGTGTCTTCCTCCCGACGCGGGGTGGTGCGGTCATATCTACCCATTCCTGGGCAAGCCCTAGAGTCCTCATGACCAATCGTAGCCGGAGTGGCTCGATTTCATTCAGGCAGTGGACCCAAAGGTCCCGACCAAATCGAGGGCGACCTGCGATGACCCACGGTTGGTCGACATCGACCAAGCCCGAGTAAGGCCTCCAGATCACCTGCGTTGGCATGCGTGTATCTCCTTAATCACTCAAAAGAACCAAAAAAAAAGAGAGACAAAAGAAAAGACAAAAAAAATGGAGTCCTACCATCTCTGCGGGGAACTCTTGCAGCTCACGCCTTAATACCATCAGCTGGTAAGATAGAGAGGTTGTGCTCATAATGGGTTGCCACCGCCGAGCTAGTGGTGCCACAGCCACACGCCACTGTCGAGCTCGCCCCATTGGGATGTAGTAATAACTCCATACCTGTGTCGTCACATGTCATCAGCATTTCATGAAATAGATTAGTTGCATAAATAAATAAACAAATAATTACCTGGAGAAATGGTATGAAGCCACTCACAGTCACCTCTCGATCTGTCCCTTGGGACAGACTTGCGAACAGATGCGCCAGCACGGCGGCTCCCCAGGCATATTGCCCTACCCTCTCTAGGTCCACCAAAAATTCTAGGAAACGACAATGGATGTCGTCTCCTTTGGAACCCAGCAGTAATTTTCCCAGCAGGAAGAGGAGGAATATCCTCAAGTCCATGTTTGATCTCTCCCAGCTACTGGCATCCACGCAGTACACAGCGCGGGACCCTCTTTCCGCTCTCTCCATGAACTCCTCCAAGGACTCGTTATCACGGTGACGAGTGTCAGTGAGCCCCAGTGCCTCCATGATAGATGCCTTGGCTATTGACCTATTCTTTTGGTCCTTTAATTCCAGACCAAGAAGCTTCTGAGCCACTTCACGATAATCGGGGTAGGTGACCCCGGTCACCGCCTCACCATCCACTCTAAGGCCGGTGATTCGGGCCACATCTTCGAGACTGGGCACCATGTGCCCCCAGGGCATCAAGAAGGCACGACTCTCTGGGTCCCATCTCTCGCGCAATGCTTGGATGAGGGCGAGGTCGAGCTTAATGGGTTCGATCCGGAGGAATGCACCAAACCCCATCGCATCTAGTCGAGCTTTCTGGAAGTCAGGCAAGCCTCGATAGGCGGCCACCACTAACTCCCATGAGATGTGTGACCTCGTCATACTCTGTGGATTACACAAGAAGTGAGAAGCGAGTGCATCATTGAAATAAAATAGAAAGAGAATGAGAAAGGAAGAAAGGGATCATGAAGAAATATGGGGAAAAACTGGCTCATTTACAAGCTCCGATTGGGTCCTCTCACTGAGTGGCCTTTCAACATCGGAGAGTCTCCTGGAACTACCACTGGATCTGCTCCTCTTCGAGGAGCGGGAAGACTCGCCCTCCACCCTGAAACTGGACTCTCCCTCCATCTCAGAGAATGAGAAACTCTTACTCCTGTCGACTTTTCACTCTTCTAACCAGTCTCCACAACTCCGTGCTTTCAAGTGAAGCAGGCGGGGGGAGTATTTATAGGATTGAAGGGATATGATCCAGATCTCTCCCACTTCCTCTTGCAATGGGCCTTGTAACAAAGCACCCATCTTTCACTCGAAGTAAACGAGGTCGGGAGCGTAGCGGGTTGATTCACACCCTACACATCTAGGTTCCCTGTGTTCATCATGATTCAAATAAATCTGAGATGAGGTCATCTACACGGAGAAAGGACAATGCAGGTCGACCTCTTCGAATTTGGGAGTGGACTCATCCACAGGAGAAAGGACAATGGAAGTCGATATCTTTGAATCCGGGAGTGGACTCGTCTACATGGAAGGAGGACAGAAGGGCGGTTGGTATCTTTGAATTCGGTGGTACATCATTAAAATTTGTGATGGATTCTCCCGAAAGAAACGCCCAATGAGTCTGAGACACGATCCGTTATCTCAGGAGAGTTCTGTTAAACACGTCACATGAGGACGGCATGAAAAGAAGAGGCGTAGAAGAGAAGGAACGCATGGAGGGCAAACCCGTCACAAGAGAGCATGTCGTTCCATTCATACGTCTATATAAACTGTCGTGTTCACCGTGAGAAGAGAGCGAGTGTATGAGCAACTTGCTAAATCTCGCACTACCTCCTTGATCGTCTCTCTCCTCTCCTAAGAGGGAGGTCCCTGGGAGGTCATCTAGAGCTCTGCGACGTTACGATTGTCTCATCATATCGCGCATTCTCACCCTCTCTGGTAGCGCTCCTCGCCCTCCTCTGGCCTCTCTCGCGACCCCGACGGCCGCGAAGCTCTTGAACCCGAGGCTGTTGGCTGAGCCGCCCCCTGCTTTGCGATGGAGACTACACCAACCCTCGGAGCTCCTCCACCGTGAGCTCCAACTCTCCTCCAATCGGCAGTGACTCTGAAGGAGTGACGTGTCCGAGCGCTGTGTCTTCCGGAGCTTCATCACTTGGGCCTCACGTGCCCTCCTCTCCTCTCGATCCCGATGTAGCTTTATCCATGCCTCTCTTTCCATTCTCTCCCAGTTTACTTCTCTCATCGCCACCTGAAGAGAAATCCTCAGCTCCATGACATCTCAGGGCATCTCCGCATACTGTAGTTGCTTCAGCCCCCCAGATCCTATCCAGTAACGGCCGACCATCACCCGACGTCCGCCATTCCAGTCACAAAGAAAAGGGGAGGGGAGAGACTGAAACAACATGTGATGGCATTAAGGCTTCGCATTTATTTCAAAAACAAAATAACATACATCAGGGTTTGGGCACCTCAGGCCTCAGTTTCCTGAGCTCCATCACATAAGTCTCCCATAGCTCTCGATCCTCACTCACAGATACCGTCACCTCCCTCGGAATGCTTGCCTTCCACGAAGCTTTGATCGCCTTCACATCCTTCGCATCATCCTCCGTGCCCAGCTTTCTCTCCTTAATCAGAGGAAGGTTGGATGGCATGGGAAGAGAGTGCCGAGGAAGGCCAATTTGCAGGCAGCACCGGTGCGAGCTGTAAAGAACAAATTTGGTTGCACCGATAAGATGGAGTTCCGCATCAGGAGAAGATCGCGTGAGAAGCCTACGTGAAAGTAAACATGCTGGCACACAAGTGAACATCTCTCGCGCCAAGGAGCTGAAGTGAGTACGCCAGTCACCGCGTGTCTTCAGACAGGGCATGCGATTGGCCACCTTCCCACTAAAGCCCAACACATCGGCCATGTAATGGAGGGGGCTTTGTTCGAAAATCCTGGAGGCGGTCTGTACCCCTTCGTAGTGATGAAATTTGAAGTGAAGATCAATCCAGCAGTTGAGGAGAAGCATGCACCCGTGAGGAGGCCTACCCATGCTGGAAGCCGTGAGACCACTGTAAAGATGCGCGAGGACAGCAGGCCCCACTCTCCTTCCCTCCCAAAGTCCACAAATCGCTCCCAATTGGTCTTCCTCTACGATGTTGTCAGTACAAGGAAAGAGGAGAGCTCCGGCCAAACAAATTGTGAACCCTTTCATAAGCCCTTCTAAATGCTCATCATCTATCAACCCTTCTAAGGCAGTCACGGTCCAGGCTGCGAGCTTTTGCAAGTTGACTCCGTTCTGAGTCTGAACGCTCTTTATGGTTCCAGATGGCATAAAGCTTCCAAGAACTTCCTCGGTAGACACCCTCTTCCGCATCCGCGAAACCTTTATCCTGTCATCCTTCATCGACCTTCTTAAGCCTAGCAGAAGTTCTGTCTCCTCGAGGAGGACCGTTGCCTCAAAAGTAGGGAAGATAAAAGTGTGGGTTTCTGGATGCCAAACCTCCGCCAATGCACCCAGGGCCGCCCAATCCATGTAAATCTTGTCATAATGCTTGGCATGGATCACCAACCCTTGGAGGTGCCATTTTAAAATAACGGCCCTCATACTGATAGTGATGTTGACGTAAGCTTCGATAGCCAGGGCAGCTTTGAGAATTTTCTCGGGCCCGGGAAAAGAGGATACGGCTGAAAGGAAGGAAAAGAAAAGAATAAAAAAGCGAGGGAGAACTTATGAAGGAGACTAGGAGAAAGAACCAACTTACCGCCCGTGAAAGAGTCCTCTCGCTCAGATGGCCTTCAATGTCGGTCAACCTCCTGAATTCGCGGCCGAACTTGCTCCTCTTGGCAGGGCGGGAAGGCCCACCTTCCATCTCAAAAGGGCGGGATTTCTCTCCCATCTCAAAAAGAGCTTGACTCCCCGAACCACCAATGGATGATCTTTTGCTAAGGAGCAAAGGGGTACTTATAGTGAAAAGGGGGGGTAAAAAGGTAAATGTAAAGCATTTATGACAAGTTACCGTGGTGAATTTTAACCGAATAAATCTTGTCTGATTTGTGTCGTGTTTTCCCCTGCTCCTGTATTGATGTGCGGAGGTCCTGTACAGTTGAATGTAATTTTACTTCTTATGAAATAAATCATTCTTCACTGCTTGCTGTTCGGTGCAGGTTCCAAGAACAAAATAAGAAAGCAAGAGGGCGCCTTTGCCCTACCATGTCCCACCATCAGTCACCCCGGTGACTGACCCCACTGTGTCATGCATCCTACTATATGATATCTACGCTATTAGAGCACGTCAAGGACCTTATACCTTGGATGAATCTGGAGTTTGAGTTCCCCTCTAACAAAAACAGTGATAACTCCAGAGGAGTTCAGGACATAAGGATAGGCCGTTAGGTTGTGATAGCTCGGGGACGATGGTTCCATTCGGTGAAGTCGGTGCGTGGATAAACGGGCCCCCGGCTCAGTATCGGCTCATCGAATCGGTATCCTGACCCGTCCTAAGCAACTTAACAATATTATCCTTGGCTATTTTCTACTTTTAGTTTGTTTTAATTTTTCCTTTAAACCCAGCATGCATTCATGTAGGACTTTGATATCACTGTGGAAGATCATTCATTTAACTCGATTGTGAGGGCCGCTGTGCTTAAATTCTTGACTAATACGGGATATTCCATTCTGAATCAAGTACTGAGTTTCTGTGAAACCATCTTGGGCGGGTTGGCTGAAAGAGACCTTTGTTTGGATTTATCAGCTACCCTTTTTATTTACTCCATTGGACCCACCTTGGTCGCAGCACTTCCACATTGGCTGGTAACCGCTCCCCAAGGTGAAACCTGCGGGTCTACGACTCAGGTACTTCCACGCCGAGAAGTTGGTCCCTCTTTCTGTTAGTATTTTGTTATGTCCAGCCAAACAGTCGTTGATTTCGGAGGACCTTCTTCAAGGTTGTTTTGTTGAAACTCAGGAAAGATTCCAATCACGTAGTGTTAAAAACGTGTCTCATCACGCCTTGGCATCCACTTTTCAGTCCACTCCCTACTCCATTTCATTACACTTCTATTTCATTCCACTCCGTGTCATTCCCCTGCAAAGCAGACGCCAAGCCGGGGCAGCTGTAGACACGACATTTTTGCATTATGCTGAGCAGATCCCGTATTACACTAAGACGCCCCAAAGCAGCTCGCACGGTTAAGTTAGTTGAGTAATCTCTAATCTAATCTAATAATCTGTGGCTTCTTGAATAGTAATCCTTGTCAATGGGCTTGTGACCATTCCTACACAAAACAAAAAAAATGTTAATGGGCTTGGTCCATCTTTTAATCCTAAAAAAAGGGGGAAGGTTCATCGTGTGGGCTTGGCCCATTCCTATTCAAAAAATATATCAAAAGAAAACATTTCTGCTAATGGGTTTGGCCCATTCCTATTCAAAAATAAAAAATATATATATAGATGTGTGCTAATGGGCTTGGCCCACTTTTGTTCTAAAAAATAAATAAAATTTAATGGACATGGCCCCATCTTTTATTACATAATTTATTTCCTCACTCCCCTCCCGGGTCTCTAGGATCTTGCCCCCCTCTCTTTAACACTCTCTCTCTCTCCCCTTCTCACCTCCTCCGTAACCCACCACCCCATCGAATCCCCTGACAATACACACACACACCCCTTTTGCATGCACCCACGAAGCCACCCCCTCTCCACTTCCCGCACTCTCCATCCTCTTCTCTGCACCAACACCACCGCCAGCCACCATCCTCTCTCCCTCTCCCCTTCACTCTTCCCTGCCTTCCACGGCCGGCCACGGCACCGCCCACGCTTCCACTGCCAACATCGAACCACCCACGACAGCAGCCACCCTCCTCCTGGGCAGCCATCTCCACCCCCCCCCCTTTTTTTCATTCTCTGCTAACCACCTCCACCTCCGGCTCCCTTTCTCTTTCTCCCCACAACAGCCACCCCCCTCTCCACCTCCTCACGACAACCACCTCCACCGTCTCCCTCATTCCCTCTCTCTTCTCTCCCTGTATTTTCTCCCTCCCTCAACCTCTCTCTTTCTCTTTTACGTTTTTTATTTAAAAAAAGAAGTCTTTCAGGTTCGCAAGGGGGCATCGTCGAACGTGCCCCCCTTTGAACAACAAAGGGCCGTTGCGGCCCTTTTCCCGCAGCGACCCCGACGCCGCCCCGCCTCCGGCCGCCGCCCGCAGCGCCCCGACGCCGCAGCACCCCGTCGCCTCCGGCCGCCCGCAGCGCCCCAACGCCTCCGGCCGCCCGCAGCGCCCCGACGCCGCCTGCACGCCCCCGTCGTCCCCCCTGCACCGCCCGTCACCGCCCGCGGCCGCCTCCGATCCCGCCTCCGGTCCCTGCCTCCGGCTCCGTCTCCGCCCGCGGCCGCCTTCGGCCCCGCCTGCGCGTCGCCCCTGCCACCGCCGCTGTCGTCCTCCCCTTTCATCTCCCTCTCTCCTCTCAGTTCTCTCTCTCTTCTCCCCTTCGTCGTCTCTCTCCCTCTCCCTATTTCACCTCTCTCTCTCCTCTCGTTCTCTCTTTCCCCCCGCGTCTCTCTCTCTCTCTCCCTCTGTCTCTCTTTCTCTCCCTCTCTTTCCCCCGCGTCTCTCTCTCTCCCTCTATCTCTCTTTCTCTCCCTCTCTCTCGGTCGCACTCTCTCTCCCTCCCGCTTTCTCTCTCTCTATCTCGCACCCCCTCTCTCTCATTCTCTCCCTCTCTCCACTTCCCCGTCTCTCTTCCTCTCCCCCTTCCTCTGCGTCCTCTCTGTCTCTCTCTTTCTCCCTCTCTCCGGTGTCTCTCTCTCTCTCACTCCCTCACTCCCTCACTCCCTCTCTCTCTCTCACCCCCTCTCTCTCTCTGCTCTCACCCGACCTCTCTCGATTCTCTTTCAGTTTTTATTTTATTTTATTATTATTTTTATCTCTCTTCTTTCCCTCTCTCTCTGGCCTTCTCTCTCTCACCTCTCTCCTCTCCTTCTCTCTCTCTCTCTCTCCCTCTCGATCTCTCCCTCACTGTCTCTCTCTTTTATTTTATTTTTACTCCTTTCACTCCCTCCCCCTATCACGTTCTCTCTCACTCTTATATATATATATATATATATATAACATTATATATATATACCTCTTATATAATTCTTATATATTCTCTGCATATATATGCTGCATATATATAAAACTAATATAAAAAAAATCTAAAAAAAGGGGGAAGAGTCGTTCCCTCCCTCTTCCTTTCTCTCTCCAACTCTCTCTCCTCCAATCTATCTTTCGTAAGTATATTCTTATGTGTATATATAGGTATGCATGCATGAGTGTTCTTGCAGATGCGTGTGTGTAAGTGCGTGTATGTGTCCGTATGGAATGAAAGAGATCGATGCTCCGGACTGATCAGTGTTGAAGCCCGTGAAATGAAGAAGGTTGAGTTCCCTGGGTGGTCAAGTGCACTAGGGAAGCTGTTCTGCTGTGCTGCGTGCCTGGTTCATCCTCACCTTGCCGAAGAAGCTCATCCAAAGCCCATCATCCATCTTTGAATAAGTTTTCTCCCCCCTTGTTGTCTGGTTTTCATTCAGTTAGTTACATATGCATGCATTACTTGTCGTTCATATAGTGTCTCTCTTCCTGAGAGACCCCTCTTTGTTCATTCATCATATCATCTACCTATCTTTTCATGTCTAAAAGGGGTTTTTAAATACTACCAACCAGGTTAGTGTTCTCTTATGCTATTCTCAATATCAGCTTCTAAAGAATTGATGCTACACCACCGTCGTCCTTATCTCGTTGTTGTTTCTCTTCATTTGTTTTCCGTGCAGGGTTAACCAGTCGGGGATCCCGCTTCTTCCGTCGACCAAAAGAGTAGGAGGTCATCCCTCCTTTTGAGGTACCTGGCTATTGTCTCTCTCATCTATCCTAGTTCTTTCCTTCATCATTATTATTTGTTGTTAAATTTCCATCTTCATCCTCCTTTATGTTTCGTTTAATAATAAGTCTATCTCCTCTCCCTTATTAGTATTATATATCGTTAAAACTCCATCTCCGTTCTTCTCTGTCTTATCTAAAATAAAATTTTCATCCTGTCTATATTTTCTTAGTATTCTTTTCCTATATCGTACTACCTTATTCTACCATCTATCACCCGATTTCTCTCTTTGCTCTCTCATCTTTCTCTTAAAAAGATATAAGAACATAAAAATAATAAAAGCCACAAATCCCCCAAAAAATATATAATAATAAAAAAGTAAAACAAAAAAAAGGGATAATAAAATCCGGGTAACCAAAGAAGGCCCTCTTCGTCGGCCGGCCGACTAAAGAGGAAGAGAGGACCCGCACTGCTCCCGCTTCAGCGGCCAAACGCGATCAGACATTTCCTGTGGGGCTCTCAGCCCCTGGCGATCACATCCCCTTCCCCCTTTCTTTCCTGTCAATTTTTATTTTTGTTTAAATCCTGCGACGGAAGTCATTCCTCGCGAAGGTGTACGTGACGGAAGTCATTCATCGCGAAGCCTTTTTTTATTCTGTCATTTCATTCCTTTAATTCCTGTCTAAACCCTGCGACGGAAGTCATTCCTCGCGAAGGTGTACGTGACGGAAGTCATTCCTCGCGAAGCCTTTTTATTCTGTCATTTTTTTCTTTGATTTCTGTCTAAACCCTGCGACGGAAGTAATTCCTCGCGAAGGTGTACGTGACGGAAGTCATTCCTCGCGAAGTCTTTTTCATTCTGTCATTTTATTCTTTCAATTTCTGTCTAAACCCTGCGACGGAAGTAATTCCTCGCGAAGGTGCACGTGACGGAAGTAATTCCTCGCGAAGCCTTTTCATTCTGTCGTTTTATTCCTTTAATTTCTGTCGAAACCCCGCGGAGAGTAATACCTCGCGGTGGTCTTACGTATGTACATATAATATTTATTATTTATGCTGCAATAAAAATCCCGTAAGGCCAATGTCTTGCGGTGGTCTTAATATGTACATATACATTCATTATTGCTGATAGTATTATCTTGCTGTTAGAACCCCACAAAGACCAATGTCCTGTGGTGGTGCGTCTTGGTTCGTATTGTCCTTGCAATTGTCTGGAGAATGATATTCCGTTGCAATTTCTGAGTCTTCGTGCCTCCCCATTTCTGTTACTTAGATGCTCGGATTTTCCGGTATATGAAAAACTGCTCGTGGAACGGTAAGTCACGCTTACCGGGAAGGGGTCAGTTTGCGCGAGAGGGTCTTCCGACCCCTATCTCCGCCACGTACCGGAGTTCGTTTCACATCCTTCTTTCCTTTCTCTCCTTTATTTTCTTTCTCTTCTTGAGTTGATTTCGTCATTTCCATCTCTTAGGACAGACGAGGGTGGACGACACTCTTTCGCCATCTACACCTTTTCTTCACGAGGGTGGACGACACTCTTTTGCCGTCTACAATGCCATATTCGTATATCCTAACCGATTAACAAAGAGGGCCTAACTCTCTAGCTAGGAAACCTAAGAGACTCTACCACGGGAACATAACATATTTAAACCCTACTTAAAAAGACAACTCCTTAATGATGACACTTGATACGAGAAACAGAAATACAACTACAAATATTTAATGGTGGGATTGTCTCCTGCTTTGAGTTCGATTGAGTCGGGATCTCATTGGTGCCAATCCACCCGTATCTGTCGACCTGTCATCTTGGGCTGGTGTCCCCACCATCGGATCATCAACATCTACAAGTATACCCACATACGTGCTTGTGCCCTCAACCATATATAGCGGGCTCATGCAATCAAGCATCCTCACCATGACACGTCTAGTTCATATAACCTTGCACAAATCCTTTTCGGTACAAATGATGCTGCACCTCCGATGATGAAATCCACTTCAAGTTCCTACAAACTGAACATGGACATCAAGACCATTGCAATCTACTGCCACACTTGGATTTCCCAATGAAAAATAAGTGCAACTTTCAACTTCATCTTTAAACTCCTCAGATACCTTCCGGCCAATTATCTACGATGCATCTATGAACGATCTACAAATATTTTCCTACATCCACTCAATGTTAACAAATGGAACTTATAAAATTCTTACTCTAAAAAATAAATCTGACCCTTTCCTCGTATCGTTCGACGCAGACAATTCGAATAGGAAGGGATCTATATTTAGATTATTACTTTTTAACCCATCCATGAAGGTTTGATCGCAAGATCACTTACTATATGTGTTGTACGATGTGTTACAAATTTTGACAGTATCTCCCCACAATTCTTCGGCATATAAAAATATTTATTAATTTTGAGTATTTTTATTTAAAAAAATATTTAAAATCAATAAAGATATATCAGAGAAGAGTGACAAGACGTAATCAAAATTTTCAACAAATTATATAAACACATAGAGTAAATGACCACGTAAATACAATCAAACATTCACAAACTCTCCGAACGGGACAATTCAACACTTTGTGTTAGATATATCTATTTTCATCAAACAAATGAGAACAGACACATCAATCACGAAGTCTTCAATGGGCATGTTCATTGACACGGGCTTAACATGATCTCTCTGATATACGTTTAATGTTATGTTACACCCACGCATCTGAGCTGACATGGAACACCCCATCTAATTAAAGAATATTTAATCGATATGCATGTCCATACATCAAAGTAAAGAACGCCTACTTTAAAGAACACCAAAATAAAGAATATCAAATTATAAAGAATATCTATTTGAAACGCCCCAGCACCCTCTCGAAGCCCCCTACTCTGTTGGACCCCCCTCCCCAGCCAAACCCTCCCCACCCTGTGGGCCCCCCTCCTTATCAGACCCCACCACCTAGTTGGAATCCCCCCACCCAGCCGGATCCCCTCCCTACCTTGTCGGACCCCTGCAACCCAAGCTGGACCCCCCATCCATAGCCAGACTGCCCCCCACACCCTGTCGGACCCCCTCTCCAACTAGAACCCCCCCACATTGTTGGACCCCCCTCCCCAACCAGACCCCCAAACCTTGCTAGAACCCCCCCAAACTAGATCCCCAACGCCCACCCTGTCGGACCCCCCCTTCCCAGCCAGACTCCCCACCCTACTAGACCCCCTCCCACCTTGTCGGACCCCCCCAGCTAGACCCCCTCCACACCCTTCCAGTCTCCCACCACCCAAACAGAGTCGCACCCCCCACCCCCCCCACTAGAGTTTCTCTGGTGAGCTCGCAGCCATACCCCGCCACCCCCACCCCTCCCGGGCCCCCTCCGGCCAGTAGCCCTCCCTCCCCCAACCCCTCCTTACCCCCTCTCCCCCTCTAAAGAGCTGTAGCGTGCTCGCAACACCCACCTTCCCAGCTAGTAGCCCCATCCCGGACCCCCTCCTAGAGCCCCCCTGCCTGAAACCCCACTCTAGGAGCAGCCCCTCACACCCCCAACCTGAATCCTCCTCTTGTGGACCCCCCCCCCCCCGGGTCAGAACCGGCCCCTCCCCCTCCCAGGCCGGCCTCCCCCTCCCAGATTTGCTGAAATTGCCCCCCCCCCCCCCCCAACTCAGAATCCAACCTAAAAAAAAAAAAATAGAAAAAGGGAGGGTGGGTGGGGGGGGGGGTTACTGGTGGTAGTGTAGGTGTCGGAAGGTGTCGTCCGCGTACGGCTCGCACCCGTGTGTGTGTCCTCCCGAACTTGTGCTGCTGAAAACCTACAGTGCACAGGTTAGAAATGAAGAAATGATGTGATCGCCAGAGACCTATACTTGGGCCTCATAGGGGTAGAGTGATCGTGAACGCCTTAGGAACAGGAGAATGTGGGTTCCTGTCCTCGCTCTCGACCGGCCAAGAACAAGGAGCTCTGCGAGTCGGTGACGAAGTTCCTGCAAATTAACTAGCAAACAAAGAGAACAAACCCATTAGACTGTGATAGTGTAATATATGCTCAAACCAAAAAGAAGAACATGCAAATGGTGGTGATCGTACCGGGGAGGGCGGCGGAAAGGGGGATGGCCGAGACTTTCGGCCATCCGCCTTCCCTATGTTTTGGGTTGAAAAACCTCTTTAAAATAGAGAACTAGAAATATCTAGCATGCATGCATGTAGTAAAACTGAAAGAAATGTAGCAATAGGGAGAACAAAGTGAGAAGGACGGGGTTTGCCCATCGACCATGTAGAGGGCGGCCAACTATGTTGGCCGTTCAAAGGTGGTGGGCGGCCATGTCGATGGCCGCCCCCTGGAACCGAGTCTCTCCCGCGGCGGAGCTCTTCAACGGTAGGTTCTGCTGCTAGGGGAAGGTCGGGAAGGCACTCTCATGCTCACAGCTCTCTCTCTCGAACTAGCAACCTTTCCTCCTCCAAAATGTCCAACGCCTCGCAAGAAGATGTCCAACCCCCCCTCTCACGCAGTTTTCCCCCGTGAGATGGTTTCGAACTGAGGTTTTTGTATGTGGGGGATTTCCCTCCAAAAAACATTTGAAAAAAATGAGTGCGTGTGAGGCTACGTGGGTCTCGGACCCCCCCGAGTGGGGATGGTTGTGAAGGACGTGCCCGGAGTGGGCGAAAACGTGAGTTTGACTGCAGTTATCAGGAGGCGGCCAAGGTTCTGGCCGCCCAAAGGAGATGTGCGGCCAAATCAATGGCCTTCTTGAGGGTGAGGGCGGCCAGGAGTCTGGCCTTCTAGGAAGAGCTGGGCGGCCAGGTTAGTGGCCTTCTTGGAATGGGGTAGGCGGCCAAGGCTTTGGCCTTCTTGAGGTGTGGGCGGCCAGGTCTCTGGCCACCTAGGGACCTGGGCGGCCAAGTACCTGGCCTTCCAGGGAAGAGATAAACCTGGTGGCCTTCCCGGGAGAGAGGTAGGTGGCCATCTATCTGGCCGCCCAAGGTGCTGGGCGGCCAAGACTTTGGCCTTCTTGAGGAATCAATGGATAACGTCGAGAATCATATATAGAACCTCAAAAAAAATTCGTCTCGGGACCTCACGCCCCCGACCTTACGGGCAGGGGGGCGCTGCCCCCTACAACCCCCCACCAACTTACCGCAAAGTTGGATACGCGAAGGGAAAGAGTGGAGTTTACCTGAACAAGGATGAGACTCCACATCACCAATCAACTAAGATGAAAGTATCACTTCTATGATGGCTAGACAAGGGTCCGCAAGATGTCCGAAATTACGCATCTACAGGTAGCACGGCGGGGACGACCACTACTGGAAAAAGTGAGATTTCAGACGGCCATATTCCGTCTAAAATCCGTCTAAAAATCCGTCACAAAACACCTTTGTAACGGATTTCAGACGGAGTCGGCCGTCACATATTCTGGGTTATAAATTTCGAACAGTTTAATTAATCCGTCACAAATTGTGTCTGAAATTTCACACGGAATATTTTCCGTGTGTAGTACCGTCTGAAATTCCGTATGTAGTTGCATATTTCAGACATTATTTCAGAT
The DNA here is from genome assembly GCA_022559845.1 of Amorphophallus konjac. Lineage (NCBI taxonomy): Eukaryota > Viridiplantae > Streptophyta > Magnoliopsida > Alismatales > Araceae > Amorphophallus > Amorphophallus konjac. The sequence goes on along the minus strand of JAHNEJ010002951.1, from coordinate 47,254 downwards.
AGAAATTAATATGTCACAAATTTCAGACGAAAATTTCTGTCACAATTAATACGGCGTGCGGCGCGACAGGCCGAGCGACGACAGCAAATGTGGCCTGGGAGAGGAGGGTAGACGCGACGGCGATGATGACAGCAGCGGACGTGCAGTGGGGACGACGGACGCGACAGGCATAACGGCGGGCCGGCGACGGCGGGATCATCGCCGGTGGTCACGACTAGAGAGAGAGAGAGAGGGAGAATTGATTTTTCGCCCAAGGATATTAGGAATTTTGCGACGGATAATATCCAACGCATTTTTGACGTAATGTCATTTGCTTTGGCATGAAATGAAGTTTGATTAGCAATGAAAATGAATTCCATCGCTAATCCATCTCTAAACCTTTACTACTATCTTATAATTACTTTAATAATAAATATAATTATAATTATAATTTAAATATGTAATATTTTTTTTAACTTAATAGTCTTTGTAAAATAAAAATATATTAAAAATCAATAAAATAAATAGAAATTGTAATTGTCTAAAATTTGTACATTTACAATTAGAATGGGTTATGCTTTAAATAATAATAAATAAAATAAACAAATATTATCAATAGTGTAAACTTAGTTACTACTATTTAATAATTAATATAATAATAAATATATAAATAATTTAATAATTATTATAATAATGGTTCGATTTAAGCTTGATCAAAATCTAGCCATTGATTGAAAGTTGATCAAGATCCAATTATATGATTAATTTACTCTCGATCGAAATCTGACTCTCGCAATTTAGTTTGATAAATATCTAATCGTTGGATTTAAGTTTGATCAAAATTTGATCGACCATTGAATTTGCTATGAATTGAAATTTGACCGTTAGATTCAAGATTTGATTGTTGGATTCGCTCCGGATCAAAATTTGACAGTTAGTAAGTTTCATGATCTGACTATTAAATTTGCTCCGATAATAAATCCGACTATTGAATTTAAATTTGATTAAGATCTAACTCTTGAATTTACTCATCAAAATTTGACTGTTGAATTTAAGTTTGATCAAGCTTTGATCGTTGGATTTAAGTTTGATCAACATCTGATTAACCGTTAGATTTTACTCCTGATCGAAATTTGACTGTTAGATTTAAGATCTAACCGTTGGACTCACTCTCGATCGAAATCTGATCATTGGATTTAAATTTGATCTCATGATCTGACTATTAGATTTACTCTTCACAGAAAATCTGACGGTTAGATTTAAGTTTGATTAAGATCCGACTATTAAATTTATTTTTCATTCAAATCTAACTGTTGGATTTAAATGATCAAGATACGTCTATTGGATTTGCTCCTGATATATAAATCTTATGAAGATTCGACGATGACGAGCCGAAGGGATGCTCTTCCCCTTCTCTTATCGCATAGACATTCTCAACTTTCCTCATCTTATTACACCACAAGTAGTTCAGAGTTCCATACACGAACCCAGAAGAAGAAAAAGAGGAAGGATAGACAAAAATGGGAGGCATGTGAGTTCTTCCACTGGTCCCGACTCTCCCCCTTCCCTCTGTGAGCGTGGCGACATCACTCCTCATTCGACATCACCCTCTCTCTACAACCGACCTGTCTCTTCCAAGTAGCTCCTCTTCCTCCTCCCACACGATAATAGAATGACTTGATTTCTTTCCTATTGTGCGCGTCCTTTTTCTGATGATAGAAATGATGACGAGGAACCTTTCTAGTGTCCGTCAGTTGATTCCCCAATCCACTAAATTTGCAAGGGATAATTTTTTGTCCCAATATCCGTCTCTAAATTTTCAACGAATCATTTTCTGTTACAATGTCTGTCGCAAAATTTGTGACGAATAATTTTCCATCTCAATATCCATCACTAAATTGATGACGGAATATTTTCGTCGTAGTATACATCTATGAATTGACAACGAAAATTTTCCATCGTAATATCGTCTCTAAATCTGTGACATATATTATGACAGAAAATCCATCGTATTATTTCGACGAAAAAGATGATGGAAGGGGATCTGTCTCTAATTTCACGATAGATATTGTGACGAAAAATATCCGTCGTAGAATTATTTATTATTAGGACAAAGAATTTTTGCATCTCAAATTCGTCACTAAATTGTGACGAAATTTGTGATAGAAAATTTCCCATCGTAAAAGTATCTATTATTGCAATGAAATTCTTTTCCATCGTAAATGCATCGTAAAGTTGAGATAGATGTTTTTGCGACAGAAGAATCCGTAGTGAATCGAACTCTAACATGACATAAAAAATTATCTACCTACATTAGCGACAGATACACTGTTCGACACTAATATGTCACTAATTAGTGACAAAAAAATATATTGTAAAATTTCATCATTGACGTCACTTTTTTTTGTAATGTTTGGTTCTTTATTTGGCCTAAATATATATTTCATTTACATTTATGATCCTAATATATTTTTGTTTAAATTATGTTATCATTTAAAACACTCGAAACATGGTCCTTTCATAGTAGGGGTCTAACAATAAGTCTTTTTTTTTGCCAACTCTCATATGCATTAATTTTCTAAGATATAGCACTCACTCCACACCCATCTTCAGTCCCTGAATAGGGGTTTGAAACCCCAAACCCCAGAAGGTAATTCCCCCTCATGCTTTGTTTTATTGCACTTATATATGGATTTGATGCTATGCTCTTTTCAAATGCTAATGGATTCTTTGTTTAATCTGTGGTGTTTATTCTCATCCGTGGGAAGGTTGAATAAGGGAACACGGAGGGAGGACCTCTTCCACTAGCCAATTGGTGGGTGAGGAGTTAAAACATCCATGGTTTTCCACTCCATTTAGGGTTTAAGTGTGTGATCTCTTCCTTCACTTTGGCGCTCTTTGAAAACGGAATAGGCAAAAGATCGATGTGACATGAGGTGTGGCGCATATGTAAAGAGAAATCATATAAGAGTTTGTGTGCCTTCTTTCTTGCACACCAAGAAGGTATGCAACAACTATATATTTCTCTTCTTTGTTTGCTGGCAGTCCAAACTGGGGAAGTGTTTGGCTAGTGCAGTTCTGCTAGGTGGCGAAGGGTGTCAATGCTCCATTGGGCCGACTCTTGTGTTGAGATCAGCCCCCAGCTAGCCCAGTAACAACTCGAGAAGTCCGATCGACCTCATCCCTAATGATCTGCAATTCTTGTAGTGTCATCGTAATGAGAAAGTTTGGACGTTTTTAATACAGACAGTGATGCAGGACAAAAATGCTTCACCCTATCAAATTAATCTGAACTCTCGTGACCATTTTATCAAACATGTAACTTGCTACAAATCCCTGCTAAATGACGGAAATCAGTGTAACATATAACTCAATTCGCATGCATTACCTCCCCGCATCAAACACTCATCTTTTACTTCTGCCAATTTTCTGTTGTTTCTGCCTTTTTCTTTTTGTTTCGCGAGATATTTCTCTGTTCCTTCTTGCCTTCTCTCCTTTTTTTTTTCCAAAACAATAAGCCGTATTTAATTTAACGTTCCCTGCCACAGCTAGTTCTTCCATCACAATTATTCTTAAACAACATCACAACACCAAGCTAAAGCAACCGTGGCACAGCAGTGCTCTCCTCTCATGGTTGGCAATACAACTATATGGAGGTGTCGGAAAATATATATATATATAAGAAATTTGGGGCCATGACCTCGTATATAGCTAGATCACACCTCTGTCGTCTTAGAGCCTGCACTTGCGATCATGGCCGGTGGACGGCGGGTTGCACCCACGGTGTAGGGCCGGCTGGTGTGGCGGCAGGTGGACCCAACGGTGGCTGGGCCGCAGGGGTGACCGGCGAGGAGCGGCGGACTCGGCGGTGGCAGTCCCGGCGGCGGCTGGTCCGGCGCGGTGTAGAGCCGTGGCCGGCGGTGCTGGGTCGCGGTGGTGGCCGACGGACGTGGCAGCGGCACGGAGGCCAGTCGGTTGGGGTCGCGAAACTATGGGGCGGGGAAGATGAACAGTGCAGGAGGGGGAGAATGGCACACGGTGGCAGGAGAAACTCAATGACAAGGGGAAAACAATTAAAGGGAAGTGGGGTTTGTGGCTTACGGCGGAGGGAGAGTGAAGGGCAAATGAAGACACAGGGAATATAGTGATTACGGTGTGGGGAGGGGGGGACCAGTAACGGGGAAACAGTGAGCAAAGGGATGGGGGGATGAGCAGTGGAGGCGGAAACGCACCTGCGGGGGGAACTTTAATGGCAGGTGGGGACAATAAGAACCGGCGGAATCAAACTAAAAGGAGGGTTGACAGGGAGATGGGTTTCCGGTGGAGATGCGAAGCGACTGAATCAGAACCAAAAGAAATGGGAAGGGGGGTTTGGGCTTCCGCAAGAAAGAAGTCAGAAGGGTTTGACCTTCGCCAACAGAAGAAGAAGGGGTTTTGGCATCCCGCCATAAGGAGGAGTCACACAGGGACGATGTAATTTTTCTCTAACCATCGTCTAACCTTAATTAGGGCTAGTTTTTCTTATTTATAGAAAAAACATAATTACAAATAGATCCAAAGTTCACTTTACTTTAACACCTACAATATCTCGACTATTAAAATAAACAAAAAGTACATAATTGACCAAATAAACTCTAAACTAAAATAACTCATAAATTAACTGCGAAAATACAAGAAATTAGTAAAAATAATCTTCATATCGAATCTCTTCAACGGCTCCTGATAAATCTGCATCTTCAAAAATAATTTGTGCAATCCGCTCTACATCAGACAGAGGGGAAAAAAATCATAATGTTTTTCATCGTGTCTTTTGCTTTTGACGTGGTAAGTTGGAGGGAAGAGCATGCAAACTATATATGGTTGCGCCCGGCTGTGCAAACTATGGATCCCTGATCCCAGATGTGCTCTCGAACTGGTCCGGTTGCCCGGCTCATTGTGGAGCCTCAATGGGCGACTCGACCCAAGTCCGCCCGAGTCAGATCGACCCATACGTACTGTTGGTTAGTCCCGAAGAATAATTAACATAAATGAACACAAGATCTTAGGTGCTTAAGGACATACCTTAGTCACACAGCGGAAATATATATTATATATATCAAGTATTTAACTCGCAGAGTCAAAAGGTGGCTATTAGAGTCACCTTCAAAGGTCCACACTCCAAGTCCAAGGCCGAAGGTGACGTGCCTCCGTGAGCTCGTTCACTATTAAACCCTCACAGTGAGAGCCACTACTCTCAGCCGATCGTGAGAGCTCCCGTCGCAACAGCCGCTGCTATCACTCTATACTTCTCTGATTTCACCTTTTACTGCCCACGGATTTCACCGCCATTTTTTCTTCTCATGTTATCACCTTTTACAGCCTGCTCACCTTTTAACCTTTCGGCATGAAATAAATTATTCGGGACTAACTCGGTAAGAAATAAAAATACAAGGGAAGAACCTGGCTCTGATACCAATGTTGGTTAGTCCCGAAGAATAATTAACATGTATGACCGTTGAGCTTGGATACATTCAGTATGTATGAATCTGCACTGTTGACCCTAATGGGTAAGTGGGAGCTGTTGCGTTGCATGGGCGTGCCCATTGGGCCACCAACCCAAAGGTGGACTCACGCACGAAGGATGTGCACGGGGTGGCCACGCGGTGGCCTCCTGTGGACACCAAAAATTGCACACTCAGATGTCCTGCTCAGCTTCGCATCAACAACGGCGCCGAGCGAAGAAGCCTCGGAGAGACTGGTCGTCCGGACTCCCCAAATATGCACACTGCCGTGAAGCCGTCCCCGGAGTCACGACAGCGAAGAGAAACCAACTCCCGGGAAGCTCATAATCCATGGGCCTCGAAGAAAATCAAATGGGCCACAACTCGTGCTCACAACGGGATCAAAGCTGCCCATTTAACCCTTCAGCGGTACGCCCATTTGAGGCTTCAACAGCACGCTCCCTGCAGCCTTCAGCGGCACACCCCAGGGTGTCCCCAGCGGCACACCCCTTGGGGAGCCCAGCGGCACACCCCTGGGTGCCCCAGCGGCACACCCATGGGAGCCCCTCAGCGGCACGCCTGCCCCCAGCGGCACACCCGTCCTGGGCTCCAGCGGCACACCCCTAGGGTGTCTTCAGTGGCACGCCCCAATGGCTTACAGCGGCACCCCCAGGAAGCCTCAGCGGCACGCCCATTTGGGGCTTCAGCGGCACGCTTCGTTGGGCCTTCAACGGCACGCCTTTTGCCCTCTTCAGCGACACGCTTAGGCAACCTTTAGCGACACGCCCTTTTGGCCCTCCTCCGGCACACCTTTTGAGCCCGCCAGTGGCACGCCAACGGCCGAACGACGTGATGCCCATGCCCTACGGATCATTGGCACGCAATGGGACTTGCTGAGGTGTCACCTGGGGAGAGGGCCGCGCTGCCTACTCCTCCTGCCACCCAGGACAAGGGAGTCAACTCCCATTAAATGCCCTCCGGACGCTTCCCGTCTGTGGACGCACTTTCCGTTAAACCGTCGTTCCGGGTTCGTCTGTTGGTTTTATTAAGTGCGTGGGCGTGCCAGTCACCGGAGTGACAATTTATTCGGGCTCCGAAGAGCCCATGGTGCGCTCGATCTGACTTCGTCAGACGATTGTGTGGTTCGTGTCGGGACCGAATCCCGTCGCGCCATGAAGGTCACGACGTCATTTACATCCCCCATACGAGGGAATACCCTTGATTAATTGCCGAAATTAGGGGCCCTGCGGCCGAAAGGAATAATACTAATTATGCGAGAGAGATAGGGATGGGTCACACTGGAAGTGGTATTGGGGCCATAAACTGTCGGCTGTGTTGGCCACTCGTAGACCTTTTGTATTCGGACACAAGTCCGTGGCATCGTCATAACGAGAAAACCGAGGTAGATCCCTCCAAATGTCTGCCGAGCATATGGCAATTTCAATGAGGATTCGGAAGGTATCCGGAAAGAGAAAACAAATCCGGTCCGATTAGGATGTCGGCCCGAGGTTAGATCAAAGCCCGGCCATGTCGGGGGAATTCCCGAGACTCGGGCTCGACCTAAAGGGGCAGCATTGTTGTTCCTTTTGCCCCGGGTCACGGGGAGAGATGGGGGCTGCAGCGTGGGCTCTGGCGTCTTTTATCTGGGGTTTTCTTAGTTATATCTTCTGGGATTTCTGATTTGATGCTTATTGTTCATCCATACCTTTGTCCGGGGTGATTTCTCTTCTTTCATTCATGATTATTCTTATCATTATCATTTGTTTGTTATTTATTATTTTTTTTATTACCCCTCCCACCTCTTTTATTGTGATTAATATTACGCATTCGGAGTTCTTTAGTTAACGTCAAAATTTTTTATTAATTTATTTGCCATTATTAATGCCCTTATCGTGATGTATATATGCATGCCTGTAGTGTGCCGGCGAAGGGAAGGTAGGGGCGTACCGCTGAAGGGCAGCAAAAGGGGAGTGTGCCGCCGGGGGGCTCAGGGGGAGTGTGCCGCTGAAGGGTTGAAAGGGGGAGTGTACCGCTGAAGGGTTGAAAGGGGGAGTGTACCGCTGAAGGGTTGAAAGGGGTGTACCGCTGAAGGCCAAGGGAGCGTGCCGCTGAAGGCCAATGAGGGCGTGCCGCTGAGGGCCAAAGGTACGTGCCGCTGAAGGTCAATGGGGGAGTGTACCGTTGAAGGGCTGAAAGGGGTGTACCGCTGAAGGCCAAGGGAGCGTGCCGCTGAAGGCCAATGAGGGCGTGCCGCTGAGGGCCAAAGGGGCGTACCGCTGAAGGTCAATGGGGCGTGAGGGTGGAGGCTCGATCAGTTTTCGATTATTTGTTTTAAGGCTTTTCTTTTCTTCTTATCTTAAATTTCGTGTAGTTTTATACAAAATTCCTCCCGTGTTTTGTTCTCTTTGTTCGGTTCGATCTCTTTTTTGTGGGTCGGAGGCTCGGGCTGCCGAGTGGTTAGTTAGCTCGGTTTAGTTCTCGTCGTGATGCCAGCAGTGGTTCGATGGGTTGGAAAGTTTCGTCGGTTATCTTGCTTGTTTGTCGCCCCCTTTTGCCTCTTTTAATTGTTTATTAGTTCCTCACAAAAATTCGGCAGCATCTCCCCTTGACCCAGGGCGTAAGGGAGATACAGGGAACGCGCCCACATGATGTGGCGGAACCCGACAACTGGAGGTGGGCCCCCGGGGGGGCAACACCTTTATAGAGATTCGGAAAACGCGAAGGAGAACGACAGACCGAAGACATCTAAGGGGCCTGGACTGGGACTGGACAAGGAGTAAGCTGAGGGACTGAAGGGCGTGCCGCTGAGGGCTGAACAGGAGGTGTGCCGCTGAGGGCTGAACAGGGGGTGTGCCGCTGAAGGCTGAACAGGGTGTGCCGTTGGAGGCTGAACAGGGTGTGCCGCTGAGGGCTAAGGCCAATGGGCGTGCCGCTGAAGGCTGATCTGGGCGTGCCGCTGAGGGCTGACCTGGGCGTGCCGCTGAGGGCTGGAAAGGTGTACCGGCCAAAGGCCGGAAAGGTGCACCGCTGAGAGGCTTAAAAAGGGTTGTTAGCAACTGGGGGGGGGGGCTTGGTGGCTGTTCAGGAAAAGAGGAATAAAGACGGGAGGATTTCAAGGCCGGGAGTGGCCCATTAGTAACTGGGTGGTTGGGAGGAAAGAAGGGTACCTCCCCTTCTCCTCAAGCTCGGGAACACGGTAGATGGCCATAGAAGGGAATGAGTGAGGAGCTCACGGAGCCAAGGCCAACAGAAGGGGGAAACCTACATCGACGTGGAGGACCCTAAAGACGCCGAAGGAATGAGGAGACAGAGGGAGGAACGGATTGTCCGTCAGAAAGCCCGCAAAGCCTAGCCTAAAACATCGAAGATCGAAAAGAAACCCGGAGAGGGTGGTTTTCATTCATGAGAATCAAGAGGGCGAGGCCCTTCATACATATGGCAAAAGCAAACTCCCCAAATGGGGCCATGGACGAGAGTAAGAAAGACCAATAACGCCAGGAGGAATGGGATACAAGAGGGAAGAAGACATCCGGGCCTAAGACATCGGCCGCTATCCCCAACCCTTTCCCCCAATACAACAAGCTCTCTCTCTCTTACTCTTGTTTCTTCCCGGTGGCCGTCGGACGGAGCTCAGGCCGGGAGGGCCTCTTCTTCTCTTCTTTCTCCGGTGTGTGTTGTGTGTCTCCCCGTCCGTCTCTGTGCGTCTGTCTCCTCCTTCGCCCTCCTTCTTCTTCCGTTCTCCTCTTCCTCTGTCTGTCTCCGTCTCCCCCCCTTCTTCTTCTTTCTCCTCTGTGGAAGACGGGCGTCTTTTATACCCTTAGCAGCGGGGAGCCCTCGAGCATGGCTGTCGAGGGCGGGAAGCCGCCCGTGATGATGGGGTTTGACTCCCCTCCGTCCTGGCTGTCAGTGGGGTAGCCTGCGTGGCCCAACGATCGGCTGCCACCTCGGACGGCTCCACTGCGCGCCAAGGATGCGTAGGGCATGGGCCTCACGTCGCCCGTTGAAAGAACTTCACCGCTGTGCCGCTGAAGAGCCAAAAAGACCTACCGCTGAAGCCTTTGTAGGCTATACCGCTGAAGAGCCAAAAAGGCCTGCCGCTGAAGCCTTTGTAGGCTGTACCGCTGAAGACCCTTTGGGCGTGCCGTTGAAGGCCCCAAAGGCCGTACCGCTGAAGCCTCAAAGGGCTGTGCCGCTGAAGGGCCTGCAGGACGTGCCGCTGAAGCCCCTGCAGGGCGTGCCGTTGAACACCCAGAGGGGGCGTGCCGGTGAAGCCTCCTGGGGGCGTACCGTTGAAGGTTCCCCTTGGGGGTGTGCCGGTGAAGGCTTTCCAGGGCGTGCCGCTGGAGGCCCTTTGGGGCGTGCCGCTGGAGGCCCTTTGGGGCGTGCCGCTGAAGGCTTTCCAGGGCGTGCCGCTGGAGGCCCTTTGGGGCGTGCCGCTGGAGGCCCTTTGGGGCGTGCCGCTGAAAGCTTTCCAGGGCGTGCCGCTGAACAGCCCAATGGGGCGTGCCGCTGGGGCTCCACCAGGGCGTGCCGTTGAAGGCTGGATGGGCCGTTTTGGGCCCGCTGTGGGCACGAGTTGTGGCCCATTTGATTTTCTTCGAGGCCCATGGGTTATGAGCTTCCCGGGAGTTGGTTCCTCTTCGCCGTCGTGACCCCGGGGACGGCTTCACGGCAGCGTGCATATTTGTGGAGTCCGGATGACCAGTCTCTTCGGGGCTTCTTCGCTCGGTCCCATTGTTGATGCCGGGCCGAGCAGGATATCTGGGTGTGCAATTTTTGGTGTCCACAAATGCCCCCCACCCACGGGTAGCGTAGGCGAAGGATGAGCCGGGCGGTGCCCGCGGGTGTACTGGTCTCTTTTCTCTTCGTCGGCACTGATAGGGTGTCGGGAGCTGCCGTAGCATGTTAGTCTCTTCTTCTATTTTCATGTTGGTCTCTTTGTCTCTTCGCCAGTGCCGACAGGGTGTCGGGAGCTGACCTGGTTTGCTGTCTCTTAGTCTCTTCGTCAGTGCCGACAAAGTGTCGGGAGCTGACCTGGTTTGTTGTTCTCTTGGTCTCTTCGCCAGTGCCGACAGTGTGTCGGGAGCTGGCCTGGTTTGTTGTTCTCTTGGTCTCTTCGTCAGTGCCGGCAAAGTGTCGGGAGCTGACCTGGTTTGTTGTTCTCTTGGTCTCTTCGCCAGTGCCGACAGTGTGTCGGGAGCTGGCCTGATTTGTTGTTCTCTTGGTCTCTTCATCAGCGCCGACAAAGTGTCGGGAGCTGACCTGGTTTGTTGTTCTCTTGGTCTCTTCGCCAGTGCCGACAGAGTGTCGGGAGCTGACCTGGTTTGTTGTTCTCTTGGTCTCTTGGTCTCTTTGTCAGTGCCGACAGGATGCCGGGAACTGACCTGCTTTGTTGATCTCTTAGTCTCTTCGCCAATGCCGACAGGATGCCGGGTACTGACGTGCTTTGTTGTCTCTTAGTCTCTTGGTCTCTAGGTCTCTTCGTCAGTGCCGACAGGATGCCGGGGACTGACATGCTTCGTTGTCTCTTAGTCTCTTCGCCAGTCCCGACAGGATGCCGGGAACTGACATGCTTTGTTGATCTCTTAGTCTCTTCGCCAATGCCGACAGGATGCCGGGTACTGACGTGCTTTGTTGTCTCTTAGTCTCTTGGTCTCTTGGTCTCTTCGTCAGTGCCGACAGGATGCCGGGGACTGACATGCTTTGTTGTCTCTTAGTCTCTTCGCCAGTCCCGACAGGATGCCGGGAACTGACATGCTTTGTTGATCTCTTCTGTTCTTTTCTTTCTCTTCTTTTTTGAACCACATTACCGATACAAGCGCCCTTTCGGGTTTTCGCCGGTACCGGCCCCCTCTTGCTTTTGCCCACGCGCCCTTTCGGGTTTTCACGTGGCGAGGTACCCAATTTTGCCCGTAGCGCCCTCTCGGGTTTTCGCCACGGCCGGGTTATTGCCATTTTTACCCTTGTCCCCACGTAGGGGAAAGTCCGGCGGGGTATCTCTATTTTTAACCCCATTTTCTTCTTTTCTCCTTTTTTGAGTGAGTGATATGCAAGCGTCGGCTAGGGCACGAAGCCTTGCGCCGGACGGTAGGGCTCATTCGTTGGCAAGAATAGAATGCCAGCGCAACGGGAGAATCTGTGCCGATTCGGACGTAAGGTCCGCAATGGCCATATTATATGGTGGGAGGTGGCTGAGGCCCGAGGTGACGTGCCAAGGACGGGCTTGTTTATTGGCGGGATAACCGTGCCATGGCAAGGGCAGGGCTGCAGGGGTAAAGTTGTTTCGCTTGTGCGGATGCGTGTATGACCCGGCTTGTGGGGATGGGATGTTTTCCCCGGGAGGATCTTCTTTTTTTTTTGCGCCTTATTCATGCGTACGTAAGTATCTATATATATATATATATATGTGGATGGGTATACGTATGTGTGTATACATGTATGTATATAAGTATATATATATATATTTATAATAATTTTGTTTCCCCCCTTTTTGTTCTCTTCTTTCATTTTCTCCTTTTATTTCCCTCATCTCTCTTCTTTTTATCCCCTTTTTTTTATCTCTTTCCCTTTTTTTTTTCTTTCTTTTTTTCTCTTTTTCTTCCTTTTTTTGCTTTCTATAAATAGGGGGGCGGGGGTGGTTCGAACGGTCACCCCGTTTCGAACCCCCCCCCTTTTTCCCTCTTTCTCTGGTGACCGAACGGACGAAGCCCCCCCCCCCTCTTTGCTTCTTCTTCTCCGTCACCGGACGCCAACGCCGCCGTCGTCGTCGTCGCCGTGGTGAGGGCACCACCGTGGGCCCCCCCCTCTTCTCTCTCCTTCTCCTTCCTCTCTTGCCTTCTCCTCTTCTCCCTTCTTTTTCCTTTGGACCGTCGTCGGCGGCGGGGAGCATCGCACCCCCCCCTCCTCCGTCTTTCCCTTTATCTCCTCCCCCCCTTCTCCTTCTTCTCCTCTTCTCCCCTCTTCTCTTCTTCTTCCATCTTCTTCCCCTTTCTTTTTTTTGCTGTGGGACGCCGCCGGTTGCACTGGCGGACTGAGCGTGCCGGGGAGAAGGGGTTGCAGGCGTGCCGGCGGAAGCCTTCTAGGGCGTGCCGGGGAGCGGGGTCGCAGGTGTGCCGGGGAGGACCTCATGGGCGTGCCGGCGAGGGGCCTTCGGAGCGTGCCGGGGAAGCTCCTCCTCAGGGTGCGTCGGGTTGGGATGCGCTTCCGAGCGTACCGGGGAAGGCCACTTGGGCGTGTGCCGGTGAAGCCGTAGTAGGGTGTGCCGGCGAGAGGCACTCGGAGTGTGCCGGGCAGGGAGGCCACAGGCTGTGCCGGCGAAGAGGCCGAGGGGCGTGCCGGGGAGCAGCCACTGGGCGGTGTGCCGGGGAAGCCTTAATGGGCTGTGCCGGCGAAGGCGGCACCAGGGAGCGTGCCGGGGAGGCACTGAGGGCGTGCCGGGGAAGGCGTATGTGGGTGTGCCGTGGGAGGCACCTGTGGGCGTGCCGGGGAAGGCACCCAGTGTAGTGTGCCGGTGAGGGCAACAGCAGGGTGTGCCGGGGAAGGCACTGGGCAGTGTGCTATTGAAGAAGCCTTAAGCCATGGGAAGAAGACTTTTGACCAGTGGACTTCTGGTGTTGCCTCTCGGGGCCCACCATGACTTTGTTGGGGCCGTCACTCCTTGTGGACGCGCACCCGTGTTTTCCCTTACGCCTCTGGCCTAGGGGAAACTCTGCCGAAATTTCGTCAGAAATCGGCAATATTTATTCATCTAACTTGTAGCAACGCCCCTTCGCAGTCCTTTTACTCGTGATCTATTCTGATCTTCTTATTTGTGTATCTTTGCAGACAAATGGCCGCCCCAAGTGGTTCTTCTGCCCCTGCTGCCGCCGTCGGTGCCGACCTCATCCCGCGGGGTCCCGTGCCGGCAGTCACATGGCTCAATGTGGAGGACCTGGACCGCGAACATGCGGAGATAGCTGCCTTGGCAGAGTCGTCGGAGTCCGACCGGGAGAGCATGGACTTCGGCCGCCTTGCCAGAGTTGACAGCGGTTTCACTTTTGATCGGGCCACCGGGGAGTACAGGAAAGACTTCCCGAAGGATAGACACCTTGTTCGGTTCCTGAAGCACCTGCGCTCCCGAGAGGGGCGAGACTTTCGCACTATAAAAGCCGTCGAGCGGGCCATCCTGCATGCCCGGGACAGTCTATTGTACAGCGTCCCCAGGAGCATCCCGATGTATCTGGTGGGAGAAGCCCGGGAATGGAAGCCGGTCTTGGGTATTGAGGGAGTGCTGCCGACTGAAGACAAATTAGTGCGGGCCCCTCAATTTACACCAGCAAGGTGGGACATGTCTGCGGGGAAGGTGCATGGCGAGTCGCCCCGATTTGGCTTGTTCTTGGCTCCCCTAAAATGGGGTTATAGGGAGGAGCCGTTCATATTGGACTGTTTGGCCGTCAGGTTCAAGTACGAACTGTCACTGGGCTGGTTCGGGGAGCTGAAGCTTCAAGACGCCCACAGCTTCCGGGAAGGGGCAGTGGAGTTCACCGAATATGTGCTGTTCAACTACGCTCCATTGCTGGTCCGGGTTGGCATCTACCACAGCGTATACGCCTCCCGGTATGGTTACCCCATCTCCAAGGGTCTCTGCTGCGGCATGATGGAAGTATTTAGTGCGGAGACCAATACCTTCTACACGGCGGAGGGAGAGACTTCACTTGATTTGTGGAGCCTAAGCCAGCTGAGCGGCTTGCCCATTGACGGGGAGCCTTATGAAGAAGTGTGCCTCCCCGATCTAATCAAGGATGAAACTAACGGGGATGGCTATTATTCTCTTGGGTACTCATATCGGTACCTGATGAAGGCGTACCGGGAGCTGTACCAGCTGTCGCACAAGGGAAAGCAGCCCGCCCGTGGGGACAGGAAGAGGGTGCGTATGGCAGTATGGCTGGAATATTTTTATGATGGGCTGAAGCAGTATGAAGATTTTCCCTGCGTTGGCACCGCCGTTGCTCGCAAGAAACGTGCGAAGCCCAAGCATGATGTGAAGATCCCCTCCAGGGGACGTCGGAACGGGGCCAATCCGATGGGGGTCGACCCGCAGACTCACTGTGCCGCCTATCTGACGTACTGGCTGTGTTCATTTGCCATGCCGTACGGGGAGGAGACGGTGATCCGGCCAGATGCCATCTACCCGGCGTGCCAGATGGCGTGGGGTGTTAAACTTTCTCTGTGCCCGGCGGCGCTCTGTTTGATTTATAAGGCACTGGGAGACATCAGCACGCACCAGTTCCCGAGGCAGGCCCGGTACGTGTGCCCACTGCATTTCTTCAACGCGTGGGTTTGTTCACTGTTTCCGGAGTTCGCCCCGCGAGTCCTTCAGGATTGGGGGCTGGTGCCGAGGATGCTGGAGTTCGCGAGTGCAGATCCGGCTTCCACTTCCATGCGGATGTATGATATTCGGGGCCGGTTGACCACGGTTCCTCGGGATGCAGCCGGTACCATTCATTTCTGGACGCTGGCCGCCCATTCAAGCCCCCTCGTGAATAATAAGAGGGAATGCAAGGATGACCAGGTGGAGAGGTATGTCCACCCTATCAGCCAGGAAAACGTGGTGCGCCCGTTGCTGGAGCCCGAGCTGAGGGATTGGGCGCTGGCTATCCACCCGAGCGTGTTGGTGTTCCGGAAGGGAGACAACGTACTGCTGGAACCGTATTACCCCTTCCGATTTGGCCGCAACTTCGGGTATGACCAGCATATCCCTGCTTATCATGCGCAATTCGGCTTGCCTTCGCGGAACGTCCGGGGAAGTGTGGTCGCCGAGCACGCTAGAAGCTGGTGGGACTTCTTCCACCGGGCGGACTCTGCCTCCTTCAGGGTGCCAGCCCCGGGTCGCGTGCCCCGAGTGACGGAAGACTATATCAAGTGGTGGAATGCCCGGACGGCTTTCTATCGGTTGCACAAGACCGATTGTTGGGATGGCGCCGAAAGGAGATTCCTTAGCCGGCAACCGGTGCCAGTACTTGACATTGAGCCAGATCATCTTCTTCGGCTCAAGAACAGGCAAGAGAAGGAGGTGGCGGCATATATGATAGCTCGTCGGGAAGCCCGGGATAGGAGGCCGACGCCGAAAGTGGAGCTGCCTCCAGTGGCGAAGGACAGCTATCAGAAGACGCTAAGGGATCTGTGCCGGGTAGGGAGCGACCGTCTGGACCTTATCAATTATCCATTCCCCATAGAGGAAGAGGGGACTCCCGCCAAGAGCTGGCGCCCGGAGAGAGACTTGGCCTGCCTGTATCGCACGTTCGTGAGGCGGGAGGAGAGGAAGCCCGAGAATTACAAGGATACCACTTGGCTATATATCCTCCTCCGGGTGAATGGGATGAAGATTGAAGATGTGACGGCCTCCATCCTGGGCAAGCGCCTGCACATCCCTTATTATTATGCTGATGGGTGGGGCATGGACCACTTCAATCTTTTCTGTCACCTTTCTTCCAAAAAGCATGCGGATCTGGCCAACCTCACGGACCGGTGTCAAACTATTGAGGACGTTTGTTGGCTAGTCCGGGAGGCGGCACGTCGGGACAAGGAGATATCCCTGAGCTACTGGCCGATCACGCTGCGGCTGTACACTGGCCCTCATGGTATTCAGTTCCCTTTTGCTCTTCGGTTCTGTCCCTCAGCGCTGCGGCTTTCGTGGTGAGCAAGGTACTAATGGTATATGCATGTTCGTTCTTTCCCCTCTTTTCTTTGCAGACCATCCCGACAGCACGCAGATGGCCACGTACCGGAATCTCCTCCGGCTGGTGAAGAAGCCTGCGTATTTTGAAGCCGCGCCGCTGGCCCCGACCACGGCTCCTTTGCCTAAGGCTGCGAAGAGGCCCCGGGCTAAATCGCCTGTGAAGAAGGCGGTGGACGCCGCCAAGGCAGCTAAGCAGCGGGACACAAAGCGGAGGAAGACAGAATCGGCTGAGGCTCCGACGGCTGTCCCTCCGGTACCACTAGTCCCGTCTTTCGAAGAATTCGAAGCTGCCCGTCCCGCGCCAGGCCAACCTGCCGGTCCGCGTCCTCGCTCTTTAGTGTGCCTTTTGAATCTCCCTCCTCCTTTTTTTTATTTTGGAGTGGCGCTGTAATATCCCGGACCTTTCGGATCCTTCTTCGTGGGTCCCGGATCTAGTTTTCGGAGTGTCCGGCTCCATTGTGTCCGAAATTTCGTTTCGGACATCTTTCATGTTCGGATCGGCGCGATCCGGAGTCGTTTCGGAGGCCCGGAGGCGTTCCGCGGTTTTTCCGCGTGTGTTTTCCGATTCCCGGTGTGTGTTTCGGCTTTTCCTTCGGATGCTCGCTGCGGGTTAACTGGGCCGTTCACCCGGGCACGAGTGGTACCGTTGCGATCGGTGCGTTCCGAGGATTCCAGAAATGTATTTTTCTATTTTTCGGTATTTTTTTGAAAATTCGGATTTTCTATAAAGCCCTAATTCTTTTTCTTTTTCTTTCTCTTTTCTCTTTCTTCTTCCTCTCCCTCTCTCTCGCGACCGTGAGCCCCCCTCTCTCCCTCTCTCCCATTCGGACGCGGCGAGCCCCTCTCCGGCTACGGACGGCGGCGGGGCGACGGCGCGGACGCGTGGGCGACGGTGAGACGATCTCGTGGGCGTGCGGCAAGCGTGGGGAGCGTGGGGAGTTCGTGAAGCTTGTAGCGTTCTTCACGATTCGTGCTCGATTCGGCGGAGCATTCGCTCCATTGAGGTAGGGTGACGTTCCTTAGCCTCATGCCGTTCTTTTCCGTGATTTATAGGCCGCGGGGAGGCCGAGAGGGGATCATTTGAGCGTTTTTGGGTTTTTCCATGATTTGGGGAGAGCTCGCCCGATCTATGGATTCAATGCATGGATTCGTGTTTTGAGGGCCTAGAATCATGCTAGGAGTCCCCAGGGGTCTTCCCCTTTGTTTTCCCCCTCTCCTATGGAGGTATGGGGGCGTGGTTAGAATTTTTGGGCGTTCTTACCGTTTTCGGCCGCGGACTGAGAACGCGCTATACTCCAGTAGCGCGTTCTTGGAGGTCGCGCTGCCCCGACCGAGCGCGTTCATCGGAGAAGATGAACAGGAGGCGGTTCCTGTCGCGCTATAGGGTCCTAGCGCGATCATCCTTGTCGCGCTAGAAGGACCTAGCGCGATGGTCCATGTCGCGCTAGGGAGACCTAGCGCGATCTTCCCTGTTGCGCTAGGGTTCCTTAGCGCGTTCTTCCGTGTCGCGCTAGGTATCCCTAGCGCGATTTGGTTCGTTTTGGGTGTTTCCCTTGGGCCGTGTGTGCGTCCCGGGCACCCCGTGGAGTTCCGTGACCGTGTCTTTGGTGTCCGGAAGTCCCGTTTGCCTCGGTTAGGCGTTTGACCGTGGGCAATGCGTCTGTTTCTTTTCCGACCGTGGTCACCGTGCGACGGGGCTGGTGTGTGGGGTGATTCCCACCTGTTGTCGGGTTCGGACGTCGTTTTCCGTTGACTCGAGAGTCTACTCCTTCAGTGACCCTCCACTAGTCGTAGCCTACTAGTACGCGGGTGCTAGTCGCACCAGGGAGTGGTGTACGGGCCGACCTTTCGAGACGGTTTGTGGACCGGTTACCGTTGGGCCCCACGTCTTGCAGCCAGAGTCCGGCTGAGGGGAAAACCGGTCAGAGGGCCAGACCTGGGACGCGTGGTCTGTGTGTGCACACGTGGTTGGGGGCGGTTGGACCCACGTCGACGGGCGTGACCCCAGCTAGTCACTTGTTTGTGGTTACTTGTACGGTGTTTGCGCCTCGGGTAGGACCTACCACGTCAGGCGGTTCACCTGCGGTGCGGTGTAAGACGTCAGGGGACGCTACCGGCTGTGCTTCTAGTGGGTGGTACTCCTGTCGAGTACGGAGTGTCAGACTGTCAGTCGTGTGTTTCCGACCTTCGGTTTTGGCGGTTCGACCGTTGAGTTTCGGTCTTCTCGTACCGTGGCACGTGTGTCGGTTTGCGTGCCGTAGGGTCTAGTTCTGTAGAGTGCAGGGCTTTCCTTTCCGAGGTACTTTCCTACCGCTAGAGTAGTGGTTTCTCGTTTTACGAGGTAGGGTTCGAGTGATCCCTACTGAGTCTTGTTCCGAGACTCATTCCCTGCGTGTTTTCACCGTGTTTCAGGTGAGACGCCACCTTCGGGGAGCGCGTCAGGAGCGCAGCGTGGTGCGGGTGCCCAGAGGTAGTGCCAGAGGTCAGAGCCGGGGGATGCCCCGTGTAGCTGTACTTTTCTTTGTCGTCACTGTACTAGTCGTGGACTACTGTTGCTGTTGTTGTTATTTTATTGTGGACCATGTAATATGTTAATTTATTTCCTGCTTATATTATAACTGTTTAATTTCTGCAATTATTTGTGATGCTTGTGTAGTTTCCACACCATCCTTTTAACCCTTCCGAGTCTTCGGGCTCGTGGGTGGCGGTACGAGTCTCGGGTTATCGGGCCTTCCCGGTAATCGGATTCTCGGGTCGTTACAGCTGGTATCAGAGCGCGGTTGTGGAATTACATGAGAATCATAGGTAATTGTAGTGGTCCACTAGTCCACAGCGATGATGTACAGGTGACGCTGGCATTGGGCACCGCGCGTTTTCTTTTTGACATTGCCGTTTCCGTGTTTTTCTGTCTTGTGCTTCAGGAGCGAGTATGGCGCCGAGGAGGAGTTCTCGCTCTCAGCAGGGGCAGTCGGCTGGAGGTCAGGAGATCCAGCAAGGGGTCCAGAGGGACCAGGAGGAGCATAGCAGAGTTCCGGGAGCTACCGAGGCCGCGGATGCTGCGAGAGCTCCGGGGGCCGAGGATTTCTTCCGTGGCATGTACCATCTCATGTCTCAGCAGTTTGGCGGAGAGACTGCTGAGGGCTCGTTTGTCAGGGGTGGGCCAGGCCGAGCAGTGAGGGATTTCATGCAGTTCCATCCACCTTACTTTAGCGGCCAGGCAGACCCTGATGCGGCTCGTGATTGGCTCGATGAGATGGAGCGGGTGTTCAGTTCTGCGAAGAGTACTGCCGAGGACAGAGTGGTGTTGGCCTACAACCAGTTGCAGGGTACGGCTCGGAGGTGGTGGTCTTCCGAGTGGAAGACGTCCTTTCAGCTTCGTCCACTTGAGCAGATCGAGTGGGAGGACTTTGTTAGTGCTTTCGAGCGTACGTACTGTCCAGACGTCGTTGCTACGCAGCGGATGCGGGAGTTTCTGGAGCTGGTGCAGGGTGACATGTCCGTGTTGCAGTACAGGGCCCGATTTGTCGAGCTGGGTCGGTACGCACCTCATATCATGGAGCATGAGAGGGTGAGGACCGCGCAGTTTGTGCAGGGCTTGAGGCTAGAGCTGAGGCACCATTTGATCGCGAATGGAGCCACTGATCTAGAGACGGCGTCTCGTGTTGCGATTTCCCTAGAGATGGATATGCAGAGGACTCGAGGACCGATCAGCCAGGGGCAGTCTTTGTCAGGTCGCAGCCAGCAGTCGGCTACCCAGCAGCAGGGTTCCTTCCAGCATGCGATGAGTGGTTCAGGAGCGCCGGCACATGCAGCTTCGGTGACAGGATCTGCGTCCTTCGGCTCGAAGGTCAAGAAGTTCTTCAAGAAGGGGTTCGGCAAGAAGAAGTCCAGAGATCAGGGACAGGCTTCATCGGGCAGTGTACAGCAGCCGATTCCTTTGCAGCGTCAGGGATCAGTGGGTGGATCACGAGGACCTTGTCCACGGTGTGGTGGGACCCACCCAGGCAGGCAGTGCACGGTGCCGATTATCTGTTTTCGGTGTGACCAGGCAGGGCACATGGCGCGTGACTGTCCTCAGAGGCCGCCGCAGCAGCAGGTTCCCCAGCAGCAGCAGCAGCAGGGACAGTATCCGCCGCTACCCAGGTCAGCTAGCGTGGGAGGCAGGCAGAGGGCTCGTGGCCAGATCACGCACTTGACCAGGGCAGAGGCAGTGGCGTCGCAGCTCGTGGAAGGTACCGTTCAGATTTTGGGTTGTGCGGCTCGGGTTTTGTTCGATTCTGGCGCGTCTCATTCGTTTATTTCGGAGGATTTCGCGTCGAGCGTCGAGGAGCCGGTGACCCAGTTGTCCTGTGATTTGGCAGTAGAGTTGCCTTCGGGTGATTTTATGGTCACTCCGTATTGCTTCGACCAGGTTCCGGTGTGGATCGATGGGCGGAGTATGCCAGGCAGGTTGTATGCGTTGCATCTTCGGGATTACGACGTGATTCTAGACATGGATTGGCTCGAGACTCATGGAGCGGTGGTGGATTGTGGAATGAAGAGGGTCTACTTCCAGCATCCGAGCAAGAGGACCTTCTATTTCCTAGGTATCCGTTCCGCCTCTTCTCGATTCCTTATCTCTGCTATTCGAGCCCGTCGGTTGCTTGATTCCGGTTGTCAGGGTTTTCTCGCGTCCGTGGTTGTGTCTGACCGGATGGAGCCGAATGTCGAGGACATTGCGGTGGTGTGCGAGTTTCCTGATATTTTTCCTGAGGAGTTGCCTGGATTACCTCCCCAGCGGGAGATCGATTTCGTGATCGAGGTTGTACCTGGTACGGGACCTTTGGCGAAGGCTCCCTACCGTATGGCCCCCGCTGAGTTGAGGGAGTTGAGGGCGCAGTTGCAAGAGCTGTTAGCCAAGGGGTACATTCGTCCTAGTTTTTCCCCTTGGGGTGCGCCCGTGCTGTTTGTGAAGAAGAAGGACGGTAGTCTGCGGTTGTGCATTGACTATCGGCAGCTGAATGACGTAACCATTAAGAACAAATATCCGTTGCCGCGGATCGATGATTTGTTCGACCAGCTGCAGTCTGCGCGAGTGTTCTCGCGGATTGATTTGCGATCCGGTTACTATCAGCTGAGAATTCGCGAGTCCGATGTGGAGAAGACTGCGTTCAGTACGAGGTACGGGCATTATGAGTTTCTGGTGATGCCGTTTGGGCTCACCAATGCCCCAGCAGCCTTCATGGACTTGATGCAGAGGGTGTTCCATCCGTATTTGGACCAGTTCGTGGTCATCTTCGTGGATGACATCCTTGTTTATTCGCGGTCTGCTGAGGAGCATGCGTACCATTTGGGTGTGGTGCTGCAGACGTTGCGAGATCACCAGTTGTATGCGAAGCTCAGCAAGTGCGAGTTTTGGCTCAGCGAGGTACACTTTCTGGGGCATGTGATTTCTGGTGATGGTATTTCCGTGGACCCCGCCAAGGTCGAGGCAGTGATGCAGTGGCCGAGGCCGAGGTCGGTGACGGAGATCCGGAGTTTCTTGGGGCTTGCGGGGTATTATCGTCGGTTTATCCAGGATTTTTCTCGCATTGCGACCCCGATGACTAGGCTCACGCGGAAGGATGTGCCTTTCGTTTGGTCCGAGGAGTGTGAGCAGAGCTTCAGTGAATTGAAGAGATTGCTCACCTCGGCTCCAGTATTGGTTCTACCTTCTGGATCGGGAGGTTTTGTGGTGTGTACAGATGCTTCCGGCGTCGGATTGGGTGCTGTTCTGATGCAGCATGGTAGAGTGGTGGCTTATGCATCTCGGCAGCTAAAGCCCCATGAGGAGAACTACCCTACCCACGACCTTGAATTGGCCGCAGTGATCTTCGCGCTGAAGATCTGGAGGCATTATCTGTACGGTGAGAAGTTCGAGGTGTTCACTGACCATCAGAGTTTGAGGTATGTGTTCTCGCAGAGAGATCTGAACCTCAGACAGAGGCGTTGGATGGAGTTCATGAAGGACTATGACTTCACCCTGTCTTATCAGCCAGGCAGGATGAATGTCGTCGCTGATGCCTTGAGTAGGAAGGTGGCGGTCAGTACCTTGATGTTGAGGAGGTGGAGGCTCTGGGAACAAGTGTCCGAGGTATCTTTTAGGCTCAAGATTCCCCAGGAGCCAGGGTTGGCAGTGCTTGCGAGTCTGACTGTCACTCCTGCTATCCGTCGTCAGGTGACAGAGGCTCAGCATGCGGACCCTGAGTTGCCCCGGATTCTGGCTATGGCTGACGTAGAGCTTGGCGAGGACGGTGCTGCGAGGTTTCGTGGCAGGCTGTACGTCCCAGCCGAGGAGCAGGTTCGTCGTGCGGTGCTACGCGAGGCTCATGGGAGCAGGTACACTGTGCACCCGGGTACGACGAAGATGTATCGGAACTTGCGGAGGCAGTTCTGGTGGCCTGGCATGAAGAGAGATGTGGCCGAGTTTGTGGCCAGGTGCCTGATCTGTCAGCAGGTGAAGGCGGAGCATCAGCGACCAGGAGGTACTCTCCAGCCCTTAGATGTTCCTGCTTGGAAGTGGGACCATGTGACCACGGATTTTGTGGTGGGGTTGCCAAGAACCCCGAGTGGGCAGGACAGTATTTGGTTGCTGGTGGATCGGCTGACGAAGGTGACTCGGTTGCTACCGGTCAAGGTCAGCTGGAGCGTGTCTAAGTTGGCTCGTTTGTATGTGGAGCGGATCGTGCCGTTGCATGGGGTTCCCATTTCGATCGTGTCGGATCGAGATCCGCGCTTCACTTCTGGATTCTGGAGGAGTTTCCAGCGAGCTCTTGGCACGGAGTTGGCATTCAGCTCGGCGTATCATCCACAGTCAGATGGTCAGTCTGAGAGGACCATTCAGACCTTGGAGGACATGCTGAGATCCTGCTGCCTGGAGTGGCAGGGGAGTTGGATTCATCACCTACCGTTGGTGGAGTTTGCCTATAACAACAGCTATCATTCGAGCATCGGCATGGCTCCCTATGAGGCTCTGTATGGGCGTCCTTGTCGGACTCCACTTGATTGGTTTGAGGTGGGTGAGCGTATTTTGACGGGACCGGAATTGGTGCAGCAATGTGTGGATGTTGTGCACCTGGTTCGTCAGAACATGTTGGCGGCCCAGAGTCGGCAGAAGAGCTATGCTGACCGTAGGCGACAGCCTCTCGAGTTCGCCGTGGGCGATCATGTGTTCTTGAGAGTTTCTCCGATGAAGGGGGTGATGCGGTTTGGACGGCGTGGGAAGCTGAGTCCCCACTATATTGGTCCTTTCGCGATTGTGGAGCGCATCGGTGAGGTTGCTTACCGGTTGCAGTTACCTCCTGAGTTGGCGTCGGTGCATGACGTGTTCCACGTCTCGATGTTGCGGAAGTATATGCCCGATGACTCTCATGTGCTCGAGTTTTCTGTTTGGCCTGAGGTGACTCCAGATCTTTCTCTCCCAGAGTTTCCGATCCGTGTGGAGGATAGGCGAGAGCAGCGCCTGCGGAACAAGGTTATTCCCTTGGTAAAGGTCGTGTGGCAACGACACTCTGGTGGTGAGGCTTCGTGGGAACGTGAGGACGAGATGCGTCAGCAGTTCCCGTATCTGTTTGAGTGAGTCTTCCTTTTCTTTCCCCTTGGGTTGTTCTCAATTTCGAGGACGAAATTCCTTAAGGGGGGAGGGCTGTAATATCCCGGACCTTTCGGATCCTTCTTCGTGGGTCCCGGATCTGGTTTTCGGAGTGTCCGGCTCCGTTGTGTCCGAAATTTCGTTTCGGACATCTTTCATGTTCGGATCGGCGCGATCCGGAGTCGTTTCGGAGGCCCGGAGGCGTTCCGCGGTTTTTCCGCGTGTGTTTTCCGATTCCCGGTGTGTGTTTCGGCTTTTCCTTCGGACGCTCGCTGCGGGTTAACTGGGCCGTTCACCCGGGCACGAGTGGTACCGTTGCGATCGGTGCGTTCCGAGGATTCCAGAAATGTATTTTTCTATTTTTCGGTATTTTTCCGAAAATTCGGATTTTCTATAAAGCCCTAATTCTTTTTCTTTTTCTTTCTCTTTTCTCTTTCTTCTTCCTCTCCCTCTCTCTCGCGACCGTGAGCCCCCCTCTCTCCCTCTCTCCCATTCGGACGCGGCGAGCCCCTCTCCGGCTACGGACGGCGGCGGGGCGACGGCGCGGACGCGTGGGCGACGGTGAGACGATCTCGTGGGCGTGCGGCAAGCGTGGGGAGCGTGGGGAGTTCGTGAAGCTTGTAGCGTTCTTCACGATTCGTGCTCGATTCGGCGGAGCATTCGCTCCATTGAGGTAGGGTGACGTTCCTTAGCCTCATGCCGTTCTTTTCCGTGATTTATAGGCCGCGGGGAGACCGAGAGGGGATCATTTGAGCGTTTTTGGGTTTTTCCATGATTTGGGGAGAGCTCGCCCGATCTATGGATTCAATGCATGGATTCGTGTTTTGAGGGCCTAGAATCATGCTAGGAGTCCCCAGGGGTCTTCCCCTTTGTTTTCCCCCTCTCCTATGGAGGTATGGGGGCGTGGTTAGAATTTTTGGGCGTTCTTACCGTTTTCGGCCGCGGACTGAGAACGCGCTATACTCCAGTAGCGCGTTCTTGGAGGTCGCGCTGCCCCGACCGAGCGCGTTCATCGGAGAAGATGAACAGGAGGCGGTTCCTGTCGCGCTATAGGGTCCTAGCGCGATCATCCTTGTCGCGCTAGAAGGACCTAGCGCGATTGTAACGACCCGAGAATCCGATTACCGGGAAGGCCCGATAACCCGAGACTCGCACCGCCACCCACGAGCCCGAAGACTCGGAAGGGTTAAAAGGATGGTGTGGAAACTACACAAGTATCACAAATAATTGCAGAAATTAAACAGTTACAATATTAAGCAGGAAATGAATTAACATTTTACATGGTCCGCAATAAAATAACAACAACAACAGTAGTCCGTGACTAGTACAGTGACAAGAAAGGAAAGTACAGCTACACGGGGCATCCCCCGGCTCTGACCTCTGGCACTACCGCTGGGCACCCGCACCACGCTGCGCTCCTGACGCGCTCCCCGAAGGTGGCGTCTCACCTGAAACACGGTGAAAACACGCAGGGAATGAGTCTCGGAACAAGACTCAGTAGGGATCACTCGAACCCTACCCCGAAAAACGAGAAACCACTACTCTAGCAGTAGGAAAGTACCTCGGAAAGGAAAGCCCTGTACTCTACAGAACTAGGCCCTAACGGCACGCAAACCGACACACGTGCCACGGTACGAGAAGACCGAAACTCAACGGTCGAACCGTCAAAACCCGAAGGTCGGAAACACACGACTGACAGCCTGACACTCCGTACTCGACAGGAGTACCACCCACTAGAAGCACAGCCGGTAGCGTCCCCTGACGTCTTACACCGCACCGCAGGTGAACCGCCTGACGTGGTAGGTCCTACCCGAGGCGCAAACACCGTACAAGTAACCACAACAAGTGACTAGCTGGGGTCACGCCCGTCGACGTGGGTCCAACCGCCCCCAACCACGTGTGCACACACAGACCACGCGTCCTAGGTCTGGCCCTCTGACCGGTTTTCCCCCGCAGCCGGACTCTGGCTAAGACGAGGAGCCTACGGAAACCGGTCCACAAACCGTCTCGAAAGGTGGGTGCCCGTACACCACTCCCAGGTGAGACCAGCACCTCGTACTGGTGGGCTACGACTAGTGGAGGGTCACTGAAGGAGTAGACTCTCAAGTCACGGAAAACAACGTCCAAGCCCGACAACAACATCTCCCGGTACACTCTGTACGACGAGAGACCCGCCGACGCAACCTGTACCCTTGAACGGTCCACAATGGGCCGCCCATGGAAGTACGGTCACACAGGGACCGCACAAGCATTCGAACGGTCAGATCAGGACCGTTCCACCCAGGGTCCAAACGACAGATAAACGGCCAACACAGGACCGTGCAACCAGATGTGTGGTCAACTCTTGACCGCACGTGGGTGAGGAACGGTCACCCTACTGGCCGCTCGTCTCCCAACGGTAAAAAGCCTGGACGGTTAGTCCTTAGCCGCACTTGGGGAAGAGCGGCTACGGCTTAGCCATTCAGGTGTTGTGCGGTCAGGGCCAGACCGCACATCCAACCATAGCGCCAGGGGATGTACGGCCAGCACCTGGCCGTGCAAGGGGTTATGCGGTCAGCTCCTGGCCGCACATCCCAGAGCACTGCACAACGGTCACAACCGACGGTCAAAACCCTTAGGGTTGGGCGGTAGCTGTGGGGCCGCACATTAGGATATGCGGTCCCACGATAGACCGCCCAAGCCCACTGCGCGCCAAGCCTCACCCAAAGCGCGCCGAGCCGATGAACGGTCCGAACGGAACCGCATAGGGGTTGTGCGGCCACTGGTTCGACCGCACATCGCTCACCGGCGAGAAAATGGCGAACCTCACCGGAAACGCCCAATCGGCCTCAAAACAACCCCACGGAGGGGGAAATGGCGGGAGAAGAAACCCCAAGCCCCCTAGCATGCTCCTACGCCCTTAAACCGCGAAATCGGGGCTCAAAACGATGGATCCGACGAACTCACCCCGCGGCATGATCAACCCTTCCCGGCTCAAAATAAACCCCTCTCGGCCTCGTCTCGAGCTGAAACTCACGGGGAAGGAAGACATGAGGCTAAGGAACGTCACCCTACCTCCGGTCCGCGACGAAACGCTCCGATCCGAGCTCGAAGTCGCGAAGAACGCCGTTAGAATCTCGCCTCCCCACGCTTCCCACGCTCGCCGTATGCCCGCACGATCGCCACCACGTCACCCACGTCCTCGCGCCGTCGCACCGCCGCCGTCTGCAGCCGGAACGGGGGTCGGCACGGTCGAACGGGAGAGAAGGAGAGGGAGAGCCGGCCACGGTCGCGTGAGGGAGAGAGAGGAAGGAAGAAGAAGAAAAGAGAAAAGAAGAAAAAGAAAAGAAAAGAAAATGGGAATATATAGAAAATCCGATTTTCGGAAAAATACCGAAAATTAGAAAAATACATTTCCGGAATCCTCGGAACGCACCGATCGCAACGGTACCACTCGTGCCTCGGGGAACCGCCCGGTTCACCCGCAGCGAGCGTCCGAAGAAAAAGCCGAAACACACACCGGAAATCGGAAAACACGCGCGGAAAAGCCGCGGAACGCCTCCGGGCCTCCGGAACGACTCCGGATCGCGCCGATCCGAACACGAAAGATGTCCGAAACGAAATTTCGGACACAACGGAGCCGGACGCTCCGAAAACCAGATCCGGGACCCACGAAGAAGGATCCGAAAGGTCCGGGATATTACAGCCCTCCCCCCTTAAGGAATTTCGTCCTCGAAATTGAGAACAACCCAATGGGGAAAGAAGAGGAAGACTCACTCAAACAGGTGCGGGAACTGCTGACGCATCTCGTCCTCACGTTCCCACGAAGCCTCACCACCAGAGTGTCGTTGCCACACGACCTTTACCAAGGGAATGACCTTGTTCCGCAGGCGCTGCTCTCGCCTATCCTCCACGCGGATCGGAAACTCTGGGAGAGAAAGATCTGGAGTCACCTCAGGCCAAACGGAAAACTCGAGCACATGAGAGTCATCGGGCATATACTTCCGCAACATCGAGACGTGGAACACGTCATGCACCGATGCCAACTCAGAGGGTAACTGCAACCGGTAAGCAACCTTACCAATGCGCTCCACAATCGCGAAAGGACCAATATAGCGGGGACTCAGCTTCCCACGCCGCCCAAAACGCATCACCCCCTTCATCGGAGAAACTCTCAAGAACACATGATCGCCCACGGCGAACTCGAGGGGCTGCCTCCTACGGTCAGCATAACTCTTCTGCCGACTCTGGGCTGCCAACATGTTCTGACGAACCAGGTGCACAACATCCACACATTGCTGCACCAACTCCGGTCCCGTCAAAACACGCTCACCCACCTCAAACCAATCAAGTGGAGTCCGACAAGGACGCCCATACAATGCCTCATAAGGAGCCATGCCGATGCTCGAATGAAAGCTGTTGTTATAGGCAAACTCCACCAACGGTAGGTGATGAATCCAACTCCCTTGCCACTCCAGGCAGCAGGATCTCAGCATGTCCTCCAAAGTCTGAATGGTCCTCTCAGACTGACCATCTGACTGTGGATGATACGCCGAGCTAAATGCCAACTCCGTGCCAAGAGCTCGCTGGAAACTCCTCCAGAATCCGGAAGTGAAGCGCGGATCCCGATCTGACACGATCGAAATGGGAACCCCATGCAACGGCACGATCCGCTCGACATAAAGACGAGCCAACTTAGGCACGCTCCAGCTGACTTTGACCGGTAGCAACCGCGTCACCTTCGTCAGCCGATCCACCAGCAACCAAATACTGTCCTGCCCAGTCGGGGTCCTGGGCAACCCCACCACAAAATCCGTGGTCACATGGTCCCACTTCCAAGCAGGAACATCCAAGGGCTGGAGAGTACCGCCTGGTCGCTGATGCTCTGCCTTCACCTGCTGACAGATCAGGCACCTGGCCACAAATTCGGCAACATCTCTCTTCATGCCAGGCCACCAGAACTGCCTCCGCAAGTTCCGATACATCTTCGTCGCACCCGGGTGCACAGTGTACCTGCTCCCATGAGCCTCGCGTAACACCGCACGACGAACCTGCTCCTCCGCTGGGACGTACAGCCTGCCACGAAACCTCACAGCACCGTCCTCGCCGAGCTCCACATCAGCCATCGCAAGAATCCGGGGCAACTCAGGGTCCGCATGCTGAGCCTCTGTCACCTGACGACGGATAGCAGGAGTGACAGTCAGACTCGCAAGCACTGCCAACCCTGGCTCCTGGGGAATCTTGAGCCTGAAAGATACTTCGGGCACCTGTTCCCAGAGCCTCCACTTCCTCAGCATCAAGGCACCAATCACGACCTTCCGACTCAAGGCATCGGCGACGACATTCATCCTGCCCGGCTGATAAGACAGGGTGAAGTCATAGTCCTTCATGAACTCCATCCAACGCCTTTGTCTGAGGTTCAGATCTCTCTGCGAGTACACATACCTCAAACTCTGATGGTCAGTGAACACCTCAAAACGATGGATCGGACGAACTCACCCCGCGGCATGATCAACCCTTCCCGGCTCAAAATAAACCCCTCTCGGCCTCGTCTCGAGCTGAAACTCACGGGGAAGGAAGACATGAGGCTAAGGAACGTCACCCTACCTCCGGTCCGCGACGAAACGCTCCGATCCGAGCTCGAAGTCGCGAAGAACGCCGTTAGAATCTTGCCTCCCCACGCTTCCCACGCTCGCCGTATGCCCGCACGATCGCCACCACGTCACCCACGTCCTCGCGCCGTCGCACCGCCGCCGTCTGCAGCCGGAACGGGGGTCGGCACGGTCGAACGGGAGAGAAGGAGAGGGAGAGCCGGCCACGGTCGCGTGAGGGAGAGAGAGGAAGGAAGAAGAAGAAAAGAGAAAAGAAGAAAAAGAAAAGAAAAGAAAATGGGAATATATAGAAAATCCGATTTTCGGAAAAATACCGAAAATTAGAAAAATACATTTCCGGAATCCTCGGAACGCACCGATCGCAACGGTACCACTCGTGCCTCGGGGAACCGCCCGGTTCACCCGCAGCGAGCGTCCGAAGAAAAAGCCGAAACACACACCGGAAATCGGAAAACACGCGCGGAAAAGCCGCGGAACGCCTCCGGGCCTCCGGAACGACTCCGGATCGCGCCGATCCGAACACGAAAGATGTCCGAAACGAAATTTCGAACACAACGGAGCCGGACGCTCCGAAAATCAGATCCGGGACCCACGAAGAAGGATCCGAAAGGTCCGGGATATTACAGCGATGGTCCATGTCGCGCTAGGGAGACCTAGCGCGATCTTCCCTGTTGCGCTAGGGTTCCTTAGCGCGTTCTTCCGTGTCGCGCTAGGTATCCCTAGCGCGATTTGGTTCGTTTTGGGTGTTTCCCTTGGGCCGTGTGTGCGTCCCGGGCACCCCGTGGAGTTCCGTGACCGTGTCTTTGGTGTCCGGAAATCCCGTTTGCCTCGGTTAGGCGTTTGACCGTGGGCAATGCGTCTGTTTCTTTTCCGACCGTGGTCACCGTGCGACGGGGCTGGTGTGTGGGGTGATTCCCACCTGTTGTCGGGTTCGGACGTCGTTTTCCGTTGACTCGAGAGTCTACTCCTTCAGTGACCCTCCACTAGTCGTAGCCTACTAGTACGCGGGTGCTAGTCGCACCAGGGAGTGGTGTACGGGCCGACCTTTCGAGACGGTTTGTGGACCGGTTACCGTTGGGCCCCACGTCTTGCAGCCAGAGTCCGGCTGAGGGGAAAACCGGTCAGAGGGCCAGACCTGGGACGCGTGGTCTGTGTGTGCACACGTGGTTGGGGGCGGTTGGACCCACGTCGACGGGCGTGACCCCAGCTAGTCACTTGTTGTGGTTACTTGTACGGTGTTTGCGCCTCGGGTAGGACCTACCACGTCAGGCGGTTCACCTGCGGTGCGGTGTAAGACGTCAGGGGACGCTACCGGCTGTGCTTCTAGTGGGTGGTACTCCTGTTGAGTACGGAGTGTCAGACTGTCAGTCGTGTGTTTCCGACTTTCGGATTTTGGCGGTTCGACCGTTGAGTTTCGGTCTTCTCGTACCGTGACACGTGTGTCGGTTTGCGTGCCGTAGGGTCTAGTTCTGTAGAGTGCAGGGCTTTCCTTTCCGAGGTACTTTCCTACCGCTAGAGTAGTGGTTTCTCGTTTTACGAGGTAGGGTTCGAGTGATCCCTACTGAGTCTTGTTCCGAGACTCATTCCCTGCGTGTTTTCACCGTGTTTCAGGTGAGACGCCACCTTCGGGAAGCGCGTCAGGAGCGCAGCGTGGTGCGGGTGCCCAGAGGTAGTGCCAGAGGTCAGAGCCGGGGGATGCCCCGTGTAGCTGTACTTTTCTTTGTCGTCACTGTACTAGTCGTGGACTACTGTTGCTGTTGTTGTTATTTTATTGTGGACCATGTAATATGTTAATTTATTTCCTGCTTATATTATAACTGTTTAATTTCTGCAATTATTTGTGATGCTTGTGTAGTTTCCACACCATCCTTTTAACCCTTCCGAGTCTTCGGGCTCGTGGGTGGCGGTACGAGTCTCGGGTTATCGGGCCTTCCCGGTAATCAGATTCTCGGGTCGTTACAGGCGCCCTGACACCTGGGTACTTTTTTTGTTTCAGCTTTTATGGAAGAACCCATGCCCACGCCTGACATGGGCGAAGTTGCGGTCCCGGCGGAGGCGACCCCGGCGGCGGCTCCAGCTCCCTTGCTGCAGGCAACGGGAAGGCCCCGGGCACAGTCGCCCGTTAAGAAGGCACTGGCTGCTGCCAAGATGGCCGGGCGAGAGATGGTAAAACGGCGGCGGACCGAGGCATCCCCGGCTCTGACGACAGCCCTGCCGATGGCCCCCGTCTTGTCCTTCGAAGAATTCGAAGCCACGCGGACCGAACCGAGCCGCGAAGCTGGTGAGATTCATCGGCCGCCCGTGTCGTCTGTGGTCGACCGGCCTCCCGAGTTGGCCTTGGCTTCGCGCATGGCGACGATGCGCTTCTATCTCACGGGCGAGGGTACGGTCGGGACTCCCGAGAAGGCGTTGCCTGTTGAGGAAGCCCGCGGGTCATCTCGTGTCGCAGGAACTGAAGGGGGTAAATATTTTCGACTATACGGTTAACTCCCTTTTTTGTGTCCTGGGGGCCAGTAGATTCACCCTGGCTTATCTTCTTTTGCATGACAGGCGTTGTTGCGGTGGCCACCGAGTCATTGGGGCCTGATCCCGACCTCCCGACGACGTTGATATATGTGAGGAGGAAGAAGATCGGAGTGCGAGCCTCGCCTAGCCCGAGGGAGGACGTGCTGGGCAGAGACTCTGAGGTGGAAGCTCCTCTGCCGGTCCGGGCCGAGCCGACGGCGGTCGAGTCTCCGTCTGGGGAGGAGGTAGATTACAACTACTCTTCCGACGAAGTAGCTCCTGACGAGGGCGTGTCCGGGGCATCGAAGTTGCCCGAGCCGGCCTTCGGGGCCCCCTTACTTGCTGGCTCCCCGAGCCTCGTGGGGAAGACTGCTGTGAGTGTGAGCTTGTTTGGGCCGGCTCTCCCTTTCCTTTTTTCTTTGTGATTGACTGACGACCTTATCCCCCCCCTTTTTCTTTAGGATTTTCGAGAACCGGCCGAACTTGAGATCACAGAGGAGGCTGCCCCGGCTGTGCTGATCGACCGCCCAACGGGAGCCGATGCCGTCATGGGCAAATTGGCTCTTTTACTCGACGCCCTTCGAGAGGAAATGCCCGCGGAGCCCTCCGGTACTACCAGAGCGGCGGGCGAGCCTCTGGAGGAGGGGGAGATCGCGCCTGAAGGTAGCATCATCCCAGCGGCCAAGGTGAGTATGCGGGCTCCACGGTCTCCCTTTTGCATGGTTTATTTTAGATGGCAAATAGCTGATTCCCATTCCCATGGTCAGGCGATGCCGATATCGGGGGAAGGCGCCTGGTCGTATCCGGAAGGCAGTGGCCAAGCGGAGACCGAGCATTGGCCCGATAGCGGTGAAGGGGCCGGCTCCAGTCTTGGGCTTGGAGAGAGGGAGACTGGCTGCGCTCGTGGAAGCGGGACGTTTACCCCAGCTGGTGGTTCCGCTTCCACCCTTCCCGAAACTCCCGGCTCAGATGGAGGACCCGCTCTTGCAGCAGATATTTGCGGGGCTCCGTGCGCATCTGGAGGGATCTCAGACGCGAGCGAGGAGTTCATGGGTGGCGGCTTCGGGCCTGGCCTTACTCGAAGCTCCTCCTCTAGCCGAGATAACGGCCCCTGCACCCTTGCCCCTTGGAGGAGTGGCAGAGTCGGGCCAGACGGAGACAGAGGGGGCAGGTGACCTCCAAACGATGGGGGCACCGGAGGCTTCGACAATGGTCTTTTCCCTTCCCCAGGCAATGGTTGGCCAAGAGTCTCTCGTCGAGCTACGCCGGCCGGGCGACTTGACCCTCGCCCTTCCTTCATCTTCAGTGGCGGCAGATACCGACCTGTGGGCAGAGGTGGACAGCACCGTGGAATTCACCCCTCTGGTCATGCCCTCAGTGAGTCACACGTCCTCAGAAGCGCCAGTCCGTCAGATGCTGATCACTTTACGGACGATGCTTCTCGCCGATGCTTCTCTGTCGTATCGGGGGGTGCATACCATCGTGACGCAATTAACGGGGGCGCTGCAAGTGCTTGGCTGTCCGCTGGGGGAATGGTCACGGCGGGTCTTGCTATTATTGAAATATGTCAAGCGCCGCGAGTTCCTGGAGACCCAGGCTCCTGACGAACGCGCCGCCCTTGATGCTCAGGCAGACGAATATCTGCAGGCCCTAAAGGCCCGACGCGACAGTAGAGAACGCCACGGAAAGGCCCTAGAGGAAGGCGAAGGCAGCGTTCGTTCCTTCAAGAACCGGATCGAGAAGCTGGAGGGCTATCTCGCTGCGGCTAAACTTGGCCTCGCCGAGGCGGAAAGGGCGGTGGCAGAGGAGAGGGAAGCTCTTGCCGTTGCCGACGTTGAAATGGCGTCCGTCGAAGCGGAGCTCGCCCGCCTTGAGGGATTGAGGGGCCGACTGCGCGATATGACGAACTTCCCTTGCGTCGGGATCCTCCCCCTCGCGGACATCTTCAGGGACATCGACTGAGCGTTGCATCCCCTAATTTCTCTTTCCTTTTTTTTGAATGTAACACAGGGGTATGCCCCGCAGCACATGTAGTTTGATCCTCTTTTGAATAGAGCAAAGCATTTATGATTTCACGCGTTCCTGGTGTATGCATTTATCCCGGAGGGAGCTTTCCCACCCCTCTTTCTCTTCCGTGCATATCGTTTTCTCCTTCCTCTTCCCTCGCTCTTGTATCTTTCCCCCCCCTTTCGTGTAGGGGCCCATTGGCAAGGTATGAGTCTTTGCGGGGATTCACTTTGGAGGGACCAGGCAGGGACCCATGTCAGGGTACAGGAGAGTGCTCGCCTTCCCAGGGGGAGGACGAGGGGACCACTCCACCATACCGAACGGGCGACTCCCTGGTTTTACCGCAATATTGGAAGCGCGTGCTGGTCTCGAGTGAGGGGTACTTGGCCAGAGACCCCTTTTGCCGTTCAGAGGTGGCGGATAGAAAGGTCCGTTTAGTCAGTGACTTAGGCGGGAGGTCTGATCCAAAGGGGTGCTCGCCCCCCCCCCCCGGGGAGGATGGAGAGAAGAGTTCGTCTAGTCAATGACCCGGACGTGAGGTCCGAGCCAAAGGGGTACTCACCGCCCGGGAAGGACGGAGAGAAGAGTTTATCTAGTCAATGACCCGGACGTGAGGTCCGAGCCAAAGGGGTACTCACCGCCCGGGAAGGACGGAGAGAAGAGTTTGTCTAGTCAATGACCCGGACGTGAGGTCCGAGCCAAAGGGGTACTCACCGCCCGGGAAGGACGGAGAGAAGAGTTTGCCTAGTCAATGACCCGGACGTGAGGTCCGAGCCAAAGGGGTACTCACCGCCCGGGAAGGACGGAGAGAAGAGTTTGTTTCTTTCTTCTTTTTTTTTCTCTTTTCTTTTTTTTTTTAATCAATTTTGGTACCCCCGCTGATGCGGGGCGGTGACTGGAAATGGGGGCGTTCCCCTCTTCTGGTTCTTTTTTTTTCTCTTTTTTTTCTCTTTTTTTTTCTTTTTTTTTCTTTTTTTTTGCTTCTTCTTTCTTTCTCTTTCCATTTTTTTCTTTCTCTTTTTTTTGCTTCTTCTCTCTTCCTCTTTCTATTTTTGCTTCTTCTTCTTTTTTTGTCTTTCTCCTTTTTTTTTTGCTTCTTCTTTCTTTCTCTTTCTATTTTTTTTTGCTTCTTCTCTTTTTATCTTTCTCCCTCTTTTTTTGCTTCTTCTTTCTTTCTCTTTCTATTCCTTTCTTCCCTTTTTCGGGAACCCGGCTGGTGGCCAAATCATTCGGACATTAATCACGCAAATCCGCCCCAAAATGGGGCGGAGAGTAATATCATTACCTGAATGGGGGCGCTGGGGCGTGGTACAGCCTCAAGTGCCTTCCATTAAGAGGCGGGAATTGAACCTCCCCGCGGTGGTTGACAATTACGTAGGCTCCGCCTTCGTAGACTTTCTGGACTACGTAGGGTCCGAGCCAGTTCTCGTTTAGCTTACCTTTGGGGTTGGCCGCCATGAGATCTCTTCTCTTGACCATGACAAGGTCACCCTTCTTGAATTCGCGTTCCTTGACGAGCTTGTCAAAGGCGCGTGCAATCCGGGCCTGGTAGACCTGGATATTCTGTTGGGCTTGAAGCCGCTTTCCTTCCAGACTGGAGAGTTCATCGAGCCTTCGCTCGGTGTTGGTCTGCCCTTTAGGGACAAGCCCATGCTGAATGGCGACCCTGAGGGACGGTATCTCCAGTTCGACGGGGATGATTGCTTCCGAGCCATATACAAGAGAGAAGGGCGAGCAGCCCGTTGGGGTCTTGTATACGGTTCGGTACGCCCAAAGCGCTTCATACATTCTTTCTTCCCAGTCCCTTTTGTTAGAGCTAACAGTCTTGGCCAGGAGAGTGCAAAGTGTCTTATTGAAAGCTTCGGCCAGCCCATTGGCTTGTGGATTGTAAGGAGTCGATGTCCTCCAGTCAATTTTGTATTTTTCTGCTAGCCGGTAAACCTTCTGGTTACGGAAGTGGCTGCCGTTGTCTGACACAATCCGGTCGGGCACGCCGAACCGGAATATGATATTGCGGAGGACAAACCTGGCCACGACTTCTCCGGTGACCTCTCGTAAGGCAACGGCCTCGGCCCAGCGGGAGAAGTAGTCGGTAGCCGCCAGAATGTATCTGCAGCCTGTGGAAGATGCGGATAAGGGGCCCACGACGTCCGTCCCCCATTGGGCGAACGGCCAACTGGGCGCCGTTGGGTGTAATGGTGCCGGAGGTCTCCTGGGTATAGTGGCATGCTCCTGGCATCTCTGACACGACTTAGCATACTCGCAACAGTCGTTGAACATTGCAGGCCAATAATAGCCAAGTTTCTTGATTTCAATTTTCATTTTCGGTCCCGCCTGGTGCGCGCCAGCTATGCCGGCATGGACCTCCTTCATAACCCTCCAAGCTTCTTCGGTGGACAAACATCGGAGGAGCAGCTTCCTTCTGGCGTCTGCCACAATTCGGAATAATATTCCGCTTCGGAGCTCGTAAGAATCCTTGGTTCTGACTAGCTTGATCTTTTCTTCTCTTCGGTCAGGCAACCGTTGGTGTTTGAACCACTGCACCAAGGGGTCTCTCCAGTCGGGCGGGCTGACGGCTTCCACTGTAGTGACCTCTAGGTCTTCTTCTTCTGACTCCTCTGCTATCATGCTGGGTACCTGGCGTTGGTTTATTACTTGGATATGGAGGGATCCATCTGGAGGCACTGCTAGTGAGCTTGTCAATTTTGCCAATGCGTCGGCTTGTGCGTTCTCCCCTCTGGCGACATGGCCTATCTCGAGGAGGTAGAACAGCTCCATGAGCCCTTTTGCTTTAGTGTGATACGGGAGCAGCTCAGGTTTTCGGACATCAAATTGCCCCTGGACTTGCTTGACGACCAACAGCGAGTCGCCGAACACCTGGAGCATTTTGATCTCCATTTGAAGGGCGACCTGGAGACCGATGATTAGAGCTTCATATTCTGCTTCATTATTGGTGCAGGGTTTGCTAATGCAGCAGGAGGTGTGCATCACCTCTCCATCTGGCGATTTGAGGACGATGCCAGCTCCGGCACGCACCTTGCCATGCCCAGACGGGGTCACTTCTGTTCTCGAGGCCCCGTCGAAGTATAACTGCCAGACGGCTTGTTGCACTTGATCCACCTCTAGTGTTTCGTCTTCGGGTAGCTCTGTGGCCAACGGAGAGTCTTCGGGCACAGGGTGTGCTGCGAAGAAGTCCGCGACGGCTTGCCCCTTAACGGCCTTCTGCGGCACGTAAGTGATGTCAAATTCCATGAGCAGCACGGCCCACTTGCCAAGGCGCCCCTTCGGGACTGGCTGGAGGAGAATGTGCTTGATGGGGTCGGCCCTGGATATCAGGCTGACTTCATGGGACAACATATAGTGCCTCATCTTCTTGACCGCGAAGACCAAGGCAAGGCAGATTTTCTCAATCGGGGTGTACTTAGCCTCTGCGCCCACCAACCTTCGACTGAGATAGTAAAGAGCTTGTTCTTTTCCCTCATCATTGTTCT
The DNA here is from genome assembly GCA_022559845.1 of Amorphophallus konjac. Taxonomy (NCBI): domain Eukaryota; kingdom Viridiplantae; phylum Streptophyta; class Magnoliopsida; order Alismatales; family Araceae; genus Amorphophallus; species Amorphophallus konjac. The sequence continues at coordinate 9,875 of JAHNEJ010002951.1, read as the reverse complement.
GGGCGAGCATTGCCCACTCGGTGGCCGCTATGTAGAGAATAAGCGGTCTACCTTTGACAGGTGCCCCCAGGACGGGTGGGGTCTTCAGGTACTCCTTTAGCTGGTCGAACGCGTGCTGGCATTCGTGACCCCAGCTAAAGGGTGCATTCTTCATCATCAGTCTGTGGAAGGGTTGGCAACGCCCTGACAGGTTGGAGATGAACCTACGGATGTAAGCTAAACGCCCCTGTAGGGACCTCAGCTCCCCCAGACTCTTCGGAGGAGGCAGCTCCTGGATGGCCTTTATCTTCAGGGGGTCGATCTCGATCCCTCTGTGCCGGACAATAAAGCCGAGGAATTTCCCACTGGACACGCCAAAGGCGCATTTCATGGGATTCATCTTCAGCCCGTACTGCCGGAGCCTTTGGAAGACGACCCTGAGGTCACTCAGGTGCTCGTCTCTTTTCTTCGTCTTGACGACCAGATCATCAATGTAGCACTCGACCTTGCCATATAGCAGCTCGCCGAAGATCTTGGTCATCGCCCGCTGATATGTGGCACCGGCATTCTTGAGGCCGAAGGGCATCCTCTTGTAGTGAAATATCCCCTTGGGTGACCGGAAAGCTGTATGGACCCGGTCATGGTCGGCTATCCAGATTTGATTATAGCCGGACGACCCATCCATAAAGGACAGGGCCTCGTGGCCAGTGGTTGCATCAATCATCACTTCGGTGATGGGCACCGGGAAGTCATCTTTCGGGCAGGCTTTATTCAGGTCGCGGAAGTCCACGCAAATCCTGATCTGTCCATTCTTCTTTTTCACTGGTACAATATTGGCCAGCCATGTCGTGTATTGATTTTCCGTCACGAAACCGACATTTATAAGCTTGTCGACCTCTTTGCAGATCTGGCTGGTTAGCTCCGGCCTCATGCGCCGGGGAGGTTGCTTCACTGGCTCCACCTTGGGGTCAATGGCCAGTATGTGCTGAGTCACTTCGGTGCTGAGCCCAGGCATTTCCTTGTAATTCCAGGCAAAGCAATCCCGGAATTCTTGCAGCAGCTTTGTGTATTGTTCTCTCTCCTGTAGGGGCATAAGGGCACTCAGAAAAGTTGGCCTGGGGTCGTCTTCTGTACCAAGGTTGACCTCAATCAATTCGTCGACTGTGGCCTGACCGCCATTTTCAATTTCCGGCGGGGCTGGCGACAAATCAACGAAGTCTTGATCTTCATCGTCCTCGGGCTCGAGGACGCCATCTCCCTCCTCTTGTTCATCATGATCGGGCATGGAGGCTACATTGACCTCGCACTCCTCCTGGGCCGCAGCTGCCGGGTATGTGAGATCCGCTGCCTCAGAGGGGCATAGGTGCATCTCGGGCTCTTCTGTGTATTCATCATAGACCGCTCCTGCGGGGGCCGGGGTAGCCGCATCTTCAGGCGCCTGGTATTGGATGGACACAGTGTAGGCTCCTGCCCTGGGGCTGCCTGTCACGTGGGGGCGTGGCGGGGCTACCACGTAGTCCCCCATTCTAAGCTCATCCCTGTCGATGAGGCTTTGAGCAAGGTCTTTGAAGACATAGCAGTCTTCAATGGCGTGGCCCAGTATTTGGTGGTAAGGGCAAAACAGTGGATTCCCGCTTCTTCGGGTGTCCTGCGGCCTCTTGGACCGTGGAAGGGAGACCTTGCCGTAATGGCAAGCCCAGTCGAAGATGCCCCGGGTCTTCTCTCTCGGAAAGGAATAAGGCTTCTGCAGCTTCTCTTGGAGTGTCAGCCCTTGCCTGGTTGGCCGCTCGATCAGCGGGCTTGCCATGTCTCTCATTTCCCGCCTTGTCAAGGCGGGGGTGTTGGGACTGGTGCCTCGGGGCCGAGACATCCGGCCACCCCATGGGGGAAGAGATCCTTGGATCAGGTCGGCGACTAGCGAGGTTAACTCGGCCAGTCGTGCTTTTAGCATCTCGATCTCCCGTTGCTGCCTATGGTACAAGGCGTACATGACGGGGTCGTATCGAGGGGAACTCGGGGCATGGCCCATGCTACTGCTCCTTGCTTCGCCGGCCGGCCGGGGTGGAGGCGCCTCGCTGGCGTGCCCTCTCGAGGTCGACACTTCGGAAAAGGAGGGGGCCTTCTCCATGCAGCGGCGGCTGGGAGGCCTCCACAGGAATACTTCTTCGTCTTGTGCCTCTTCGGCCGAGGCCCTGGGACATGTGTCTCGGTGGGTTTCCAGCGAATCTGCAGCTTCTGCGGGGTCGTCGCCGGGCCATGTTGAGACCGATATGACATCAGTCTCGTAGTAATCTTCTAGTGAAAAGCCCAGACCGGGGTGCTTGGTGATTTTCAGCAACCGTCGATCCAGGTTTGGTGGGTTCCACATTCTTTCAAACATTTCCTTCCGGCTGGAGGGCTGGTAGGGAGGAATCTTCTGCTTTCTGACCATTCTGGCTGCCTGGTCAGTCATGTGGGGAAGTCCCGTAATGGGGACGTGCGGGTCATGCAACTCGCCAGGGAACCGGCAATCATCGTCTTCCCTGAGCGGCTTTTCCCCGGCCACATAGAAAATAGTGGGCGGCCTCTCAGAGTTAGGCACCTCGAAGGTTTTCAGTCGTTCAGCTGCTTGGCATTCTATCTCTGCTATCGGCTTAACGATCCCTGGCGGGACCCTGACATCTTCTAGCAGGTCTTCGAGGCAGGGTGCCCCCGATGCGGGGTAGATGGCGAGAGGGGCTGCCCTGAATACCCCTTCTTCTTGTGCAATAAATGGCACATGTGGGGGAGCTACATAGCCTGGGGGCGGCGGAGGAAACCAGCCCCCTGATTCCATTTTCTTCTTACCCTTGTTTTGGATGACTTGAGGAGCTTGCTTCGCCTTCTCCAAGTATAGATTAGCATCTGACAAGTGGCACTCGAACACCTCGAACGGGTGGAGGTCGGCGAAGATTCTGACTTCCTTTCCCTCGCAGGGGTACTTGATGCATTGGTGCAGGGTGGAGGGCACCACTCTGTTCTGGTGTAGCCAAGGCCGGCCAAGCAACGCCTTGTAGGAAGTGCTGGAGTTGATGACGTGGAACTGAACCTTGGTGGTGAAGTCATCAAAGGTCAAGTTGAACTCTGCGACCCCCATAGGAACTTCACATTTCTGGTTAAAGCCGGCAATCTTGACATTTTTAACTTCGACCAGATGTACGTCAAAGTAGTGCTTCTGGTATACCCGGTACGGGAGTATATTCACCGCTGCCCCCTGGGTCGATCAAGACCCTGTTGATAGGCTGGCCGTTCAGCTGCCCTTTCATGTAGAGGGGCCTGTTATGGCTGCAAGTCGGTAGGAGCATGTCATCTTCTGTGAAAGCCACTGCTACTTCAGGTGGTATTTCTGCCAAACAGGCTTCAAGGTGTGCTGGCGCCTGGAGTGCGGTGATGATGGCTTGCCGTGTTTCTTCATTCAAGGACAGCATTTCCCACACCGTGAACCGGGTCGAGATTTTCTTGAGATGTCTGACTATCCGCTCGGCCGCCCGTACCTTGAGCAGTTTCATCTCTTCGGGCTTGCTGCGCCTGCCTTCATCCTGGGATTGGGGTGCCGGATCAGGGGATGCCTGTTTTGTGGGTTCTGCTGCAGCCTGTTGAGCCGGCGGGGTCGGTCGGGCCTCTTCCGCTGCCCGCATGAATTCGGCGAGGTTTGGGGTGCCGCTGAATTCTTCCTCTGGCTGGACAGGAGTTGCCACCGGTAAAGCTTGGGGAATGCTTGCTTCACTGGTCGCAGCGGACCCCTGGGGGTGCACCCGCCTTCCTGCTTGGGCGGACAGGAACTCGGCGAATGACGGGGCGCTTTGACTCTTGGTGCCTCCGGGGTAGAGGTCTGATGGAGGAGGGATCTCGGTGCCTCGGACCTCGGGCTCGGGAACCTGGTATGGTCATTCCCCCCTGAGCATGATGTTGAGGTTGTCCTGAGGAGGGCGCCCCCATTTCCTTCCGGACCTGGTGGCGTGTTGGGAGGTGGACGCCTCAGCTTGATTCACCTCCGCCGGTTTCTGGGGTGGCTCTTCTTCTTTTTCTTCCAGGGAGAGAGCGGTGTCGAACAACGCCGAGAGGGTGTTGCAGGCGAAGACGACCTCCTTCTTCTTCTTGCCCCTGGGTCTTCTCTTCTTCTTCTTCTTGCCTGCTGCAGCGGGTGGCTGCTCTTGAGGAGGTTCACCCCACAGGGGAGGCTCTTTGTCTGCATCAGCTTCTGTTCCCGGGGCCAGCTCGAGTGATTCGAACTCCTTCCAGGGGACATACTCCTTCAGCTCCACAGGCTGGATTTCGGGCTGTTCATAATCTTCAAGCCCATCAACAATAGCCTGGAGTCTTTCAACCGCCGGGCTAGTCTTCTAGTGCATCCGCAGCGGGACAGAACTCTTCTTGTTGTGAGTGGGCCGCCTCATGACCAGCCGAGGGGCCGTGTCGTGGCAAGCCGGGCTTGTCGGGGGCGGTGCAGGCAGGGGTGCTGCTACCCTCGAGTGAATCCCTGGGGTAGGCCGAGAGGCGCGCGCCTTTCTGGTTTTTCTGGGTGCAGTCTGCCACCCTTCTTGGTCTCGGGCTGGGGCCATGATAAAGGTTTCATGCGTGGCACGGGCACAGGCCTTCGCCCATTCTTCTGGAAGCTCCTGATATAGCGAGATCATATTGGCGGAGGAGGCTATGCTGGGCAGCTCGTGTGGCTGCGGGGGGTCTACTTTATGCTCCCCCATGTCCAGCTCTCCGTCCCTGATTAAGGACTCAATAATATCCTTGAAGACATAGCAATCTTCAATGGTATGCCCGAGCACCCGGTGGTATAGACAGAAGCGCGGGTCATCTTTCTTCTTTGAGTCGCCAGGCCTTTTCGGCTCTGGTAATGTGATCTTATTGTAGCTGGTTGCCCACTCAAACAGGAGCCTGGACTTGTCCCGGGAGAAGGAATACAACTTGCTTCTCATCTTCTCTCTTAGTGAGGGGCCTTCCCGCCGTTCCGTGGTTCTGGGCGGCGGGGGGGTAGCTGCCCCCTTGGCTTTCTCCTTCTGCTTTTCGAAAGCCTGGAAGTCTAGTGCATGCACCTCCGGGGGAGCCGGCTTCTTCTCCGCCTGCCTGGCCCTCTGGCTTGACATGGCCGGGGTGGAGGAGTATCGGGCCAAGAATGCCTCGATCTCTGCTACCACATTATTCAGACGGTCAAATGTCTTGACCTCGGTGCCGATCATTCTTTCTAGGATTTCCTTCTTTAAGTTTTGCTTGCAAATCTGGACTGCGTCCTCCTGATGCGGGGGGCGTTTGCACCTCATACTAAGGTTCCTCCACCTTTTGATGTAGTCGAGGGCCGACTCATCATTCTTCTGTCTTGTGGCGTAGAGTTCAGTCATAGTAACTTCTCTCTCGGCCACGTAGAATCTTTCCTTGAACTTCTTCTGCATGTCGGGCCAATCGGCCACTGACCCGGGCGGCAAGCCGGAGTACCATTCAAAGGCAAGCCCGGTGAGTGTTGAGCCAAAGAACTTCAGGAGGTAGGCTTCATCAGCAGCCAAGTCTCCCATGATGTTCACATAATAGGCAATATGCTCTCTGGGAGATCCTTGCCCATTGAACTTTTCAAATTTCGGCGGCTTGGTGACGCCAGCCGGCAACTTCCTGGCAGCATAATGAGCCGGGTAGGGTACTCGGTAGACGTCGAAAGGCGTCCGATCCCCATCGCCCCTCTCGGCCAACTTCATATCTATCATCTGTTCAAGCATCAGACGGCTAACTGCCGCCGGGTCGACTGGGCTCGGGTAGAAGTGAGCGGGCTGCGCGCTCGGGGTGGCTACCACGGTCGCTCGGGGGGCATAGGGGACCCTTGTGAAAGCGGAGCCTGTGGCGGGGTCACTGCTGTGCAATGTGCTTGCTGCGGGGGCGCGCCCCCGAGCGGATCGAGGGTCGCTGGAAGAGCGGCCTCTGAAGACTGCCCCCTGTCCCTGGGTACTTCGGGTATAACCTCAGTCTGCCAGGACATCGGGGGAGGTGCGTCCCGCTCACTTAGCTGCTTCTTGAGTGACTCGATTTCCTGCTGGAATCGTTGTATCATGAGCAGCATTGTGGGGTCAGCTGTGGGAAGACTAGGCATGCCCCCCGTCTCTTCGGCCGGGGCGTCCTCGGATGATGTCGAGGGTCCGCCACTCGTGTCGCCGGTGGTGACCACATTGGCCGTGAGGGCCGTAAGGGGTTCCTCAGGTGGGGCCCCTTCGACTCCTGTGAGTGTCGCGCCGCCCGCCGCTCTTCTTCTTCTGGTAAGGGGTCCCGACCTGACGACTATTCTGGCCAACTCTTCCGGGTCGGTGGGTAAGGCCCCATACCGACCATGAACTCCTGCCATATTGCAGGTGAATGTATGCCATTTCTTATTCTTATTTCTTCTCGACGCCCTCCGGGATGGTCCTCCTGGGAATGTCAGCCTGTCGAAGACCGACCGTCGGGGCGGCGCTTCCTCCCGTACAGGGGACTGGCGCGGCTCCTCCGGGCTGGTCCTCGACTCCATGCTAGGTGCGGGCTCCCCCCTTTCTTCCTGGAAGGCGGAGGCCATCGCCCCCAGTAGTCTCTGGCGGCCAGCGGGGGTGGTACCCGGGCCTCGGAGGTAATTCCTCATGGCCTGCTCAATCCCTTCCCACTCCTGGTCTGGGAGAGCAAGCTGTGGTTGCACGTCGATGATAGCGGCAGGAGGGGAGTAGGCCGTGAGAGCCGGGCGGGCGGCATTGTGCCGGCGCCCTTGGCGACGGCGATGAACATCCTCGGACGGCACCAGGATGACAGGTGCCGGTCGGAGGGTGGGGGTCACTACCTCGACCCTGTCATGGCGTCGGGCCCTCCTGGGGCGGAAGATGCTGGGCCCTGCCTGGGCGGGTGCGTTGGGCTGGGTCTCCTTAGGCACCCAGACTTGCTTCAGTTTAGCCGGCCTGTGACCCGGCGTCCTCTTTGGTGCTACGACCGGGGCTGTGGGCCTCGTCTTCTCCTTCAGCTTAGCCAGTCCTTCAAAGGAGAGTTGCGGACTGGAACGGTTGGGATGATGCGGTCCGGTGTCACCTGGGACCTCTGCCCGTCTAGGCGGACTCGGAGGGCCCCAACCGTCATGGACTTCCCGGAGTTGGAGGCGCGACGCCCTGATCCGGCGCTGGTGTTGCTTCTCCGGAGCCTTCTCCGGTGGGATGTCGACCCTTGGTGGAACGGGCTGGTAGTTTGGTGCACGTGGTGCACGTTGCAGCTGAGCGTCGTTGTGTGGACGCTATTGTTGTCTTCGGCCACAGCTCGGCCGGCGGCAGCTTCGACGGCTCCCGGAGCGGGAGCGATGGTTTGAGGCTCCTCGGGCGTTTCCACGTCGAGGATCTGGACGAAGGCTACCCCCAGGAAGTTGGGGAAACCCGCGGTGGGAGGGAAGCTCCCGAAAGTGAGGGGTACCGCCAGGTAGCCACCTCGCACGTGATTCTCCACAACCTCAGGGCTGCAGATGACACCCATTGTCGGCTCCATGATGCCTCTCTCTTTACTTTTTTCTGCATTTAGGAAGATAACGCAGTTAGTATTACAAGAAGGGGGCCGTGGGGCCCCTAATTTCGGCAAAGAGATGAAGGGTGGACTTGTCCCACCGGGCGTGCCAGAGTTGTGGACGCACTTTCCGTTAAACCGTCGTTCTGGGTTCGTCTGTTGGTTTTATTAAGTGCGTGGGCGTGCCAGTCACCGGAGTGACAATTTATTCGGGCTCCGAAGAGCCCATGGTGCGCTCGATCTGACTTCGTCAGACGATTGTGTGGTTCGTGTCGGGACCGAATCCCGTCGCGCCATGAAGGTCACGACGTCATTTACATCCCCCATACGAGGGAATACCCTTGATTAATTGCCGAAATTAGGGGCCCTGCGGCCGAAAGGAATAATACTAATTATGCGAGAGAGATAGGGATGGGTCACACTGGAAGTGGTATTGGGGCCATAAACTGTCGGCTGTGTTGGCCACTCGTAGACCTTTTGTATTCGGACACAAGTCCGTGGCATCGTCATAACGAGAAAACCGAGGTAGATCCCTCCAAATGTCTGCCGAGCATATGGCAATTTCAATGAGGATTCGGAAGGTATCCGGAAAGAGAAAACAAATCCGGTCCGATTAGGATGTCGGCCGAGGTTAGATCAAAGCCCGGTCATGTCGGGGGAATTCCCGAGACTCGGGCTCGACCTAAAGGGGTAGCGTTGTTGTTCCTTTTGCCCCGGGTCACGGGGAGAGATGGGGGCTGCAGCGTGGGCTCTGGCGTCTTTTATCTGGGGTTTTCTTAGTTATATCTTCTGGGATTTCTGATTTGATGCTTATTGTTCATCCATACCTTTGTCCGGGGTGATTTCTCTTCTTTCATTCATGATTATTCTTATCATTATCATTTGTTTGTTATTTATTATTATTTTTTTATTACCCCTCCCACCTCTTTTATTGTGATTAATATTACGCATTCGGAGTTCTTTAGTTAACGTCAAAATTTTTTATTAATTTATTTGCCATTATTAATGCCCTTATCGTGATGTATATATGCATGCCTGTAGTGTGCCGGCGAAGGGAAGGTAGGGGCGTACCGCTGAAGGGCAGCAAAAGGGGAGTGTGCCGCCGGGGGGCTCAGGGGGAGTGTGCCGCTGAAGGGTTGAAAGGGGGAGTGTACCGCTGAAGGGTTGAAAGGGGGAGTGTACCGCTGAAGGGTTGAAAGGGGTGTACCGCTGAAGGCCAAGGGAGCGTGCCGCTGAAGGCCAATGAGGGCGTGCCGCTGAGGGCCAAAGGGACGTGCCGCTGAAGGTCAATGGGGGAGTGTACCGTTGAAGGGCTGAAAGGGGTGTACCGCTGAAGGCCAAGGGAGCGTGCCGCTGAAGGCCAATGAGGGCGTGCCGCTGAGGGCCAAAGGGGCGTACCGCTGAAGGTCAATGGGGCTTGAGGGTGGAGGCTCGATCAGTTTTCGATTATTTGTTTTAAGGCTTTTCTTTTCTTCTTATCTTAAATTTCGTGTAGTTTTATACAAAATTCCTCCCGTGTTTTGTTCTCTTTGTTCGATTCGATCTCTTTTTTGTGGGTCGGAGTCTCGGGCTGCCGAGTGGTTAGTTAGCTCGGTTTAGTTCTCGTCGTGATGCCGGCAGTGGTTCGATGGGTTGGAAAGTTTCGTCGGTTATCTTGCTTGTTTGTCGCCCCCTTTTGCCTCTTTTAATTGTTTATTAGTTCCTCACAAAAATTCGGCAGCATCTCCCCTTGACCCAGGGCGTAAGGGAGATACAGGGAACGCGCCCACATGATGTGGCGGAACCCGACAACTGGAGGTGGGCCCCCGGGGGGGCAACACCTTTATAGAGATTCGGAAAACGCGAAGGAGAACGACAGACCGAAGACATCTAAGGGGCCTGGACTGGGACTGGACAAGGAGTAAGCTGAGGGACTGAAGGGCGTGCCGCTGAGGGCTGAACAGGAGGTGTGCCGCTGAGGGCTGAACAGGGGGTGTGCCGCTGAAGGCTGAACAGGGTGTGTCGTTGGAGGCTGAACAGGGTGTGCCGCTGAGGGCTAAGGCCAATGGGCGTGCCGCTGAAGGCTGATCTGGGCGTGCCGCTGAGGGCTGACCTGGGCGTGCCGCTGAGGGCTGGAAAGGTGTACCGGCCAAAGGCCGGAAAGGTGCACCGCTGAGAGGCTTAAAAAGGGTTGTTAGCAACTGGGGGGGGGGGGGGCTTGGTGGCTGTTCAGGAAAAGAGGAATAAAGACGGGAGGATTTCAAGGCCGGGAGTGGCCCATTAGTAACTGGATGGTTGGGAGGAAAGAAGGGTACCTCCCCTTCTCCTCAAGCTCGGGAACACGGTAGATGGCCATAGAAGGGAATGAGTGAGGAGCTCACGGAGCCAAGGCCAACAGA
>JAHNEJ010001584.1:0-90895 GCA_022559845.1 Amorphophallus konjac | reverse complement strand
TCCGTCACATGGGAACAGTGCAGAGGAGAAGAAGTGTAGGGAAGAAGGAACGCACAAGAGGACAAACAAGCATCAGAAAATCAAATCACTCCATTCATAATTTTACGTAAGCTGTCAAAAACATCATAAACATAAAGAGGTGACGGGTCCACTAGCCCGCCAATCCTCACCATCACTCGTCTCTCTGGGCACTCTCCTCCTCTCCCCCGAGGTGAGGGTCCCTCAGAAGCCTTCGGGATCCCCGTGCAGTAGCACCTGCCTCGCCTCTGGGCGCCTGCTCCGCAGCAGTGACTCGCTGCTCCTCCCCTGGCGTGGCGAAGAAGCCACTGGCGGCAAAGCGACCGGACTGGCGGAGTCGCTCCCCGAACTCTCGCGCTCTCTCGTAGCGCGTCTCCATCCCTCCTAGCCTCTGCACGACGGCCTGAAGGCCCAGCTGGAGCTCCCTCACTTGGGCCTCCAAGGCCCTCCTCTCGGTCAGATCCCGCTGTCGCTCGGACCTTCTCTCGGCCTTCTCTCTCTCTACCTCTCTCCTCATCATCTGCAGAAGAACCCTTAACTCCAGGATGTCTGGAGAAGGTCTCTCCTCACCACGGTGCCGCAGCTCCGCTACAGTCGCCACCCAGGCGTCACGCTCCTCTTCCGCCCGGGTCGCACGGGCCACCGCACCGGCAAGTTGCTCCCGGAGGGAAGCAATCTCGAGAAAAGGGGCCGAGGAGCTAGAAGATCCGCCAGCCGCTCCCACCGTCGCTGTCTGCTGGGCACGCTGGAACAAAATAAACAACGGCCGTCAGTGAAACTCCGAAATCTGAAGTTAAAAGGGCGGCACGTAACTTACCAGGAGCGACAGCTCATGTTGAGCGACGGCCAGTTGCCGCCTAGTCTCTGACAGCTGGGCGCGCGAGCCGCCGATGCCACGCGTGTCCCCAGCTTGGGGAAGCCCCGCGTAACTCTCTCTCTGCCGCCGCAGGAAGTCGGCACTGTCCTGCACCAGTACACCCCCTTGCTGTCCAGGGAGACGTACGGGCCCGTCCTCGAGCCTCGCCTTGCCGCGACTCTCCCTCCTGACGCGGCTCGGCTCGTCTGCACTCGCCCACTCATCGGCCAGGCCCAGGGTCCTTGCCATGTCCTGCACCAAGAAAGGGGTCCCATATCAGTTAAAAGGAACGCGTCCCCTGTCTAGGACGCGTCCATCATTTGAGTGCAACACTCTCCGAACCCTTTCCTCCTCGCCCGGCTCGCTTCAAAACCCAAAATGAATTAAAAGAGGAAGAGATCGGAGGACCTACCGGACCGTGTTCACCTCCTCCCACGCCATCGGGCCCCTCGGGTCCCTCAGGGGCCCGAAGCGGCCCCTCCTCCTCCATGGACGCCGTTCCGCGATCGGGCGCGTCCCTCCTTGGGCGAGGATTTCCTCGTCCCTCTCCTCCTTCACCACGGTCGGGCCCACCGAACTCCATCGATCAAAAGAGGAGGAAGACGAAAAAGGGGCAAGCGCGTTTCGGCGGGAGGCGGGCTCGTTTGCGGGTAAGGCACGGGAGAAGAAAGGACCACCCGTCGCTTTAAATTTAAAATCAAGGATTAAGACGCGTCCTCGCGCCTGGACGCGCCCAAAACGGTGGAAAGGAAACAAAATTCCCCCGTGCAAAACATAGTTCCCCGCTGTTCAGGGCAAGGTCTCGCGAAGCGTGCCTCAAGGGACAACTCAGTGCAAAAAAGAAAGTGTGGGAGAGAGAAAAGTACACACAACACAAAAAAGCCATTTCCATTTCATATAATAGCCGAAAGTACATCATACAGTGAGAAGGGTGACGTACAAGCAACTCTCTAACTCTCACCGTCACCCTCCTGGTCATCTCCTTCCTCCCTCCTCTGACGGAGATCCCTAGGGGGCCTCGCGACCTCTGTGAACCCTGAGAAGCAGTGCTCGCCTCGCCCTGCGGTGGCACTCCAGCCTCGAAGGCGCGACGACGCTCCTCGGCCGAAGAAACCAGGTAGCTGCCCATGGAAAAAGAACCAGACTGACGAAGTCGCGCCCCGCGTTCCTTCGCCCTCTGGTACCGCTCCTCGCTCTCCCGAAGCCTCCCCTCCGCCGTGCCAAGACTCAATCGGAGCTCCAGCCGCTGGGCCTCTAGAGCCCTCCTCTCGGTCTGATCCCGCTGTCGCTCCTCCCTCTCTCTCTCTCTATCCCTCTCCCTCTCTCTCTCCACGCTCTCCCTATCCCTCTCCCTCTCCTCTCTCTCCCTCATCGCCTCTCTCCTCGACAGCTCGAGGGCGATCCGCAGATCCACTACGTCGCGAGGAAGCTCCTCAGCCTCCCGTCGCCGCTCCTCCTCTAGCTCCGCAATCCGGACGTCACGCTCTGCCACCCGGGCATCGCGCTCCTGCTCAGCACGAACAGCACGCGCCAGGGCCTCTCGGATCTCGGCCACCTGTCAAGGCACGCATGCACCGTAAGAGAACAGTGATAGAAGGAAAGTAGCTAGAAAAGGGTCGCGGTCACGCTCGGCCTCCTCAGCCCGAGCCACCGCGTACGCCAGCTGCTCCTGGAGGGCAGAAACCTCCGGAGGAGGGCCCCGCGAACTGGAACCCGCTCCACCAGCCATCGCGGCTGCCGCTGTCTGGTGGGCCCGCTGAAACACGGGGCAAACGTCAGTCAAAGGCTAAGCATCAAAAATCCAGGTCACAAAAAAATGCATTGCATAAACTCACCAGGATCTCCAACTCCTGTCGGATGGCCACCAACTGTCGCCTGGCGTCCGCCAACTGGGCCCGCAGGTCGGCAATCATGGTATCACGAGCATCCTGCATTACACATAAGTTAGTATCCCATGCATATACATATAGAAAGGTGGAGCAATTTCATTTCACTTACCCCTGCCATACCACCCAAGGAGAGGCGGTCCCCGTACGTAGCTCGGTACCGTCTCATGTAGTCTGTGCTATCCTGTACGTGGGACACTACTGGGACCCCGCCCTGCTGCCAGTCCTGGTACTGTGCTGGGAAGCGCGTACGCCAGTCCACGATCTTCGCCTTCCCCTTGGTCTTCCGCCCAATGCGGGCCGGCGCATCTACGTCTACCCACTCCTGGGCCAGCCCCAACGTCCTCATGACCAGTCTAAGCCGCAGCGGCTCAATCTCGTTCAGGCAATGGACCCACACGTCCCGCCTGAAGCGAGGAAGACCCGCTACAACCCAGGGCTGGCCAGCATCGCCCATGCCCAAGTAGGGCCTCCACACCACCTGCATCACCATACATACATCATGTTAGTTACCATTCAGTCACATGCATAAACACAAAAAAATCATACGCATCATACCATGGCCTCGGGATACTCGCTCAGCTCCCGACGAAGTGACGCCAGCTGGTAGCCGTGGGGTGCTGCAACCACGACCGGCCTCCACTGCCGCGCCAGAGGCACGGCCCTCCTGTTCCCATGCCTAGCCCTCCCCATCGGGAAATAGTAATAGCTCCACACCTGCATCCATCATACATCATTAGTACAATAATTGCATATTTAACTGTGAGAATGCATAAATAAAATGTTTACCTGGAGGAAAGGTGCGAAGCCGCTGACTGTCGTCTCCTTCTCCGAAGTCTGGGAGAGATCGGCAATCAGATGGGCAAGCAGAGCCGCTCCCCACGCATAGTGCCCCACTCTGTCCAGATCCGCCAAGAGCCCGAGGAAACGGCAGTGGATGCCATCCCCCTTCGTCCCCAGCAGAAGGCGGCCCAGGAAGAAGAAAAGAAACCTCCGAAGGTCTAGATCCACCAGCTCCCTCTCGCTCGGATCCTGGGTGAAAGCTGCACGAGCATCCCCCTCCAGTCGAGCCAAGAACTCCGCTCCAGTCTCGCTAACCCACTGACGCGGGTCGACGAATCCGAGCGCCTCCATGATCTCCACTCGGCCGACTACCCTGCTGTCTCTATCAGTCACGCTCGTCTCTAACCACAGCAGGTCGAGGGCACTCTCTCGGTAGTCGGGGTAGGTGACCCCGCTGACTGCCTCTCCGTCAACTCGTAGCCCGGTGATCCGAGCCACGTCCTCCAGTGACGGCACCATGTGCCCCCAGGGCATCAGAAACGCCCGGCTCGGTGCGTGCCACCGCTCCCTCAGTGCCTGGATAAGAGGAAGGTCGAGCCGGAAGGGCTCGATCCTAAGGAAAGCTCCAAAGCCCATGGCGTCCACACGCGCCCTCTGGAAATCCGGCAGCCCACGGTATGCTGCCACCACCAAGGACCAGCTGATCCGGCCCTTCATCACGCCCTGCAAACCACAAAACCAACAAAGAACACATCAGCATCATGAACAGTAATCAACAATAACACTGTATATACTATTTTATTTTATTTTAAAAAAAAAATAATACATATATATATTTTTGGAGGCGTCCAGACCCCTGGACGCCTCCTTCCTATATTCTTTATTCCTTTTTCAAAAAAAATCCAAAAAAACAAAAATAAAAAAATATATATATAATATATATATAATTATGGAGGCGTCCTAGGCCTTGGACGCCTCCTTATTTTTTAAATTTATTTTATTATTTACGAAAATTAATAAAAAAAAAAAAAGCAAAAGAAAACATGGAGGCGTCCAGGGACCACAGAGTAAGGATTCCGAGGTACTTACCGGGTCGTAAATAATAAAAGAAAACATGGAGACGCCTCCTTCCTATATTCTCTCACTACCCGCCTCTCTCACAGCCTTTCGCACACCCATTTTAGCCTATTGAACCACAGAGTAAGGATTCCGAGGTACTTACCGGGTCGTGATCGTCATCTCCCGCGTCACCAGCATCCGCAGCAGCCTCCGCGGCCAGGAGAGGCACCTCCATCCCATCCTCCGCAGCAATCTCCTCTGCTGCAGCCTCCTCGGCATCATCCCTCAACCTCCTCGCACGATGAGCCAGTCGTTTTCGCTTCCCTGGAACCTGGCTCGATCCTCCTCGCTCCATGGGGACTAAGAATAGGTCGTCTGGGTGACTGGGTCGTCAGATGAACAGTAAATAAGCAAAAGGGGGGGGCAGCCCTTATATATAGAAACCATCTTATTTGGGGCGTCCAGGCGCCTGGACGCCCCCAACTTTTTTTTTTTTTTTTTCTCAAAATTCAAAATTTTAGGGGCGTCCAGGCGTCTGGACGCCCCTACACGAAAAAAATTAAAAAATTATAAAATAAAAAATTAGGGGCGTCCAGCTCCCTGGACGCCCCAAAAAAAAAAATAAAAAAAAATAAAAAATAATAATAATAATAATAATAAAAATAATAAAAAAAAATCAAAGATAGGGGCGTCCAGGCTCCTGGACGCCCCCACAATAAGAATTTCGAAAAAAAAAATATATATATATAAATAAAAAGGGGGGGTTAGAATACGCACTTAACCCAAACAAAATAAAAAAAAAACATAAAGAAAAAGAAAAATCACAAAAATATATATATAATAAATTAAGTGGATAAGGGTCTGAAACATCCAAATGCCAAATTTTATTCCATCAGAAAAGCAGAGTGAACTACATCAGGGGCTTAGGCGCTTTAGGCCTTAACTTCCCCAGTTCGGTTACATAAGCCCTCCACGGCTCGCATTCTTCCACCACGTGCGCTAACGCCTTTCCCGCAACACTTGTCTTCCAGGGAGCTTTAATGGCCTTCGCTTCCTTCGCATCCGCTTCAGTGCCCAATTCCCTTTTCTTCAAAGGAACAATGTCAGTCGGTGGCGGGAACGAATGGCGTGGGATGCCAATCTGGAGGCAGCACCGATGCGCGTTGTAAAGAACAAACTCGGTCGCGCCGATCAGTTGAAGATCAACTTCGGGAGAAGGCCTCATGAGAAGATCAAGCGAAAGCAAACATGCCGGTGCGCAAGTGAAGAAGCCTTGTGTCACGGTGCGGAAGTGAGACCGCCAGTCTTCGCGTTTCTTCAGCCACGGAACGCGGTTCACTACAGTACCACCAAAGCCTAACACGTCGGCTATGTGGTGAAGCGGGCTTTGTTGGAAGAGCTTCGAAACGGTTGGCATTCCCTCGCGGTGGTCGAATTTGAAATGCAAATCCAGCCAGCAGTTCAAGACAAGTGCACAACCAAATGGAGGCTTACCCATGCTCGAGGCGGTAAGGCCGCTGTAAAGATAGGCAAGGACGGCGGGTCCCACCCTCTTTCCACGCCAGATCCCGCAGATAGCACTCAGCTGGTCTTCCTCCACTATGTTGTCGGTATAAGGGAACAAGAGAGTACCCGCCAGACAAATGGTGAACCCCTTCATGATTCCCTCCAAATAATCATCGTCTGGTGACCCTCTCAGGGCGTCCATGACCCATTCCGCAAGCTTTTGGAGATCGATCCCCTTCTGAGTACGGACCTTTCTAGCTGCGTCGGGCGGCATGAAGCTTCCAAGGACGCTTTCAGAAGTACCCCGTGTCAGCATCCGCATAGCCTTCACCTTCCCGTCACTCTTGAATTTCTTCAAACCGAGCAGAAGTTCCACCTCCTCGAGGAGGATGGTCACCTCAAAGGTCGGGAAGATAAAAGTGTGGGTCTGGGGATGCCAGACCTCCACTAGCGCGCCCATAGCCGCCCAGTCCATACGAATCTTCTCGTAATGCTTGGCGTGAATAAGGAGCCCCTGCAGATGCCACTTCGAGAGTATGGCCCTCATGCCAATGGAGATATTGGAAGTCAGCTTTGAAAGCCATGGCAGCTTGGAAAACTTCCTCGGGCCTGGGAAGAGTGGATATGGCTAGGAGAGGAAAGAAGAAGAAATGAAGGAAGTAAGAAGAAGGTTCACGTGCAGAAATTTGAAAAGAGTCGCCTTACCATATGCGACATGATCGTCCCACTCAGATGACCCTCGAGGTCGGAAAGTCGCTTAATCTCGCTGCTAGGCCTGCTCCTCTTCATAACGCGGGAAGACTCTCCTTCCATCCTGAGCTCCAAACTCTCCTCTCCTTCCTCTCCTGAGTTTCCAAAACCCACCTTGGTGCATTTGAATGAACTAGCCTAAGGGGAGTTCTTATAGGAAGGGTAGGGCGCTACAGGACGAAACATGTCACATCAATTGTCCACGTCAGGATTTTGGCTAGATCTCCTTTCCATTGTGGTGCGATTCTGCTGTGATTCTGCTACTTTCTGATGTTGTTAACATTTGCTAATCTGTGCAGGTTTTGCTAACGGACGTCTTTGTCCTGTCCCACCTTTCATTGGTTGGTCCCACCATCTCATGCATCATAGTATATGATACCTACGCTACTAGAACATGTCAAGGACCTTGCGGCCCGAACGAATCCGGGATCTGAGTTCCCCTTCAACAAAAACGGTGATGATCCCGGAGGAATTTAGGCTGTACGGATAGGCCGTTAACTTGTGGTAGCATGGGGACGACGGTTCCATTCAGTGAGTTGGTGCGCGGATAAACGGGCCCCAGCCCAGTATCAGCTCACCGGGTCGGTATCCTGACCCGTCCTTCACAAGTTGACAATATTATCCTTGGCTATTTTCTATTTTTGTTTGTTTTAAATTTTTCTTTAAACCCAGCATGCATTCATATAGGACTTTGATTTATTGCGGAAGATCATTCAAGCGATTCGATTGTGAAAGCCGTTGTGTTTCAATTCCTACAAATATGAGATATTCCACTCTGAATGAAATACTGAGTTTCTTTGAGACAGCCCTACGCTGCTCTTCCAAAGGAGGCCCTTGTTTGGACAGACCCTCAGATATTCCTTTACATTTTTGACCCACCTTGGCCGCAGCACTTCCACATTGGCTGGTAACCGCTCCCCAAAGGTGAAACCTCCGGTTTATGACCCAGGTACTTCCACACCGAGAAGTTGGTCTTCTTTTGTTTCGTGCCTGAGTGCACATCTCACCCTCCCTTATTTGATCTCCGTCCAAGCGATCGTCAATATTTGAAAGACCTCCTTCAAGGTCGCCTCATTGAAACTTCAGGAAAGATTCCAAACAGTAACGTCACAAGCGTGTCTCATCACACCTTGGCATCAACTTATCAGTCCGCTCCCACTTCATTTCAGTCCACTTCGATACCATTCCACTACGTGTCGCTCCCTTGCAAAGCAGACGCCAAGGCGGGGCAGCTGTAGACACGCCATTCTTGACGTCTCATAGAAAGTCTCATATTGCTATACGACGCCCCGCGATGGCCTACGCATTTCGAATCGCTCGAGTGCTTCCTTTTCCTGAGTCTTCTTCCGCCCTTTTCGGCATCCGGAATCGTCCCGTCACGGCATTCGGACGGCATCAACACCAGTCGAACGCATCAAGAGGTTCCGGAATCAAGAAGGGGGGTCTGCCAGGCGGCCGCCGACGCCTGATCCAAGGACCCGGGTGGGTCTTATTGGGGGCGTCCAGGCCCCTGGACGCCCCCATGATTTTGATTTATTTTATTTTTTCTTCAGGGCCCAAAATTAAATAAAAAAAAATAAAAAAAATAAAAAATAATAATAAATTAATGGAGGCGTCCAGACATTTGGACGCCTCCATAAAAAGAAAATATAAAAAAATATATATATTGCCAGTTGGCATATAAAAATAAAAAAATTAAAAAAAATGTATATATATTAATGGAGGCGTCCAGGCCCCTGGACGCCTCCATAAAAACAAGTACAAAAAAATATAAAATGCCAGCCTTGGCATAAAAGACAAAAACAATAAAAAATAATAAACTTTTAGAGGCGTCCAGGCCCCTGGACGCCTCCATTAACTCACTCACGGGCGCCGGCCACCGAACGACGGTTTGTCGTGTGTGAAAAAAGCCAAATTTAGAGACGTCCAGTTGGCTGGACGCGCCCATTTCTGAATCACGAGGCGCCGCTCACAAAACCACGCGTTGTGCCAAACCGCGTGCGGCCGTCGACGGTTTTCGGTGGACCTATTAGAGGCGTCCGGGGCCCTGGACGCCCCCATAAAAGTATTCTAAAAAAATCAATAAAAATAGAATAAAATATTATTTCGGCCCTGATGGAGGTGTCCAGGGTCCTGGACGCCTCCACCCTCCGGAGTCCTATAAATAGATGCCCACCCCCTCAGTTCTAGAGGAGCGAAGCAGTGATCCGATAGGCTGCCGGAGCCCAGAGGCTACGGAGTCATTTTTCTAACCCGTGGGTTCTTTTGTAGGTGGAGGTTCTGCCGGCTTCTCGGGTGCTCACGCTCGCGAGAGGAAGGTCGTCTTCATCCACCGCGCTTCCACGTCGTCCCCACGCTGCCGGAGCTCCGCCGGATTTCACCCTCGGCTCATCCAATAAGCCTTTTCTTCCCCTTTTTCTCCATAGTCCTTTACATTCATCATATTGCATCATCTATCCCCCTTCACAAGGGGGCCTCTTCTCTTATACTTCTTACATCCATCATCTCATTTTCCTCCTACTCGAGTCCGAGAGGGGTTTAAAAGATAACACCAACCAGGTGTGTGTCTTGCCATCATTTCGTTATTTTTATCGCAAGGATTCGAATACTACACCTCCATCTTTCTAATCCACTTGTCATTTATTTGTCGTTGTCTTGCAAGGGTACCCGAGGAAAGCCCTCTCCGTCGGCCGGCCGGAAGGAGAGGAAGAAGCAACCCGCCATCTCCCGCTTTTGAGGTAGGCGCGATCACCTTCTTATTTTGGGGTCTTTTGGCCCCTGGCGATCACATCTTATCATCGAGGCCGCGGCGAGTCACTTCCCCAATGGCCGTTTAAATTTCTGTTTCCTATATTCTCTTTATATTTTGTTATATATTCTGCTTATATCATCGAGGCCGCGGCGAGTCACTTCCCCAATGGCCGTTTAATTTTCTATTCCTACAATCTCTTTATGCTTTGTTATATTCTGCTTATATCATCGAGGCCGCGGCGAGTCACATCCCCAATGGCCGTTTAAATTTCCGTTCTTATATTTTCTTTATATTCTGTTATATTCTGCTCATATCATCGAGGCCGCGGCGAGTCACTTCCCCAATGGCCGTTTAAATTTCTGTTCTCATATTTTCTCTATATTCTGTTATATTCTGTTCATATTCTCGAGGCCGCGGCGAGTAACTTCCCCAATGGCCGTTTCAATTCTTGTTATTTAATTTTTGCATCATTCACGTCCCCCCGAGGTCGCGGCGAGTCACTTCCCGCTATGGCCGTTTAATCCCCATATTTTGCTATATCATACTTGTCCCGCTCGCCCCGCCGGAGCAATCTCCCGTGGTGGCCCCTTCTCTCTTTCCTCTCATTTCTGTGTTGCAGCAAACAAAACAAACAAAAAAGAAGGAGCCCGCGCGCTCTCCGCTTCTTCCTCTTCCCCGCTCTTCTCCGAACCGCGTGACGTCGCTCACACCAGGAAAGGCGTGTTTTTGATAAATTAATGAAATAAATGGAAATTCTGCAAATTGGCAATATATGTAAACGCCCTTCAGTTAGGCGTTAATTACTTGAGACACGACTTGACCTAAGTCGTTATTTTACTGTAAACTGATCTTTCCTCTGATTTGCTAACCGATGGTTTATATATTATACCTATATATATATATCGGCACTATTCTCCACTCCGTGAGTATAGTCCCACGTTTCATGTTGATTTATCGATCACACTCAACTCTCATTGACATACAAGCTCTCCATTGGACATTCCGTTCCTTTGGACTAGCGAGTTAGTCATAGAGACCTCCGTAAGACTCCTCGTAGCCTTGGATTCCCTCAAGGCCGACTGAGCTGGTTGTACCCTAAAAACCCATTACACGATCCTTGCCATGACAATCTAAAAGAAACATGGTATACCGGCCCTTATGATTATACAAAGAGTATATCATAAGAAATTCTTGATGGGATGATGATATCATGTCATATCGTGTCATTCTTGTAAACCCCAATTCTATGATAAGAATGAGGGTATCTTGCTTGATCTAATATTCATGTGGACCTCAATTCTATATAAAGAATGTCCATATTGATTTGTCATGGTACCTAAGTTAAGGGAACCATAATCTACCTAGTTTTATCGACATCGTGATTATACCGTTATTATCGCCATTCTATGTCCTTTGTCATATTTTGGACTCTATTCTATCAAAGTTGTCATACGTGTCTACAAGCTTGATTATTGAAATTCTATATTGGCTATATAAACAAGAGTGGATGTCAAAACACATGATAAATGCCTGCGCATATAGGGCCCGATCTGGTCCTGGGAGGAGCACCCGAAAGTACTTGTGCCCATGGGAGTTAAAATGATAAGGTATCTGGCATTATACCGAGTACTTGACTTGCTTGATTGGACATTCCACACACATCTTGTACTTGACTCGTACTTGACATGAAATGAAATGCGTGGCCCGAAAAAGGGTAATTTACTTGCTTGATACATGATAGCCAAAGTTCTTGACATGACTCGATAATGGTACTTGCTTGAATATCTTGAATAACTTGTATCTTGTTCATGAAAGTTCATCTTATTTCTTTGATATTACATTCTCTCTATCTTGTCGTTTCATGCGAGCATGCATAGCTTTATTGCATCCATGAAAATGTAATTTACTTAAACCACTTGCTAGTACTTGAGATATAATTTCCTACTGAGCGTTCGCTCATTCCGTTTGTCCCTTTTTACTTTTCAGGTAAGTCCGACGACGATGGAAGTCAATCGGATGGGAATGGTCAAGAGTGAAAGTGATAGAGCTTCTACAAGTGTCGTCTAGTCTTTTCTATAGTTTCTTGAGTCAACTATGTATTCTTTTCCTTTTTATTTAACAGAGTATTGGATTTGTAATAGTCTATCCATTATGAAATAAAGGATTGGGTTATCTTGCTATTTTGCGCATCTCTGTCTTTGTGTCGAATACATGACCACTCTGATTGACATGATTGATATAGACACGTCGCGCATCTCCGGGTATCTTCCGCGCTCGGGGCGTGACAGTCTTTGTGGTATCAGAGCCTAAGGTATTCAATTCCTAGGAAACCCAAGTCCAAGGATAGGTTTCAAAACCTTTAACCAAGTGAGAGTGGGTAGAACCAAGGGTTAAATGATCAATGAGTCCTTTATAAGATCATAGTGATATAATACTAATATAGTTATTGAAATTGTAGGATAATGGCTGCCGAACGTGCTCAATGGCGCAACATGCAGCGTACCCTTCAAGGGATGACCCAAGTGCTACACCAGGTAGCACAAGGTGGTGCTCCACGAGCTGGAAGCTTACACCAAGCCTTTAAGAATATGAATCCCCCGAAGTTTATGGGATCGACCGATCCGGACGATGCCGAACATTGGGTTCGGGAAACCGAACGCATATTCCGTGTCATGCAATGCACGGACCAGGACAAAGTGCTATTAGCTACATTCCAGTTAGAAAAGGATGCTAGATGCTGGTGGGAGTCGATTGAAGCTACAATTGACCCAACTCAAGTTACATGGGGAGCATTCGTTGAATATTTCAACGCCAAATATTTCTCTGATAGGGTCCAGGAAAAGAAGGCCGCCGAATTTGCCGCATTAAAGCAAAGATCTTTATCGGTGGCTGATTATGAAGCACAGTTCTCTAGACTGTCTAGATATGCTAAGCATTTAATTGGCACGGAAAAGATGAAAGCCCGTAGATTTCTTAATGGGCTTAGGCCCCACTACATTACTCAACTGGCGCCTATGGATATTCAAGTTTATACTGAAATAGTGCGCCGAGCTCAGTTGCTTGAAGATGCCACGGAACTATCTGATAGGATCCGTGGGAAAGACAAAAAGGAGCAAGTCACAAGTTCGGGTTCTTTTAAACCCAACTTTAAGAAGAGGCCCAATAATGGAGGTTCTTCCTCTCAAGATCAGAAGTTCAAGAAATCCAAGCCTTTCTCTATCACCACTATCCCTTCAAACGTAGTATGCAAGCATTGTGACAAGGCTGGTCACAAAACAGAAGAATGTTGGAGGAAACTGGGAGCATGTCTCCGTTGTGGGAGTCGTGAACATCGGATTCCCGATTGTCCATTAATGAATGACCAAGACGGTGAGGGTAAACGCCCAGTGACGAGGAACGCGCGTCTTCATGCAATCCAAGAGACCGAACCAGAAGAAGAAGGCGGATTGGTGGAAGGTACATTAAAAATTTGTTCCAAATATGCACATGTCTTATTTGATACGGGTGCATCGCATTCCATTATTTCCAAGAAGTTTGCTGACCCATTACCTCTAGAACCAGAATGGATGAAGATAATATTGTCTACTCCTCTCGGAAACGAGACGGATATCACACATCATTACCAAAATTGTGAGGTATTGGTTCGAGGAAAGAATTTTCCTATTGATCTTATCTGCTTAGATCTAAAAGAATATGATGTTATACTAGGAGCAGATTGGTTATCCAAATACCAGGCAACGGTTGATTGCCGTGATAGCAAGATTGTTTTCAAGGAATTTCCGGAACTGACTTATACTAGTCCTAAGAGTCGAAGCAAATCCCCTCTTATTTCGGCTCTTCGAGCAAGCAAGCTCGTCAAGAAAGGATGTGTATCCTTCCTTGCTTTTGTCACTATTAAAGAAGCTAAGGAAACCAAGATAGAAGACGTTCAAGTAGTACGAGAATTCCCAGACGTATTTCCAGAAGATTTGCCGGGATTACCCCCGCAAAGAGTTGTGGCCTTTACCATCGACTTAGTCCCTGGTGCTGGTCCGGTTTCAAAGGCACCATATAGAATGTCCCCTGCTGAACTCAAGGAGTTGAAGGAGCAGTTGATGGAACTAATCCGAAAAGGCTTTATTAGACCAAGTACTTCCCCGTGGGGAGCACCAGTCTTATTTGTAAAGAAGAAGGATGGATCCATGAGATTGTGTATTGACTATCGACAGTTGAATCATCTTACTATCAAGAACAAGTATCCACTGCCGAGAATCGATGAATTGTTTGATCAGATTTCAGGATCCAAATATTTCTCCAAGATTGATCTCCGGTCGGGATATCATCAATTAAGGATCAAGGATGATGACATTCACAAGACCGCATTCAGAAGCAGGTATGGCCATTACGAATTTGTTGTTATGCCTTTTGGACTAACAAATGCCCCTGCTGCCTTTATGCAGTTAATGAATAGCATATTCAGGCCTTACTTGGATCAATTCATAGTAGTCTTCATCGATGATATATTGATATATTCTAAGACTAAGGAAGAACATGAAGAGCATTTGAGGATTGCATTGCAAGTCTTGAGGACAAATCAATTATATGCTAAACTCAGCAAATGCGAGTTCTGGCTTGAAGAAGTGGCTTTTCTCGGACATGTCATATCCAAGGACGGTTTATCTGTGGATCCGTCAAAAGTTGAAGCTGTGAGAAACTGGGAGAGACCCACTAATGCAAGCGAGATCAGAAGTTTCTTGGGTCTTGCAGGCTATTATCGGCGATTTATCAAAGATTTCTCTAAGATCGCCGTACCACTTACAAGATTAACTCGTAAGGAGATCCGATATGAATGGAGCGAGGAATGTGAAAGCAGTTTCCAAACTCTCAAGGATCATCTCACCACAGCTCCGGTCTTAGCCCTACCAATTGAAGGAGAGGAATTCGAGGTCTACACTGATGCTTCTGGCATTGGCCTCGGATGCGTTCTAATGCAACATGGGAAGGTCATAGCATATTCTTCTCGTCAACTGAAGAAGCATGAGGAGAATTACCCCGTCCATGACTTGGAATTGACCGCGGTAGTATTTGCCCTAAAGATATGGAGACACTATCTCTATGGGGTACAGTTTACTGTATACTCCGATCACAAAAGTCTCAAATATCTATTTTCGCAAAAGGAGCTGAACATGAGACAAAGACGTTGGCTAGAATATCTCAAGGATTTCGACTTCAATATACAATACCATCCCGGAAAGGGTAATTATGTTGCTGATGCCCTTAGTCGAAAGCCGAGAGCAATAATAGCAAATTGTATGATACAAGAATGGAGGTTACTTGAACAATTCTCTGAGCTCAATATAAGCTTGGACATGGAATCCAAATTTGTCACATTATCCCATGTAAGCATACAGTCAGATTTGTTATCTGAAATACAAACACTTCAGGATGATGATCCCATGTTAGTAGAAATCAAAGGCAGATTAGAAGGACAATCTGATTTTCAACTAACTTCTGATGGAAGGTTATCGTTCAAAGATAGAATTTGTATACCCGATTGTCCGGAATTAAAGAAGAAGATCTTAGATGAAGCTCACAGATCAAGATACACTATTCATCCTGGATCAACTAAAATGTACCAAGATGTAAAGAGGAACTTTTGGTGGCCCAATATGAAAAGAGAAATAGCGGACTATGTATCACGCTGTCTCACATACCAACAGGTCAAGGCGGAACATCAAAAGCCTGCGGGAAAACTACATCCTCTAGATATTCCTAAGTGGAAATGGGAGGATATTGGTATGGACTTCATCATGGGTTTGTCTAAATCTAAAGGAGGACATGATGGAATCTGGGTTATCATTGATCGATTGACTAAATCGGCACATTTCTTACCAATCAAAAGCCGATGGTCGATTGATGTACTAGCTGCACTATACATTAAAGAAATAGTCAGGATACATGGAATTCCTGTCTCAATCGTGTCTGATAGGGATCCCGTTTTACTTCTCATTTTTGGAAGGGATTACAACATTCGTTGGGGACAAGGCTCAACTTTAGTACTGCTTTTCACCCACAAACGGATGGTCAGACCGAGCGAACTAATCAAGTTGTTGAAGATATGCTGAGAGCATGCATTATTGACTTTGGAGGAAGCTGGCATGACCACTTACCTTTAGTTGAATTTGCATATAATAATAGCTACCAAGCTAGTATCCAAATGGCACCTTTCGAAGCCTTATACGGAAGGAGTTGCCGATCTCCCATATGTTGGAACGAAGTTGGAGAAAAACAATTATTAGGTCCAGACATGGTAAGGGATACAACCGAGAAGATACAAGTAATCAGAGAAAGATTACAAGTTGCTCAGACAAGGCAAAAGGCTTATGCTGATACCAGGAGAAGAGATCTCGAATTCCAGGTTGGAGATCATGTATTTCTTAAAATATCCCCTGGACGTGGCATACGAAGATTTGGTGTTAAGGGCAAGCTTACGCCAAGATTCATCGGACCATTTGAGGTACTCGAAAGAGTTGGCGAGGTTGCTTATCGCATCGCGTTGCCTCCTCAGTTGTCCGAGGTACACAATGTATTTCACATATCTATGTTGAAGAAGTATGTGCACGATCCGTCACATATTATTGAGCATGGAGATCTGGTGATCCAGAAAGATCTCACATATGAACAAAGGCCCTTGAAGATATTAGATCGAGAAATACGAGCTCTAAGGAATAAGGTTATTCCCATGATCAAGGTGCAATGGAATAAGAATCCTGAACGCGAAGCGACATGGGAGACCGAGGAATCTATGAAGAAACGATTTCCCGAGTTATTCTAAGAGGTATATGTCCTACACTCTCCGCGTGCATAATTATATATATATTGAATTTGGGGACCAAATTCTTTTTAAGTGGGGGAGGGTGTAGCAACCCTAATAAATGAATAATTGAAATGAATTAAAACATATATATTACAGAAGTAAAATATATAAAAGGAATAGGGTTAATTGGACGAAATAAGACAAATTAAAAATAACGCCTCTTATTAGGGCGTTAATTCAAAAATAAACGCCTCTATCAAAGGCGTGACTAAAGAAAGGACGCCCACACGTGCGGTCGTCAACTCTCACGACCAAATAGGCAAGTAAAAGAAACGCCTCTATCTTGGGCGTGTTTTAAAAACACGAAACGCCCTTTTTCAAGGCGCTTTTTAAGAAACGCCCTTATGCAAGGCGTTAATTCAAGAATACACGCCCTAACCTAAGGCGTTAATTCCATTCGTGAGCCGTTCGAACCCAGAACTTATCCAGGGTAAGTGATAAGCATTAGAAAGAGTTCAAACGTGGTAATGACTCTATCATAGAAGTATTACTTCCACACAATCACCAACCCTACTAGGACACCCAAAATCCTATAAAAACTCTCGTTCATTTAAACCCTAAACCTATTTGATTCGTTCGTCTGCAGAGGTACGTAAGAGGAGCATTCCTTCTTATTTTCCTTAAAATCCCTACGTCTGTTACATGAAGAACTAACAGTTCTTCATCTTCTTCTGTTACAGGTTAAGAAGCCCCTACGTTTTGAAGAAGCATAGTTCTTCATCCGGGTAAAATTATTTACCTTCGTATGATGTTCAGATCACAAAGAAACTGATACAGTTTCTTTATTTTCTTATAGGATAACTGCAGTTCTTCTTCTACAATCAAAGCCATCGTCTTCTTCCATCAACCAATAGCCGTGGTCTTCAGGAGCCTAACCGAGCATCATCCTCTGCTAGTCAAACCCCTCACGGTCATCTTCAAATCCATTATTAAGGTAGGTTTTCTCAAGATACTGTAGCCCAAATAAAATTAGTGAAAGATATTATATAAGCATGGCATGCATACGGTCTATATACATATGGTTTCGGTGTGTTTTCTGAATTGTTTGAAAGAAACGCCCTGGAATAGGGCGCTATTTTAAAATAAACGACCATAACAGCGGTCGTCAATTTATTAAGAAACGTCCTGTACACAGGCGTTAATTTTACGAGATCATGACTTAAGCATGTTAAGAACGGATTATATATGAAACCTTGATTATTAATGCATGATCCTGTCTCCAAATCTAATGTCCTGCAATTTCTTGTATTCACGGCCTGTACAAGGTCGTTTTCCCACGTATTAACGCCTTATCATAGGGCGTGACTTTAAAAGTAACGCCCCTTACTAGGGCGTGTATATGTTAAAATCTTGAAATTCACGACTTGGACAAAGTCGTTTTCCCTATGTAAACGCCCCATCATAGGGCGTGAATTAAAAATAAACGCCCCTTAATAGGGCGTGTATCTGTTAAAATCCTGAAACTCATATATTCTGTAAAATGGAATTAGAAAGTAACGCCCCTTCCAAGGGCGCGTTTTTGATAAATTTCTGAGAATAATTATATCCTGTCAAATATGTAAATGATGAGACGCCTGCCCCTGCAGTCGTCAACTTTTAAGAAACGCCCCCAGGAAAGGCGTGTTTTTGATAAATTAATGAAATAAATGGAAATTCTGCAAATTGGCAATATATGTAAACGCCCTTCAGTTAGGCGTTAATTACTTGAGACACGACTTGACCTAAGTCGTTATTTTACTGTAAACTGATCTTTCCTCTGATTTGCTAACCGATGGTTTATATATTATACCTATATATATATATCGGCACTATTCTCCACTCCGTGAGTATAGTCCCACGTTTCATGTTGATTTATCGATCACACTCAACTCTCATTGACATACAAGCTCTCCATTGGACATTCCGTTCCTTTGGACTAGCGAGTTAGTCATAGAGACCTCCGTAAGACTCCTCGTAGCCTTGGATTCCCTCAAGGCCGACTGAGCTGGTTGTACCCTAAAAACCCATTACACGATCCTTGCCATGACAATCTAAAAGAAACATGGTATACCGGCCCTTATGATTATACAAAGAGTATATCATAAGAAATTCTTGATGGGATGATGATATCATGCCATATCGTGTCATTCTTGTAAACCCCAATTCTATGATAAGAATGAGGGTATCTTGCTTGATCTAATATTCATGTGGACCTCAATTCTATATAAAGAATGTCCATATTGATTTGTCATGGTACCTAAGTTAAGGGAACCATAATCTACCTAGTTTTATCGACATCGTGATTATACCGTTATTATCGCCATTCTATGTCCTTTGTCATATTTTGGACTCTATTCTATCAAAGTTGTCATACGTGTCTACAAGCTTGATTATTGAAATTCTATATTGGCTATATAAACAAGAGTGGATGTCAAAACACATGATAAATGCCTGCGCATATAGGGCCCGATCTGGTCCTGGGAGGAGCACCCGAAAGTACTTGTGCCCATGGGAGTTAAAATGATAAGGTATCTGGCATTATACCGAGTACTTGACTTGCTTGATTGGACATTCCACACACATCTTGTACTTGACTCGTACTTGACATGAAATGAAATGCGTGGCCCGAAAAAGGGTAATTTACTTGCTTGATACATGATAGCCAAAGTTCTTGACATGACTCGATAATGGTACTTGCTTGAATATCTTGAATAACTTGTATCTTGTTCATGAAAGTTCATCTTATTTCTTTGATATTACATTCTCTCTATCTTGTCGTTTCATGCGAGCATGCATAGCTTTATTGCATCCATGAAAATGTAATTTACTTAAACCACTTGCTAGTACTTGAGATATAATTTCCTACTGAGCGTTCGCTCATTCCGTTTGTCCCTTTTTACTTTTCAGGTAAGTCCGACGACGATGGAAGTCAATCGGATGGGAATGGTCAAGAGTGAAAGTGATAGAGCTTCTACAAGTGTCGTCTAGTCTTTTCTATAGTTTCTTGAGTCAACTATGTATTCTTTTCCTTTTTATTTAACAGAGTATTGGATTTGTAATAGTCTATCCATTATGAAATAAAGGATTGGGTTATCTTGCTATTTTGCGCATCTCTGTCTTTGTGTCGAATACATGACCACTCTGATTGACATGATTGATATAGACACGTCGCGCATCTCCGGGTATCTTCCGCGCTCGGGGCGTGACAAAAGAATAGGCAGGCGGCTTTTGGAAACTAATAGGGGTGTGACGGTCTACTGCCAGCGCATCACAGAGGGTGACGGTCGGGGGTTGGCGCGTTACATCGCTTGTGACGCGTCCGCCCCTAGCCGTTACAACCACCTGAAACCCTAGTTCTAATCAATCAAACGGAGTGTAACGCGCTCCCGGAGGCGCGTTACAGCGTCCTGACGGTCGGGGAAGAGCGCGTTACATCAACTGTGACGCGTCCGTCCCTGGCCAATAGAGCCACCCGAGGCCACAAATCAATCCACAGTTTTTCCTTGCCGTTCAAAAGCGGTGTAACGCGCTCACGCAGGCGCGTTACGGCTCCCTGACGGCCGCCCGACAGGCCGTCAAGCCGTCAGGCCAACCGCCAAACCCGGTCAACAGAAATCAACAGAAGTGTAACAGTCGGGAGCATGACTATTACACACACTGTGACACCCCTTCAAAGGGCCGTTACAGTTCTGTAACGCATCCCGCGAGGGCCGTTACACGTGTGACGGTTTCTGGTAGGACCGTTACACCGACTGGGATTCGGACATGTTATATCTGAAAATGGGTTCCCTTCCGGGCGACCGAAATCGCCGGGTAACGACGAAACAACCTGTTTCCTGCCAAACCACACGTCCTAAACAGCAATATACCAACTAAAACATCCACATGCAACACCCACAATGGATTATACATGAAGAACAAAGCTTAAACCCCCAAAAATGGAAAATAACCATTATGCATGCCACATGAGCTTAATCAAACAAACAAGCTATAGGAAATGATCCTAGCGAGATCGAGATTCCATCCCCCTACCTCGTTCAAGCCAAAACGGCCGAATAAGCCGCATGCACCGAGGAGGGTTCATCGGGCTTCCACGCCTCGTCTCGCGACTACGGGCCACGAATCATGTCAAGGAGGGCATCAACGCGTTCCACTCGACGCGAGGATTCCACCGGCGTGCTCCACGCCTCGATCCGACGCCGAAACACCTGAAATCCCTATGAAGGGTGGGGTGTGATCGGACGAGAGAGGGAGAGAGCGTGAGATCGACGAGGGGAAGAGAGAGAGGGTGAGGGGAAATGGGAAAAAAACAAAAGGTTAATATATATATATATATATATATAAACCTTAATAAACCCACTAAACCTCCATTAAATCCAATTAAATCTGGAAAAATGCCAAAAAAATTCCTAAAAATCCAGGAAAATAGCCAAAAATTCCAGAATAAGTTCTAGGTCCGAACCACCAAGGATCCACTAAGGCATGGGCCTCACAGTCCCTCCCTCCTAATAAAAATTTCGCCCTCAAAATTTACAATAACGGATAAGGAGGAAACTAAGAAACTGAATTATACCTTATTGGAATAAGAAAGGAAAAAGCTGACGCATCTCATCGTCATGTTCCCAAGTAGACTCATTACCGGAGTGGCACTGCCAAGCAACTCTTACCAGAGGGATAACCTTATTTCCCAACCGCTGCTCACGACGGTCTTCAATTCTAATAGGAAACTCTGGTGTAGACAAATCAGCAGTCACTTCGGGCCAAACTGAATCATCGAGAACATGGGATGCATCTGACATATATTTCCTCAACTGAGAGACGTGAAATACATCATGAATAGCTTGCATAGCCGCTGGTAGTTGCAAATGATAAGCTACCTGACCCACAGTTTCTATAATAGGAAATGGGCCAACATAACGCGGACTGAGCTTTCCACGCTTCCCAAATCTGGAAACACCTTTCATTGGAGATACCTTGACAAAAACCATATCTCCTGGCTCAAATTGTAGTGGACGTCTGCGCTGATCTGCATAACTCTTCTGTCGACTCTGAGCTGTCAACAATCTCTGCCTGGTCAGACGAACCACATCAGAACACTGCTGCACCATGTCAGGTCCCGTCAAAAGTATATCCCCAACATCAAATCAGTTCAGAGGAGTACGACAAGGACGACCATATAGTGCTTCATAAGGAGCCATGCCAATACTGGAGTGAAAACTGTTATTATAAGCAAATTCAACAAGTGGCAAATGTTGACTCCACGAACCTTGCCAGTCAAGGCAACACGATCTCAGCATGTCTTCCAGAGTCTGAATAGTCCTCTCCGACTGTCCATCTGACTGCGGATGATATGCTGAACTGAAGGCTAACTCAGTGCCCAAAGATTTCTGAAAACTGCGCCAGAAGCCGGAGGTAAAATGTGGATCATGATCTGACACAAGTGAAATTGGAATTCCATGCAGTGGCATAATCTTTTGCACATAAAGCTCGGCCAACCTCTGCACACTCCAAGAAATTTTTATCGGCAACAATCTGGCAGTCTTAGTTAATCTGTCAACAAGCAACCAGATACCATCAAAATCTTGAGAAGTCCGAGGCAAACCCACCACAAAATCTGTAGTAACATGGTCCCATTTCCACATTGGAATTTTTAACGGCTACAGCAAACCACCTGGCTTTTGATGTTCGGCTTTAACCTGCTGACAAGTCAAGCACTTAGAAACAAATACAGCCACATCTCTCTTCATACCTGGCCACCAAAACTGCTTTTTCAAATTCTGATACATCTTGGTGACACCTGGGTGAATAGAAAAATGGGATCCATGGGCTTCACTCAGAACTGCAAATCTCAATGCATCCTCTGCAGGGACATACAATCTGCCATGGAAACTGACGACCATCTCATCATCAAATTCCACATCATACCTTGATATAACACGGGCTAAATCAGGATCAACTTGCTGAGCTTCTTTAATCTGCTGATATAACCCAAAGTCAAACTAGCACAAATTGCTATCCTCGGATCGGCAGGAATCTCTACACTGAATGCCTCGCTCGGAAGCTGTTCCCACAATTTCCATTCATGAAGCAACAGATGACTGACTTGCACCTTCCTGCTTAGAGCATCAGCCACAACATTCATTTTACCCGGCTGATAGGAGAGTGTAAAGTCATAATCTTTCATGTATTCCATCCATCGACGCTGCCTGAGATTCAGATCTTTCTAGGAGAATATATACTGTAAACTCTGATGATCAATGAAGATTTGAAACTTCTCACCATACAGATAATGTCTCCAGATCTTTAAAGTAAAAATAACTGCAGCTAGCTCTAGATCATGCGTGGGATAATTTTCTTCATGTTGTTTCAATTGCCGAGACGCATATGCGATCACATTTCCATGTTGCATCAGCACTGCACCCAAACCTACTCGAGAAGCATATGTGCAAACAACAAATCCACCCGAGCCGGAAGGCAAAATCAACACTGGAGAAGAAGTCAAGAGCCTTTTTAATTCAACAAAACTATCCTCACACTGATCCGACCAGATAAAAGGTACATCTTTACGAGTCTGTCTAGTCATTGGGGTTGCAATCTTTGTAAAATCTTGGATGAATCTGTGATAATACCCAGCCAAACCTAAAAAGCTTCTTATCTCTGTCACAGTTCTCGGTCTCTGCCAATTCAGAATAGCTTCAATCTTTGCAGGTTCCACTGCTACTCCGTCACCAGAAATCACGTGGCCAAGAAAATGAATCTCCCGAAGCCAGAACTCACATTTACTGAACTTCGCATAAAGCTCGTGATCTCTCAGAGTCTGCAGAATGATCCTCAAGTGCTGCACATGATCTTCGTCAGAGCAGAATAAACCAGAATATCGTCAACAAAGATCACCACGAACTGATCCAGATATGGACGGAAAATACGCTGCATTAGGTCCATAAAGGCTGCTGGAGCATTCGTCAAGCCAAATGGCATTACCAAAAATTCATAATGACCATATCGAGTACTGAAAGCTGTCTTCTCCACATCAGATTCTCGGATCCGCAATTGAAAATAGCCAGACCGAAGGTCAATCTGTGAAAAGACAGTAGCAGACTGTAACTGGTCAAACAAATCATTAATCCTGGGAAGCGGATATTTATTCTTGATAGTCACCTGATTCAGTTGTCTATAATCAATACAAAGACTCAGGCTTCCATCTTTCTTTTTCACAAATAACACCGGAGCACTCCACGGAGAAAAACTGGGGCGAATATAGCCTTTTTCTAGCAATTCAAGTAGTTGTGCTCGCAGTTCTTTAAGTTCAGCTGGAGCCATTCGGTACGGTGCCTTTGCTAACGGGGCTCTACCTGGAATCAGTTCAATCACCATTTCAATTTCTCGCTCTGGAGGTAAGCCTGGCAACTCGTCAGGAAACACATCAGGGAACTCGCAGACAACAGGAATGTCACTGACGTCCTGTCGTGGTCTCTCAACAGCAACCACAGAAGCTAAGAATCCCTGGCAACCTGCACTAAGCAATCTACAGGCTCGAATAACAGAAATAATCAAATGAGAAGAACGGGATAGAATACCTTGGAAATAAAATGTTGATTTTCCTCTGTGGTTGAAAATAGACTTTCTTCGATCTGCAGTCAACCACATCTCCATAATGCTCCAACCAATCCATACCCAGAATGGAGTCATAATCTGCCAGCTGCAACGCATACAATCTCGCCGGCAACTGATGATTATTAATCATAATAGGAGATTCTTCCAAACACAAAGGTGTAATCATGAAATCTCCAGAAGGCAACTCAACAAACAGCTCACAAGTCATCTCTGATGTCGGCTCCTCAATGCATGCAATGAAATCCTCAGAGATAAAGGAGTGAGAAGCACCAGAATCAAATAAGACACGAGTTGAATTACCATAAAGCATAATCATACCTTCAACCAGATGGGATGCAACTGCTTCAGCTCGAGTGATGTGAGAAACCTTGCCCTTTTGCTTCTTAGATCCGGCTGAAGACTGCTGAGAAGACGCTGAAGCTTGAGAATAAAATTGTTGCTGAGGTTGAGGTAAAGAAGGAGGTCTGAATTGCGACTGCTGGGGCTGAGAAAACTGAGGAGCCTGCACCGGCTTCGACCTCAGCGGGCACTCTCGAACAACGTGACCAGGCTGGTCACAGCGAAAACAGACCACAGGAAGAGAACACGGCTGACCCTTATGGTGACCACCGCATCTCTGACAAGTCCACGGCTGACTGACAGCAGAACTTTGACGACTCTGGGAAGACGGTGCCGTCGGCTGCTGAACAGTACCCGCACCGGGCGATTCTTGCTGAAAGAACTTCTTCTTCTTCTTGAACTTCTTAAACTTGGGCTTGGAAGAGGAAGAAACACCGCTAACATCTGGCTGAACCGAGGGGACTCCTGATGCTGGCGGTCGTTAAGTCTGCTGAAACTGCATCGTCGGCTGAACCAACCCCGCTTGTGGATACCCTCCTGGTCTCACCATCTCCAGCTCAAGTGCCACAGTTGCCTGGCACGCACCATCAAGATCAGCAACACGACTCGCGATCAAGGGCAATTTCAACTCTGGCCTCAACCCTCGCAAGAACTGCTGAGTCTTCAAAGCTTCATTAGCCAGCACATGGGGTGCATACTGACCCAATTCCATAAATTTGTTCCGATATTGAAGTACGGTCATATCGCCCTGAAGCAATTCCATGTACTGGTACATCTTCGCCATTTGCAAACAGGCAGGAGTGTAGGTACGCTCGAAAGCTGCGACAAACTCTGCCCAAGTGATCTGCCGAAGGGGCCTGGAATGAAATGCAATCTGCCACTCGGCTTTCCACCATGTAATAGCTGTACCTTAGAGTTGAAACGCTGCAAGCATCACATTCTCATCCTCCGTGCACTCCATTGACAGGAACACACGCTCAATCGCATCCAGCCACTGTCTCGCTACCTCTGGATTTGGTTGTCCGTCGAAAGTTGGCGGATTGAACAAGAGAAATTATTTCAAAGCCTTGCCTCGACTACCAGGCGCTTCAACCTGAGGAGCAACAACTGGCGCTGGAAATGGAACTACGGGAACTGCAGGAGCTGCAGGAGGCTGAGCAGAACCACTCTCTTCTCTAGGCACATGCCTAGGAACTCGAGGAGGTCTTCCTCGATGAGATGGCATATTGCAACTGCCGACCATACAAAACAACAGCAAATCCATCACTCATACGGAAAACATCCTAAGCCAGCAATAGACAACACGAAAGGACTAACTCTAGACAAGTGCAAATTCCAATTCCTTATACAAATCCTCAACATCGCTCTGATACCAACTGTGACGACCCAGAGCTCAGGATACCGATAACATCGATACACCGACACCAAGAACTGGGGAGCCACCCAAGAGGCTGATGAGGCCCCTGAAGGGTTAGTGGGGGTTTATCGAGGGGATGTATAATGAATTGCAATTTCATGCGCGCATATTGAATTTAAGCAAATAAAGTTTAACAGAAGTGCGAAAGCAGTTTTAAAATAACCAGAGTGCAAATATTAATATATATATATATAAACCTTAATAAACCCACTAAACCTCAATTAAATCTAATTAAATCCAGAAAAATGTCGGAAAAATTCCTAAAAATCCAGGAAAATAGCCGAAAATTCCAGAATAAGTTCTAGGTCCGAACCACCAAGGATCCACTAAGGCACGGGCCTCACATGACACCTCCCGAGCCTCTGGGTTTCGCACCTCATCGATGGCTAGCCCCTTTCTACTATGGCTACTGCGATGTCATCGGAACCCCCTGCAATCTCTCTCTCTCTCTCTCTATCTCTATCTCTCTCTCAGTGAGTATTGGGGAGGGGAGGGGTATTTTGATCATTTGATGACCAACTAGTGGGAATCTTCGAATCTTTGCAGAATATTCGTGTCCCCGTCAATGGCAGTTAACTGTGATGAAAGTTTTGGTCAAAAATAATGATATGTGTAATGCCCCGGAATTTTTATAGAATATTTCTGAAGTATTTAAGAATTTATAAGAATTTTTAAAGACCAAAATGGATTAATAAATAAATTTCTGGGTTAAATAAATTATTATTTAGGCCCAAGTGTGATAACCAATTAACCTAGCCTATTTAAATGAAGCCCAAAGAACTTAAGGACCAAGCCCATGAAGTTTGGCCCACATTCTAGAAGTCTAATTAGTTATTTACGAAATTTAAGGGATAAATACTTCTTATTTAGATAAATAAGTGGATAAATAAAAAATAGAGTTTGAATTAAATTCAAATTCGGCGCCCAATAGAAAAGGCGGTCTATCGCGGAACCGCTAGGGGAGGGTTGGCGGTCCAGTCCTAGACCGCTAATTCCTGTCAGTTCCGTGAGAGAGACGAAGTGTGAAAAGGTTGGATTTTTATCATCCAAATTGCCTAGGATCGACTCTATCAACTAATTGGATAAGTCTAGAAGGCTTGAGGATCGAATTAAAAATTTAATAGGGACTCTAGAATCGTTGTAATCTCCAAAACCCTATAAATAGACTCTAAGTTTCACTTGTGCGACCCATATGTTTGGCTCGCGTGGGACTAAGGTAAAACGGCTTTAATTCAGGTAGGTTCTTTAGAGTCTTTTTTTCACAATATATAGATCTAACTCCTCCCAAAATTTCATCCTAGGAGATCGAGCACAGAAGGAGTTAGAGGTGGTCAAAGTTACTGATTTTACATCAACGACCCAGGAAATTGAGCAACGGATCGGTGAAGATCAAGAGGTTAGGAACCCAAAACGAGGTATTTAGAAGTTGCACCTTTAGAACTTTTTGTTCTCCTTTGTATCTTCTTGTTACCCTCCAAATTTCACGTATTTGGGTCAGGAGAATCAAGAGATATTAGGTCGTGAAGTTGCTATTTTAGCACAAGAAGTGCAGGGAACTAGGGTTAACTTCCAGGCTTAAATTCGAAGTTAAAAGCCCAGGACAGAGGTAGGTTGTTGGGTTCGGTGCTATGTATTCAGAGGGGGGGTGAATGAATATACCCTTTAAAAACCTTCGCCCAATTAAAACAGTATAACCAGTAAGCTACTTAAACCCTTTTGGGAGACAATCAATTCAATCACGTTCCTGATACCAACAGAAGGCTAGTAAGCAGTTGAGGAATTAATCAAACACACAATGAGATCACTAGAATGCTAACTAGACCAAATTAGCCAATCTGAAATGCTACTTAAAGTTTCTGCTGAACCTGTAAACAAACATATATTGCGCGCCTAAGCAATCAACTAGCGGAAGCACAATTAGACAAATCAAACCACAATGCGCAAAGGGTTTTTAGGTGGTTCGGTCCTGCAGACCTACGTCCACCCCACACTCAAACCCGAGTGTGGATTCCGTTGACTCACAGCTTGAACAGCTAGGCATCACAGCTTGCCATACAATCCGCTGAGCCTCACAGCTTGCTGTCCGAGGAATCCTCCTCGCCTGCTGAGCCTCACAGCTTGCTCTGCTGGGCAATACAGCTTAGCCGTCCAGTGGAATCCTCCACTGTAAATGCTGATAAACAGCTTGAAGAAATATTTAAAGAGAAAACAGGAAAATGGGAAACAAACAGCAATCGGAAGGCTGTAAACAATGAAGCACAATGTGGCTCAGAATGAGCTGACTGGCCTGGATTTGATCCACGGTCCAGTAAAGGCAGATCTCTCTCGATCTCACTATCTTTCTTTCTCTTTTTCTTCTTCTGCTAATCTCACTCTCTCTTTCTCTGCTCGAGCTCTCTAACTCTCTCTCTCTCTCTCTCTCTCTCTCTTCTTTCTCTTCTGCTCTTCTTCTCTTTCTCTTTTTCTTCTCTGCTTCTTCTGCTTCTCTTTTCTTTTTCACAGGATCGTGCAGGCTATCCTCTGCTTCAGTCGATCAGCCAACTTCTGATGGAAGAGACTTCATATATATATATAGCAGCAGGAATTTGGCGTGTGCTCTCCACATCTCCCGCCCAAAAGTCTTGGGCCACGTGGCAGCATCCAGTAGGCTTTCAGTACATGTGTCACAATCTGGTCACTCCCCTTATCCTCGGATCACGTGCCCATCCTTCATATTTGCACTTTAGTCCCTATCAGTCAGTCGAAAGGAACTTATCAGTTTAATACAACAAACCTTGTACAGACTCTGTAGGGAGTAATGTGCAGTGTGTAGACATTGCAATGTGTAGACTTTGAATCCCAGCATGCGACCTCAATGTACAGAATGTTCAGACTTTATGATGCAATGTTCAGACTTTATGAATGCGTGGCTATGGCATTGTATAGACTTGGTGAATGCAGAACAATGCCATGTACAGACTACATATATGCAGTGCTTTGGCCTTGTACATACTTCACGCATGCAGGACTGTGACATTGTATAGACTCAGTGAATGCTAAGCAGCAGCATGTATAGACTTCATGTATGGCATGTACAGAGTTAGAGTGAAATGCATGTTCAGCTGCAGACAGCAAAGTATATACATTGCAAGTGAATGCATTGTCATGCTGAAAGAATGTACAGACTCTGTGAATGCAAAGCTAAAGCAATGTATAGACTTCATGTGTAGAAGACTAAGGCATTGTACAGACGTTGAGAATGCAACGCTAAAGCAATGTATAGACTTCACGTTTATGTGCATGACAAAGCAATGTACAAACTTGACCGCTGCGAACACAGGCTGTACATACTTTAATTGCATGCATGAGAAAGTAGTGTACAGACTTGCTGTGAAGAACAATGCCCAAGTGCAGTGCATGGACTTAGCGTGAATGCAATGCAGACACAAGAGTCTATAGACTTGATGAATGCGATGCAGACACACAGAGTGTATAGACTTGATGAACAATGCATTCTAGGCAGATCCTATACATACTTGAAAGACGATGCATGATGTATAGACTTGTCCAATGTACAGACTTAGCATGAGACGCTAAGTGAGACGGAGGACGATGTACAGACTTGAAGGATAATGCATGTAGACGGTCATATAGACTTGGTCTTACAGTGTATAGACTTAGACAAACAACTGAACGATGTATGGACTTGCCAATTCAAGGGCTGTACAGACTTGATGCAATGCAAGGCAACGAATGTATAGACTTCAAGCCAATGTATAAACTTCAAGCTCATGCAAGCAAAGCCAATGTATAGACTTGGCGTTTGTGTGAGCATGCGATGTACAGACTTTGTGTTGTGAACACAGGCTGTACAGACTTGCTAACATGCATGAACAAATGGCATTGTATAGACTTGGCCAATGCAGCGATGTATGGACTTGCACAGTTCTAGCTACAGTGCAAAGTATAGACTTGGAAGCATATGAACATGGCGCTGTACAGACTTTGAGTGAGAGCCCAATGTACAGACTTGGTGGAACTGTGCGTAGGTAAAGATTAGGAATGTATAGACTTGCTCAGTTCAGCACGTAGGTAAAGATGCCAATGCAGTGTACAGACTTTGCAAGAAACACTAGACGCTGTACAGACTTAGCCACAAGCTGAACAATCGGATGTATAGACTTGAGATGAATGCATGAACAGTCCGATGTACAGACTTGCCAAATGTAGAGACTTTAAGTTCAATGCAAAAAGGTTGTACAGACTTGGATGAATGAACAAGCATGAATGTATAGACTTTGAAAGACACTGCATGAACAACATGATGCAATGTACAGACTTGGGCTGTACAGACTTGCTGCCAAGTCGATGTACAGACTTGCCTTAAGCAATGGCTGTACAGACTTCATGAACGATGTTCAGACTTTTGTGTGTGATGAACAACCGATGTATAGACTTATGCATGAAGCAAGGCAATCTGATGTGTAGACTTTCTCAACACAGTGGCGTGCAACTAAACGATGTGTAGACTTCAGAAATGCATAGAGACGCTACAGCGTGACAGCGTCGACGCAGCAGTTCACCCTGATATGAAGTTAGATCTGGGTCAGTTCAGTGGGTCGACGCAGTGACCCCATGCGTCAACGCATCCAGCCTTATCTTCAAAGCCATCTGAGGCATTTCAAGGCTGCGTCAACCTCGTGGACTCAATGGGTTGACGCCATCTGAACTACTTACGAGATGAATAGACATGCGAATCTGATGTAAAGACTTGAGGGGGGTCGACCCATCTAAGAAGGGGGTCGACCCACAGAGCTAGCACACTCATGCATTCTC
The DNA here is from genome assembly GCA_022559845.1 of Amorphophallus konjac. NCBI lineage: Eukaryota > Viridiplantae > Streptophyta > Magnoliopsida > Alismatales > Araceae > Amorphophallus > Amorphophallus konjac. The sequence continues at coordinate 60,265 of JAHNEJ010001584.1, read as the reverse complement.
CACAGAACAGATCAGATATAACACACTCATGCATTCTCTATAGAATAAATCAGTCATATGCATTCATGTTGCTATCATTCAATGTGATGTTCTTAGCAAAACAATATGGTGACTCATTTATGTTGCTATCATTAAAACACCACATAATCATCAAAGCACAAGAGGCACAACAATCTCCCCCTTTTTGATGATGGCAACATAATGAGTCACACTGACTCGTCAAATTATTCTCCCCCTTTGACATAATCAAAAAGAGAGGAAATGGTTTGAGAGATAAAATTTAGCACACAAAGTCAGAGAATGAATCATGGTTCATTAAAATGAGGTTCTCCCTTATGACAATGAAACAGCTCTCCCCCTATTAACATGCAAGATGTACTACTCTCCCCTTAAAAGCAGATAATCCATAACTCCCCCTAAAGCACAGGAATGAACTCTGGTTATCCAATAAATCAATCTGAAATCTATCATTACAAACAATCTAAACTCTGGTTGTGGCACCTCACATATGCATGAACAGAATGAAACAGGTGGAAAGTCCACAGAACCAGAACTTATTGCAAAACAAGATGGACGATTCCAACAGTGTGGAGAGTAAAGTGATTGATGATAGAAAGGCAAGAGTAGATAACAATCATCACAAGACATCTCAATGAATAATCAATATCAAGATTTATGTTGATCAGGCTATCTGGAAAGAATCTGATCATGAGGGATTTTAATGCTTGCACCACTTCAATAAGTCTTGAGAAGTATAGACTCTTCTATCATAAAGGGTTATGAAGTTGCAACTTAACCAATCTGATTTAATTATGATGTATACCAAATTTGTCAAATTAAACTCAATACTCATATCTGAATCCAAGTTTTAATAAAGGTGAACCAAATATTCAGATAACACTCAAAATCAATCATCTTTATCTTACACACATGATCTCAATGACTCTTTTAAGAGTTACACAGATTAGTATTGATGTTAAACACTTTTTTCAAGAATATGAGTTGACAGATTTTTCAATATATTTTCATTTGAAGCACATTATATTTTTTCTGAGTAATTTAGGTTGATCATCACCTTTTTACATGAGGCACAACACGTCTTAGGTGAAGTGACCCAGTTACACAGTGGGATAACTGTCATTGCCTCTCAACTTTGAGAACAGAGTTAGCAATATGAGTGTCTTTTTACATGAGGAGACACCTTGAATAGAGGCCAGACTCCCCAGTTACTCAACACAGGCATGCTATTGCTCTGTCAGGTTTTTCAGTAAATTTTCATCAGAGATAACTATGGCACCTCATGACATAAGTTACTTTATTTCATTGATAAAGAACCCAGTTTCTCAGTGACCAAGACATTACTCTGAATTCACAATTTTTCATTTAGTCAACATTTCTCAAGTTAATGTTTAACCACAGCACTCACTCTATGTATCTCTACCAAAGTAGCCTTGATTTCAAATTTTCAGATATCAGATGAGAGAATCTAAGGTTTACATGACACATGTGGTTAAAGTTTATTAAACCTTATTATTCAGATATTTTCAATTCATTTAATTACAAATCTGAGAATACATTAATCTTATATCAGTCTGATTCAGTGATAATTCTTAAACCTATATGATAGGAATTTCTACTAAGTTCTCAGACTGAATTGCATGACATGCAGCTTAAGTACCTCAGATCAGAACAATAAATTTAGCTGACCAACAATCAACAGTAGAAACAAATTAGTCACACCAGCTGAGAAGAATGTGAAAGGTGAGTATAAGCTGGTGCAAGTGTAAATCACCAATAGAGAAGAGCATTAAAAGAGAGTTTATCATCAGACAGTAGCTGAGTCTGGAATACAGACTGATCAGCTGTTTTAGAGAGGACAACAAAAAATTTAATTGAACCAAACTGAGAGCATTAGAAGATCCAATAAACTAGACAGGAGGATTTCAGGTGAAAGTGAATGAGATGATCAGAAAACTTCCTCTGTCTAGATTCATCATGACAATAGTAAGGCATGAGCAGCAGAATGGTTAGTCAAGACAAGTTGAGCTCCCCCTGACAAAATGCATGATGTGAAGGATAAAACATAAGCAGCAATATGATTGATCAAAGACAATTGGTCTCCCCATGACTATATGCATGAAATGTATTGAAAGCACATCACATGATATCAAAGTTTGCATTCAGATATTATTCATGCAAATTAGACAGAAGAGAATTACCATAAGCATGATTGTTCAATTCATATTTCAGAAAGTTTCAGTTTAACATCAACAAATCAACATGATATGCAACTTTCCCTGCCTGTATGAAAACTTGACCCTTGGTACTTGGCGGAGAGCCTGGTCTCAAGGACCATCTCTCACATAGTAAGAACCTCCAGGCAGATTTCCCTGCCTTTTAGTAGCTTAACATTTGATATACCAGGGTTATGCAAAGATATGCAGTGCAAAGAAGTCCTATGTGTAAACAGTTACTTCTTTGACAGTCATGCAATTGATGTATGCAGATATTAGACACATGCATTGACTGTGTGCAAGAAGATATAGAGTTGCATCGACCTTATTATGCAGTTGAAACACTGGATGCATCAACTATGTGTAGCATGCATTGACACAAAGTCTATATAAAGCATCGACTGTATACACTAAAAAACTATTCAAAACCAGTGCAACAATTGACAAGAGAAGAGCATCAAATATGTGCAAAAGTAAATTCAATAGCTGAGTTTGGAATACAGACTGATCAGCTAGACAATAAGAGAATATCAGAAATCAAACATGCAAATCAATAATTTCAGATGATGAAATTTAAACAAAGTTCAGAACTAACCTGAAAGGTAGGATCCTGGGGTTTCCATTTGAGTGCCTTGGTTTATTAACCCCTGTTTATTCCTTGACCCAAGGCACTCTTGCAACATTTTGATCATTTTGATCCTGCAGGGACCCAAGCAGCTTTGGGTCCTGCATTTACCCTGACAAGTGTTCTAAACACTCTTTTTGCAGCATGGTCATCAAATTCCATTAGAAAATAATCAGACATAGAATGTCCAAAATTTCCACAATAATAACATGAAACAACAGATTGTCTGGTCCTATGATGCATATCAACAGCAGCATGAGACCTATGAAACTGAGCATGAATTGTTCTGTTGTTTACATGAACATTTTGTTTCATATTCTTCTTCATCCAACATTCAGCAGATTTGTGACCTGGTTTACCACAGTTAAAACATGAAAAGTTCATAGGTCATTTTGCAGATAATTTAAAAGCAATGTCATTAACATGACTTACTTGGGCATGCCAACAGTCCTTGACTGTATGGCCATGCTTCCCACACTCGAAGCACCCTAAGTGCTTGCCTCTTGAGTCATTATATCCCCATGAAGGCCTAAACCAACACTCAACAACTTTATGATCACGTTTGTTACAATTATAACAAATGATATGTCCGAACTGAACTAAGAGTGCTTTCTTATGACAGAAGATATAACTGTAAGGAAAAGAATTTGAAAAAAATTTATCATGTATCATATCATCACTTTTCATCACACTGCAGTCATCCATATAATGACTTTGCGTACCACAGTAGTGACATGATACCTGTGATTTTTTGGCAGCATGGTTACTAATAGACTGACTAGATGCATGCGAATAAGTAAATGAATCGTGAGCAGTGTGTACACCATCAGATTCAACTGAGCTAGCAGATTTTAGGCCATGAACATGAATAGTCTTTACCTTCTTTATTTGACCCTTCTTCTTCAATTTCTGACTATTCTTAACAATTTTTGTTTGTTTTTCATTTTTCTGTGCTTTGAATTGAAATGCAGATGATGAAGGTGTTTTCAAACTTTTGTTTTATTTTGGGGATTGACTTGAAGTACCAGCTACATCAGAGCTTTGCACAAAAGTGTTGTATAGCTGGTCTCTCACAATTTTCTTAACATTAGAAGTACATCTTATCCCCTTTCTTGAGTTATCACCCTCACCTTTCCTGACAGCTTTAACTTTTCTTTCAATTTCAGCAGACTTGGGTGGTGATTTTTCCAGATTGTGAATTTTATTTTCTAGGGAAGCAATCTGTAATTCATAACTGGCAATCTCTTGTTCACTACAATTCAGACACTCACTTAGCATCTTATTTGCAATTTTATATTCCTCAATCTCTTGTTCCAGATTGCACAGTTTTTCAGTTTCTTCTGTATCAACAGATTTTCCCTTTTCTAATGAAAGAAGCCTTTCAGATATGGCATTATTCAATTGCTTCAGTTTTTCATTTTCTTGTATCAATTTCTCGTTTACTTCATCACATTTTTCATTTCTGGATATCAACTCCAGTTTCTCAATTAGTTCCTCTTCTCTTTCCTCCACTTTAATTTTTTCAGTAAGCAGATTTCTGTGATCCTCTTTAAACACAGCAATTTGTTTCTTCATCCATTCATTCTCATTATAGAGATCTTCATTGCGTTCTTTAAAAGCCTCACACTTACTGCAGCTTGTTTTGAGAGAGGAATCATGCACACCTTCCTTGTTGACATTCTTTATTTTAGCTTCAAGATTTTCATTTTTCTTATGAATTTATACATTCTCAGCTTTCAATTTCTTCATATCAACCTTAATCCTTCCCAACTCTTCCAGATTTATCAAATGTTCATTAGTCTTCAGTTTCAGCTGACTTTCTAGTGACCTCGACGTCCCTGTCTCGGCATTGGGAGTCGCTCGGGCTCCCAGCGACAGTAAAAGTCCCACCATGCTACTGCAAGTAGGTGGGTATCCCTGCCCCTGTACTGCCTGCCTGTCAGAGGAAACTCTCGGTTCAGCGGGATCCCCTGGTCGTATCCGAAGTTCCTCGCAAACCGATGCGGGTAGTACGGCTCTAAGGAACTCGTCACCGACCGGTGCAACGCCAACACTACCGACCAGGTGCTCAATACCCACTCAGTCCACGACCCTGCATCTGTCGCCCCCTGATCGGGGTGGGTGTTGATCGCCCCTCCGTCTAAAGCCCCCAAGAAAAGACTGGAGTCCCTCGCAGCGCTGTCAAAAGGCAATCCCTCCTCTCCCCGAGCGGGCAGGTAGCAAAGAGCTCTCCTGGCTCCCTCCAGCTGTGCCTCTGCATCCCCACCAGGCTGCCCAGTGAAGCTGAACAAAAGTGGTGCTGCCAGGTTCGCCACGGTCCCTCACGTCACCAATCCCGGAAATAGCAGCCCGGCCCACACACTGAGATAGTGGGTCGGCAGAAGGATGCTCCTCTCTCTCGGTGCCAGGTGCGCCGCCAGAACTCCCAGTCCCTAATATATGTTGGCAAGTGCAGCAGGAGCTAGGGCAAACTGTCTCCCCTCCGCCAACAAACAGGCTGGCCACAGCAACTCGGCCCTCAACAGGCCATCCTCTCCGTGCGGGACCACAAATGTCGCTAACCAGTATGCCAAGTAGGTGGCAAGATGTGTCACGTCCGGTAAGCCGTGGGGATTCCACCCCTCCTATGGAGCATATATGTATCGGGAGTACGTCCGAAACCGTAGCTCCACCTCGGTATATTCCTCCCACGGAGTCTGATCCCTAGCGAATTCCTGATAGAGGCAGAAGGGTCCGTTGTAGAAGTGGCGGACCCACACATTTAGCGGCACCCTGGGAGTCTGTGCAGCTCTGTCTCTCCCGACTAGGGCCAGGTCCCTCTAGGTCTTAAAAAGATACCGGTAGCTGTAAGGTACCCGGTATCGCCCCTGTCCGTCGGTATGGCTACGGTGGAAGTCATCCAGTACCACCTCCTCATACCCTTTGCCGATGATCGGCAACCCAGAAATCTGGAACAGAGACCACAAGTCAAGGGTGGTCTCTCCCTCTGCTGTCGCCACCGTGTTCCATCGGCGATTGAAGCGCTCCAGCAATCCCTGCAGCAGTCCAGTGTAGCACGGGTACGCGTACAAAGCGGCAGTCACCGAGTACCTGATCCCAGCCCGATCCAGCAGCACCCGGTAGTGGTGAACAATCCCCATCAGCCACTCAGTGGCACCCTGACGGTAGTAGTGTGACGAGATCACTGCCCAGCGACCGTACCAGCTGATGACGGTCTGCCGCATAACTCCATCCAGGATGCTGTGGTCATCATAGCCTTCCTCAGCATACTGCAATCCCGCCGGCTCCAGCACCAACCCAGCGGTCCCCTCTGTCTCTGCGCGGTGGTGACCGTGCAAGTCCCAGGAAGTAGGGCCCAGCGGCCCCACTCTGACACCAGACTGCTCCGCTCTGCCAAAGAACCCCAGGCACTCAACACTGGGGAACTGATGATGCCTCCAGTAATCCTAAGAAAAGCTCAGGTAACTATAGAATGCCACACCATGCAGGCTGTCCCTGCCAATCAAGATAGCCCGCTCAAGCCGACAACGGGCTCCCGGAATCTGGGTGTCACCCTCCTCCATGCCAGGAGGGACGTAGCTCCTGATAAACTCAAATAGATGGCGATCTAGGGGGAACTCCAAAGGATAACCTCCGCTCCGGTCATAGGTATACAGACCGCCTGCCCCCGAAATCCGGGCCACCACTATGGTCCCAACTCAGCTGCCCTCTCCGCAACGGGGCCCTCGGCTACTGCTGTATGCCCTGAATCCAGCCGTTCCACACTAGCTGCAATAACCACCGGTGGACCCAGAGGAGGCATTGGCCGCTCAGTCCGCCGCACCTAGTGATCCTCCTCCCGAGCCACGCGCCTCGGGACTCGCCCATCTCTGCCGAAACGTGCCATAACTGCAAGACAGGGCACCCAAAAATGGTCAGTATACCAGAAAATCAACATATATAGCACAGCAAAATAAAGGCACATGAAGTGTCATAATACAACTACAACAGCCCGGAACAGGGGTCTCACGGGCCGTACGCCCTCGTCTGCACCTCCGACGCACGCCCCATGGGGGGCATTTGTTGTACCCGGACTATTTCCCGGCAAAATAACAAGAAATACGGGTTTGGGCATTTCCCCGAACACCTTCAAGGCATGGGCTATCTAGCCCTTTCTATAACCTTGTGGGTCCCTACAAAGGCCCTGACCAGCTTGCCGCGACACACGGCGACATAAGCAACTGCCCCGGGTCAACCCCGGCCACTAACATACGGGCTTTGCCCGTATCCAACATGGCCGCCCGAGGCCACCCGGGGGCGCCCCAATGTTAAGCCACGCCATGTGGCACCCAGTGAAAGGGTCGAGGGCCCACCCCGAGACACTTCTTTCAACCCTCCAAGGTCAAAGGGAGACCTAACTAAGTCAACCACAGGCTTTGGAGGCCTACCGCACGCATATACGACTCGCACGGGCGTGTTCGGCATTCCATCAGACACCTTTGTGGGCGAGTGTATTCCAGCCCGCCTACACCAAACCATGGGTTGCCCCGTGGTTCCAACACATCAATTGGGTCCTACAACGACCCCTTAGCAAGTCAGGGTCAACCCCGACACTCAGACACGTGGCAACAAGCCACCTAACTCTAGCACTGGGGCCAACCCGAGACTACCCTTCCAACCCGCCGTGCAACATGGCACGTAGCTCGAGGCACGACTCACATCCCTGAGATGCCTCTCCTAAGCTCCCACGAGCTCCCTTCTTTAACCCAAGGCCCGCCTTGGGGCCCCTCGGCCAGCTACCCGAGTCGTTCGGCAATCCGGGGTGTGTCGGGCATTTACCCAAACACCTCGCAAGCGACTACGCCAACTTGAAGAACAACGGCCCCCATGGGCCCATCCCAGTTCCCGGAGCTTAACGTCCATCAAAGGACACTTGCAGAAGACACAAGGAGACCCCGGGGGCCATCCATAGGGGTCACGACTGGCCCCGGGGCCAGTTCACCCTGGGGCGCGGCCGCACGCCCCTGGGGAAGGTGAACTCCTCGGGGGTCGCGCCCTCTCTCCAGTTCGGTGGTCCCACGACCCCGCTCAGCCTCAGTTCGTCCAGTTTACGGTCCTACGACGCGGTTTGTGTGTCGTACCAGTTCGAGAAGTCGACACGTGGACGCGGGAGCGCAAAGCGACGGCACGGGGGAATTTCTCAAGTCAACGCGCACACAAGCTTCCACGTATCCTCCCAACACAATTGTCCTTTTCTTCTTAGTCAATTTAGGAAGAAAATAGGCCAAAAAATCAAATTTTATAGTGGGGACCGCCCCCTCTCTCTCCTTAGCGACCCAGCCCGCGTAAACCCCTCCCATTCAATAAAAAATTGCTTTTTTTAATTAAAAAAGAGCCAAAAGCCAGCCCGCCTAAACCCCCTGGGGGAGGGGGTTTAGGCGGACCAGCCCAACCCCTGGGCTGGTCCGCCTAAACCCTTCCCGGTCCATTCTTTTTACAAAAAAAACACCCTCCGTGAGGGGTTTACGCGGACCAGACCAGACCAGCCCATTGGGCTGGTCCGCGTAAACCCCACCCAGGGGAGGGGTTTACGCGGCCCAGCTCAACCCTATGAGCTGGTCCGCATAAACCCTTACTATTCACTTGGGTTTACGTGGGCTGGCTTGACCCTATCAACCTAGCCCTCCTAAACCCAATCTAACCCTTCAACTTCTTTATAAAAACCCCTTAAAAGCTCAAGGGGTAGGGAGATAGATGGAAGCTCCAAGGCATCCGGCATACTCAAGCTTCAAGCGGCTCCAGGCAACGAGCTAAGGAGAATTGTGTGTGGGTGACTTGTTCGTCGGCTTAGTACGCCGGGGTTATGTCGTTTGCACTTCCCTCACGCCGTATTTAGCCGTGGCACACAAGTTAACACCCACCATGCGCGAGACGTTATGACAAGGACGAACGTCCCCTCATGCCGGGATTCCCCCTCACGTGCCCGTCGGTTGCAACCATGCGTGTGCCATGACGTCACGCTCCCTCGCAGTCACGAGGCCATGTACGACCGCTCTACTCGAGTCGTGATCAGCCCTCGCCCAGACACCATATCGATGTATCCCTCCAGTCATCCAGTCATAAGCCCCCCGTCCGGTGTCGCCACCATGGCCCACGTCACGGGAGGGGCCCTCTGTAAAACACATATGTGTTCCTCTGTCACGCATTGACCCGGGGACCGATCATCACATCGGAATTGTCCCGTGGCGTGCACCAGTTGTACCCTGGCCACTACGGCCTACCTGTAAAGACATGCATATTTCAAAAATTACACAGCCAATTGGACGAATGCTCTCGCATCCACGTTCGGGCCCCCAGCTTTCTACCCACACCACTCGGCATCCGTGCCTAACATCCTAACCCCAGTAAACACCCCTCAGTCGAAAGCGCACCCACAGTTGCAGAATGCTCCCGACCCTCTACCCACGGCTTCAGGCATATATACAGACTTTTCTTCAGCTTAGAACGAAGGTGTTCGGATTCAATCCGATGTAAATAAACACCGGTTGCTTGCGGCCGGTGGGGAAAGACGTCCAGTACACGATTCCCACAATCGCCTACGCACTCGCACCCATGGATCCCCTTCCCTCCACGTGTCGCGCGATCACCCGAGCCCACGTGTCGCGCCCTGGTGGCGCTTCCCCGGTCAACCCTTGGTTCCATGGGTGATTGTCGAGAAATCGACTGGCACGCCCGCACCCTGTCCGGTTAATCCGTACTCTTACATTCCCATGCCATTCGACCCTTTTCGACTTTCCGTAAAAGAAGAGTGTCTGATACTGCCGTGAGAGACATGCAAACGTAAGGAGGATATCCGAGATATATCAAACTCCCGTGTCTTCCTTCCCCGCTGTACCCCTTCCTTCACCCCGATTCTTCGGCAAAAAAACTCACGCAACAGTGATATATCTTTAATTTCGTCTATAACAATAGTTTACCGACTGCACCTTTTCATAGTGGCAACCTAGCAAGATGGTGGTATTAATGTGAGTTGGCAATCTCATATCATACCACACTTGGTATAGTATAATGTGGTTCCTCTTGAAAGGGGAGCCAAAAAAGAAAAAAAAAGAAGTCACGAAGGGTTGAGCAAGATTGACACGTATATCATATCGTATCGCCATAGAACTGAGTCACCCCAATTTGACGGTACGATGTACCTTGACTGACATCACATGATTAGCATCTACGCTCGTCAAAGCACGAGCACAATTGTATAAGTGACATTTTTCTGGCATTTTTTTGATCTTATAACTTTAGGGAATTTTTAATTTTTAATATTTATATTTCATTTTATGGATTAACCCCTACAATTTAGATATTTATTTATAACTCCTTCAAATGTCAAATTATTTAGTAAAATATCTCATGTTATTATAAAAAACTCTCGTGTATTTACAAAAAAGTATTTGAAAAGGGTGTTTAACAAATAAGTACATAATTGTGAGGACTTGTAAAGAAATATGTAGATGGGAGGGTTAATTCATAAATATTACATATTATAGGGTTTAAACTTGAAAATATCTAACTTTAAAAATGATTTTATGTTTAAAGAGTGCCTTTATAGAAAAACGATCGTTTGATATCTTATTATCCACACTAGGATTTGATAGACCAGTAATATTGATCGTAATGATTTTTTATTGATATAATACAGTGCGATTTAATAGCGTTACGTATCAAGGTGAAAGATGACATTTCATATATATTATAAGTAAAAGTATTTATAAAAATTTTAAACTATTTTTAACTCTCACAAATGTTACATAATTTTTAGAATTTTTTATTTTAATATTTGAACAAATAAAAATAAATAGAAAATCATATATCTTGTGAGATTTGAACACGAGACTTTACACTTTAATAAAACTTTTCTAATTAAATTATTTATACATATTTTAATATAAAATAATGTATATAATATTTAAAAATATGAATAACGTACTATAAGATACGGTAATTTACCGTTTTGTACACCTTATCCTGTTCATTCTCCTCTGGCATGTTCAAATAGCGCCGTTCCCAACTTCCCATCCCCATCACCATCCTCTCCTCCCACACTTCCTTCCCGTCACCACACTCCTTCCCCCGTTCGCGATGGTCAAATCCAAGCTCTTTCCCAACCCCAGACCCTTCCCTCTCCGCCTCCCCGCCAACTCCAGAAGCATGACAAGCATCCTCTGCCCCGGCCGCCGCCGCCGCCTCCGCGAGTCTCCTCACCGCAGAAGTGGTGAGTGGGGGCTGCATTTCCTCTCCTTGTCCACCGTCCGCAGAACCAGCTCCATCTGTGCCGTCCAATCAAGCTGGAACTCCGAGGTTGGGCGCCACTTCCAACACTCCGGCGCTCTGATCTCCCTGCTTTTGGCTATTCATGTTCCGACGCCATTTTCTGTCATCTCTTTAGGCCCCTACAGCTGATGCTGCTATGCCGTCGGGCAGGCTCGGAAGCGTTGAGAAAGACGGATTTCTCGCGAGTGGTGATTCGGAGCTTCCAGCGGAGCTTTTCGTGACGCGCACGTTGCCTCCGGCGCTCACGCTTGCGGAGGCAGTTGGTAGGCTGAGGGAGGAGGTCGCGAATCTGAAGGCGAACCCGCCGTGTGCCGGAAGTGGTGTGCTGAGGCTGCAGGTGTAATTCGTTGTAGATAATCCTCTCCGAAGTTTTGTTGGTTATTATCTTTCTTAGCCCTGCATCTTTTACGCGGCATGTAGCGTGAAGGCTATGACGGTTGGTTTAGTGATCCTAAATGTTTCGGTGCTGAAAGTTTGAAACATCAAAGCGTTATGTTGATGCGGGGGAGATGAGAGATTTATCTGGCCTATGGTCTGTGGTTGATACTGTGCAATCTCTGCATTGTTATTCGGAATGATTGTATACTCGATCCCCTGGGATTCTCATCATACGGATTCCTCTGCACTTTTTGAGACTCTCTCAGTTGTTACTTTTCTTGATCTCATGGCAGAGACACTATTGATATTTTTATTTTAGCCTACTATATATTGATTCGCGTGGTGTAGTTCCTGGAAGATCTTGCCTTACCATTAATTGGCCTGGTTTTGTTCCTGTTCTTTTATTTGCTCTGTCGAGTTCTTCAACTTTCTTTTACAATTCACCTGAGATGTGGTTGATCTGATCTTTTCTTTCTGCGTTCCAATCTGCAGGTTGCAGTGCCCCCAAGCGTAAAACCTTTGAATTGGCTATTCTCCCAGTGTAGATCTATGGAAACGTTTCCCCAGTTTTATTTCTCAAGGAGTCCAACAAATGACCCCAGTTTTATTTGCTTGCCTGATGGGATGGTTGGAATTTCGGGAACTGGAGCTGCAGTCTACATTGAGGGCCCTTCTTCTCACACTCTCAGAGCAGAAAATTTGATAAGGTAAGTTAGTCCCTTTTTCCCATTTTTTTCTGCCTTTATTTCATGTTACTTGCAAAAATCCTGTTTTCTGCTCATAATGTGGCCATCAACGATCAAAGGTAGGAACGATAATTCCATGAGAAATTATTGCAACTTGAAAAGGCTAGTATCTGGTTAATCATCAAAACCTTTCTCCTGTTATTTTTGTTTGTTAACAGTGGTTTAAAGGATCAAAGGTTCCAACGTGAATCATTAGATCGAAGTAGAACTATGGACAGCAGAATCAGATCAGAACAGCCTGCCGGCTGATCCGATTGGATTCTGCTCAATTTGACCCGAGCTCAATCTCCCAATCCCCTATTTTTAAAGAGGTTTGGCTGCATCGGGCCTGGGTCAGTGGGATCAGCCTGATCACAACTTGCACTTAACGCCTAGTCAAACTAGCAGTTAGAGACCAAGGCTAACCATTGCTTGTTGGAGTCAAACGGATAGTTTCGGTTGGTAAAGGACTTGGGGGCTATTTATAGCCCCTATTTGGCCATTCTCACCCACATGCTCAACCTTTCACTCTCCAGAGGAGGACATTTGTTTGGGAGAAACGGGATCCCTTCCGAGTCTTAATGGTTCTATCTGCAATTAGATAATTTTTAAGATCAGGAGCAATGATCCTCGAAAGGAATTTGGTTGCTCTGCCGTGGTGGGTTCTTGGCCATTTGCAATGTTTAAGTCATGCCTTTTAAAATTTTTTAATACAATTTTAAAATTTTATTTTTTTAATGAAAAGGAAGGGCCATTCTAGGCCCAGGAAGGACGAGCTGGATCCGCCTAGATCAGCTGGGGATTGAATTGGACCAGTCCTTTTGTCCCAGTTTGTAGATCCATGCCCGATCCCTGATCCTTCCTTCCTTCCTTAAGTAGAACTTCCCTTTCAATCTAGGTGAATGCTATAATCATAGGATACTCTAGAAGTAGCTTTCTATTATAACCGAGCAGTTGCAGTCATCTGTGTTAGTAGCTATGTAGCTCGTAGAGGGGGTGAATGGGAGTGCTGATTAAAAATTTAAACTTAGATGAGACCAATAAAATTAAACTAAGATGTACAAACAAGGGTGGTGATAAGATAAGGATCAGACCACAAATACACCAGTGTTTTATACTAGGTTGGTCAGACCACCTGAGCTACGTCCAGTATCTAAGCCACCACTTGGGATTTCCACTACTTCCTCCAAAGTACACGGGCTGGCTGTTGCTCAGGTGCCCAGTTCACCACAGTCCACCCCTCACAGACCAAATACACAGGATCCTTAAGGTCTTTTCTACCCTCAGGTTGACTCCAATCCCGCAGGCTATACACTCGCTGCACTTTGGCAATAATAACACAAAGAAGAAAATGTTCCCATACAAATAAATGTTTCTTTGAATAGGCAGAATCTGGAGAAAAGAAAGGACAAAAAACATGAGAATGAATTAGAGTTTGAGTGCCCAGAAGCTTTGGATCACGGTGGCTCAAAGAGATTGAGTGCTTGAGCTCATTGAAGAGGGAGTTCTTCAATGAAGTACTTGAGGTTGGTGAAAGCTTGGGACTCTTATAGGCATTTAGCTTTGAATGCTCATGTTGACCCCATTTCACACTATTTCACTCAGTTTTGCTCAATTAATTCTTCATCTTCAGATGAGCCTTTTATATACAGAGCTCTCTAATGAAGCTGCCTCTTAGACACATCTCCAAGATGGTATAGCCTCCTCTTCAACCTTCAAATTGCTGGGAGAAGATTCTATTCGTTGTGTTTGAACTTCAGTTCTTTCTTCTCCAGTGAGCTTACTCTTTTGTTGTCATTCTTGTGCTTGAAGGACAACTCCCAGGTTGACACTTATACCTTTCCATCCTCATAAAAACATGCCAGTTCTATATAAGCTAGGAGAGTGGAGACAGGTGACTTTTGCAGCCAAAGGAAGTTGTTTAGAGTGCATATTGCATGCTTTAGAACATCTATGCTTTCTAATGAATGACTGTCAATAGATACATAAAGTAATAGATACCTGTACGTGATACTGTTCCTGCTACGATGCTCAAAAGAGAATATTTGATCTTTTGACCAGAGGGTTAAGGAAATGCAATGCATATATGAACCAGATATTATATGGATATGCCTTGGGAATCAACATTACAATTACTACATTTGAAATTTAAATGTGGAATAGGCATTCAGAAATAATGCATACAGAATTCTAAAAAAATATTTACACGTAGAAGATATTCAATTGAAATTCAAAACAACACCTATTAAAAGTGATGCTTGAGAGAGTAAGACAAAAGATTCCGCCTGAATAGAGTAACAGTTGATAAATAAAATGAGGCAGTTGAAAGTTATCAATCGATCAAATCAAAGACACACCTGAAGGTAATAAAAGTAACGCCTATAAGCATAATGACTGACGGCAAGCATTAACAAGCTATTGTCGGTTAGAGAAGCAATAGCAATGTATGATCATTAGGTGCAGCAAATAGTTGTTGATGGTCAGGTATAAGCAGCAGTCGATGTAGAACAGTTGCAGAGAACAGTTGAAAGATCATCAGCTAGAAGAGGTAGTCAATGCAAATATCAGCTGATGCAGACAGTCACGGCAACGCCTGAAGAACCTACTGACTGTGACCGGCTATCGCCTACTGGGGATACAGGTGGAAGGAATGCCTAACATGATAGATTAAATGGGTGAAAGGGATTGACCACTAGGATCGCCTATCCTTAGGATAGAGTCTTTCACTAGCTCCTTCTGTCAATCCATGGTTTAATTCAATCGGTGTAAATGTAGGTTTGCACCCTAACTTTCTAGCCTCTGTCAACAAGTCAAGGGCACACTTCCTTTGGCAAATATAAATTCCCTTCTGAGATCAGGCTACTTTGATCCCAAGGAAATATTTCAAGTCTCTCAGATCCTTTGATCTGGTATTCAACAGCCAAACTCTCCTTCAGACTTTGAATCTTACCCTCATCATCACCTGTAATAATCATGTCATTGACATAAACCAACATAATAGTGACATGTCTATTTTTCCACTTAACAAACATGGTGTGATCAGCATTTGACTCTTTGAACCCAAATCTGATCATTAGTAAGATGAAGTCTGTCAAACCAATAGTGACTATTTCATCCCATACAGTTACCTGTATTCATTTGCACATGGTGTAGGTAATATGTTGTTGCACCAAGTGATTTGTTGGTTGGCTATCTAGCATCCTTAGAAGTTTCCTGATTTAATATCCCTTTTGTGTAAACTCTAGGATTCAAGTGTCTTAATGATTTCCAATTGTTTTAATCATGTTACTCGCATGTGACATGACCTTCAGGTGTTATACGCAAGAAACTAGAAATTGGTTGGATCGGGTTTGATTGGCTGATTTTAGTTTGATTTTTGGATGACTGACCTGACCCAATCCAACCATTCGTGATTTCACATGACTCACCCAATTCAATAAGAAAAAAGTGAAAGGAATGGGAAAATTGGCCAATTCAAGAAGAAAAAGATAGAGGAAGGGACAATGGGAGAGAAGAAAGGTAGAGGGGAATGGAATGCTGCGAACTGCCACTTTCACCATCAATGCTGCGAACTGCCACTTTCACCATCAATGCTGCTACCTCATTTGCTGGTGCCCCACTTCCATTGTTATGCCACTGTTGCACCCGAAATTATCTCAAGTTACTTTGAGAGATTGTTGCTATGCAACGTTCGACGACAAGGATGGCGTATCGTCAACATCGTCGAACTACGGAGTATCTCCGTGATTTAGGGTCTATTGATCCGACAATATTATCATGGTCGACGTCGCGGCAAGAAGGTTAACAAGGAAGAAACATATGCATACCGGTCCGAGTAGCCGAGCAAGTGTATCACACGGCACAGACGGGCGCAAAGCTTCCTCCCTACGCGGCGACGAGCGACCAGACAAACAAACAATGCTCCCTCTGCGGATGCGATGCTGCCACGCGGCGAAGGAGCGATCTCCCCGGGATTTATAGCTTCACCACGGTTCTTCTCCAGTCCGGGACGACGAAAACGGCGCGAAGCGACGCGAGGAGGAGCCAAGGAGCACGCCCGGGGGTCAAACGACCCCTCCCGGGTCAGAAGAGGAGGCCGCGGCCCCGCTGGGACCCAGCGGGGTCACGCGACCCCGCCGGTCCGCCCCGGGGTCGCGCGACCCCGCTGGTCCGCCCGGGGAGCCGCGCGACCCCGCCGGGTGGCTCCACCCGCGGGACCGCGCGACCCCGCCGGGTTCACCCGCGGGACCGCGCGACCCCGCCGGGTGCGCCGGCTCCGGGGTCGCCGCGACCCCGCCGGGTCGCTCCCGTCCCGGGGTCGCGCGACCCCGCCCGAGTCTGCCCCCTTCCGGGGTCCGGGACTTCAAAAATAAAAAAAAGAGTTTTTTTTTTCTTTTCTTTCTCTAACCCCCTTAGAGGGGTCATTTGGCCCTTTTTGGTGGCCAGAGGGGTCAAAGTGGCTTTTTGCCACCCCACCTTGACAGAATCGGGGCAATTTTGTTCATTTGACCCCTCTGGGCCCTCCCGCCTTCTATAAATAGACCATAAGGGTCCAAGCAAGAGACACTTGGAAGTGACTACAAGCAGCAACCTACGGAGCATACTTGAAGCTTTTGTTCGTTTGTTTCGGCCCGAGTGGGGTAAGTCCCCGGGTCTTGTATTTATGCCCCTATGGGGTATATTTACGTTTATGCCCCTCAGCGGGCCATGTTTGTAATTATGCCCCTCAGCGGGTCATGTTTTGTAAGTCTTTACGTCTCGGGATGACTAAATCTTGTATTTCTGCCCTTATAATGGCGAAATTACAAAAATATCCTTCCCGGGATTGTAAAAGACCGAAGTCATGTAATTTGCAGTTATACCCTGCAATCTTTTGTAATTGGGACTACGTCCCTATCTCCCGCTCTAATGCGGACTTTTGTACAGTCGACAACTTGCCGACAACTCATGTACTCATTGGAATTATAAAAGCACTCAGCATGCTCCATGTGTACCCTCGAGGAAAAATTGCATGAAAACCCTTGGCTTTCCAAAATTGTGTATATACCCCTCCTTCAGCCGAATTGACAAATGTGTGCCTTCCATGAAGCCCCTTGTCATTCCTTCAGTCCGGAAGTGTTGTCAGCTCAGTCCAGCACTCGGGTATTATACCAAACCTAGGTCTAGGGTCTGGTAAAATTACCAAAATACCCCTGTAACCTAAACATGGCCTCAGAGCCCTCGAAACCCTCCAGAAAGAGCCTTAATGCCTTGGGGAGTTAGAGATCCAGTTTCACTTCCACTCCAGCCCAGAAAATGTCATAAATGTCCCTGGCCTGGAAAATTACCAAAATACCCCTGGGTTGGTAAAATTACCAAAATACCCCCGGGGTCTAGAAAACTTCCCTTGCTTTAAAAATGCCTATGGCTTCCGCATATTTGCGCCTCTATGCCTAAATCTTAGGGTTTTGCTCAGACCTAGCCCTAATCTAGTTGTTTCTATGTGTTGGTGGTAAATGAGTGGTCATGGAGAGTCTCTCGAGTGAGCTTGCCCTCCACATCAGAACCTCTGTAGAAGTTTTTTGGGACCTCTTTGACAGTTAAACAAAGGTGTTCGGACGTTAGGCCGATATAAATCAACACTGACTCCGGTCAGTGGGGAAAGGTCCAGCACTCGAACCCAAATCGTCTGATACTATGCGCACCCACGGAACCCTCTCTACGCAGAGGAGTGTTTCTTTTCAAAAAGAACGAAAATCTACCTTTTATCTACGATAAGAGTATTCCTTAGATTTTTTCCGTGTCTCACAGACTGGCACGCCCGGTGGGACCTTTCCCGCCTTTCTTCTTTCTGTCTAAGAAAGTCTCTAAACCTTCTTCAAGGTTCTGATTGCCCCTCTTCCTCTTACAGGACGGGAAGAGGAGGGCTCACATCTCTCTCTGTTCATTTGAGAGCTCTTTGTGCATCTGCACGCCACTCCTTTCGTGCTACGCACCACCACCACCACCAACACCAGCGATGGCAGCCGTTACCTACGGCCCCGAGATCGTTGCCAACCATGTCAGGCTCGGATTCCTGGCGACCCCGCTGGTCTTCGGCGACTTCCCACCTGTCGTCGGCTCGCCCTTCTTCTTGGGCGTGGTACCGGTGGCTGAAGCCAGTTCAGCCACGCTTCAAACAGCTGTCGGGGGCATCAAGCCTTCGGCTCCAACAACTGGCCTGGTCAGTCCGGTCAAGAAGACCATCACTGAGGGTGTTAGGCCCTCTGTTGCTTCGACTGGCCGGGTCCGCCCGGTCAAGAAGACAGCTGTCGGAGGTGTCAAGCCTTCGGCCCCTTCAACTGGCCGGGTCCGCCCGGTCAAGAAGACAACTGTTGGAGGCGCCAGGCCTTCGACTTCAATTGCTGGCCGGGTCAGTCTGGTCCAGAAGCCAACTATTGAAGGAGGCAAGCTCTCCGCCATTCCCGGTCGGGCTCGCCCGGCCAACAAGCCAGCCGTCGGGGGTGCCAGGCCCTCGGCTTCGACAATTGGTCGAGTCTGTTCGGCCAACAAGCTAGCTTCTGAAGGCGTCAGGCCTTCGGTTTCGTCGATTGGTCGGGTTCACCTGGCCAAGAAGTCAATCACTGGGGGTGTCAGACCCTCTGTTGCAACAGCCGGCCGGGTTCGCTCGGTCAACAACGCGACCGTCGGGGGCGTCGGGCCCTTGGCTACATCAACCGACCGGGTCCATCCGGTCAATTCGCCAACTGTTAAGGGTGTCAAGCCCTTCATCCCAACAACCAGCCGAGTTCCATTGGCTGCTCCGTCAATGGCCGAAGGTGTCAGGCCTTCTGCCCCAGCTGTTGGCCGAGTCTTCTCGGTCAATCAAATCACTGCCGGCGCCGCCCCTGCTCAACGGGGACAACGTCGCCGCCGCAATGGCGCCAAACCTACTGCAGCTACCCTCAGAGGTGCTGTACCTGCTCAACGGGGGCAACGTCGCCGTCGTCAGGAGGACGCCATGCCTACCACGGGCGCCACCACTGCCTCCCCTACTCAATGGGGGCAACGCCGAAGCCGCAAGGGTGCAAGGCCCGAAGCGGCTGTCTCGCGCTCCGGCAAGACTGTGATTGTCGGAGACATCCGCATCCGGCTCGATGGAGGTGAGCCGATTATGCCACGGGATCGTCATGTCCCAACTATCTCTACCTCCAACCGCTTCGAGCCCCTCCGGCAAGTCCGGGAGAAAGGAGCGAAGAAGGAGAAGTCTGTCGTACCTACGGCAACTCCGCGCGTTTTGCAAAGGCCCAGGTCACGAGCTCCCCGTCCAAGGACAGGAGGCAACCCAACTGAGGAGCATCAGCTCCATTTGAAGAAGATATGGGTCACCAAAGAGGAGGCCCGAATTATAAGGCGCGCGAGGGCGGAGGAGCCTTTTCGCATGTCGGATCTTCGACGAGTGCGGAGTCCGACAAGCACTGAGGTCTCAGTTTCCCCGCAATTTACAAATCATCCCCTACGGGGGCAGAAGCGCCGCGGAGCTGGCAAGAAGGTGCGGCCGACTTCCCCGTGGGCCAGTTCCACGCACACGGAGGAGGATCGCTCACCTCAAGCAGTCACATCCCGAATGTCTGTCTTCGACAGACTTGGGAGGCCGCCCAAGCCGGAGCGACAACCGCCCAAGAAAAAGCGGGTGGTCCAGGTGACCGATGACACTGTCAAAGTGTTCACCTGTTACGCCACCTCCGGCGAAAAACAGCCTGAAGGCACCTCGGGGGAACTCAATCAGCCTCTTCAATATACGAGGAGGTCAAGGTCCGGGTCCCGGGGCCTGGCACAAATTCAACAGGTGCCGGCCGTCGGTACCTCTCAGCCTGAGTCGGCGCGGCAAGAAGAACGCCAGGAAGACGTCCACAGTATTGATGGGGACAGTCACTCCAGGCGCGAAGAAGAGCTGGGGGAGGAACCACGGGCCCCCATGCTGGACGAGCTCCAACGGGAAAACTAAGAGCTCAAGAACTTGCTACAGTCGCTTTTACGCGAAAAGGAGGTTCCTTCCCCGCCTCAGGCGGCACCGGCTGGAGTGGATCAGCATCCTTCTCCCATCCTGGCAGCAGCCAATGCCTCTGTTACCGCTGCAAGACTCCCACTGGCAGTGGACTTCGAAGTCCCGCCGCATGAAGCCAATGCGCGGTCATCTGCTACTCCTGCCGCAGAAAGCCTCATGGCGCAGAAGCAGATGATCGAGCGCATCGTGGAAGCAAAGTTCGCTCAACATGGCGAGGGGGTGGCTACCGTTGATTTGTACAGCGTGCCTTATCCCCTCCATCATCAATTCAAGAAGCTTCCACCAGATTGCCCGAAGGCCCCGAAACTCCAGAAGTTCAACGGGCAGGGCTCTCCGCATGAACACCTGGCCTATTACATGACGGCCATGGGTGAATTAGCCTTGGAAGAGGCATACTTGCTGCGGTATTTTGCCACGTCTTTGACCGGCACCGCCTTCCAATGGTATTCAAGGTTAAAGCCCAACTCAGTATCTGATTGGGCTGATATGCAGAAGAAGTTTGTCGACCGTTTCCAAATGGTCGAGCGCAAAGTCTCCTTAGCAGAGCTTTGTTCCCTTCGACAGAAGAAGGGCGAAACAGCATTGGACTTCATCAAGCGATGGAGGGACGTCAGCATGCACTGCGATAATCCTCCGACGCCTGAAGATGCGATCACCATCTGCCGTAGGGGTCTCTCGACAGAAGTCAGCGAAAAGCTTCTGGGCTCCAATATCAGAGGCTTCGACCAGCTCAACACGGTCGTGGCGGAGATTGAGATGTTCTTCGCTGATCACCCGGTACAAACCTCTACAAAAGGCAAACCCTCCAAAGACCGTCTGGCTAGCGGTAAGGAGGTGAATGCCGTGGACTTCTCCCCGACGAATGGAGATAAAGGGGAAGGAAAGTCCAAAGGGAAAGGCAAGAAGTCTGGTGATAAGATAAATGTGTCTTTCTTAGCGGAGAACATGAAGACGCCTTATTCCTTCAGAAAGGAGCATACTAAGATGCTCTTTGATCTATGTATGAAGGAGCAGCTCGTCACTCTGCCGGATCCGCGGAAGCCCGCGGAGGTGGATAAGACAGATGATCCAACCTATTGTGTGTATCACCGGAGGTTGGGTCACACGGTCGGGGATTGCTATGTTTTCAAGAATATAGCAGAAGAGCTCATTCAAAAGGGCCTGGTAAATATGCTGGGCCATGCAGTCGACCCACCCCAGCCTCATCCCTGGAGCCGATCGAACCGGTCGGCTAACGTGGTCCATATGGTGGCGATGGCTTCAAGCTCCAATGCCTCCGAAGCCGGGCCCTCAAGTCGACAGCCCAATGGTGGCCCCAGAGCCACTCCTCCTCCATTCTCAGAATGTTTGGCGCTGCGGAGGACTATCCGGAAGATCCGAGGGGAAGTCCGACAGCTACGACGGGAACAAAGGCGCTTGCTGCAGTTCCTAGAGAGCATTGATCAGCAGTTGTCCACCTTCCCTTTTGGCCCATTTGCCAGGGGGTTGGCTCCAGCCCACATACGGGAGGCGGGTGTATCACCCACGGGTCAGGCCCCGTTCAGGGGTTGGCTCTCTGAAGAGCCCTCAGATTCATCTGAAGACGAGGAGGACTCACCCGAAGACATGGAGGCTCCACTTCAAGTCGAGCTCCCAGAGAAGTTATACTCCTTCCCTTTGGAGAAAACTCCCAATATCTTCTTCGCATGTCAGCAGGCGGGATTGATTAGCCCGTCACCTCTGGAGCAGACGCCAGGCGCTGCTTTTCATCAGGGCTATTGCCCATATCATGAAGTTGTTGGCCATGTTATCCACAACTGTGAGCCATTCAAGGACCTCGCCGAAGACTTAATCAGGCGAGGGAAGGTGGATATGGGCGAATTTCTAGTCGACCCACCGCAGCCGCATGCACGAAGGAGTCTTCACTTCTCCGTCAACGTCATTCACGCTGCAGCAGCCTTCCAGTTCCCCGAGCCGCAGGAGGAGGGAGTTAGTTCCCAGGGAGCCAGTTCCCAATCGCCCAAGTCCACACTCTGGTATCCAGGGTGGCGACCCTCTCATCAGTGTTCTTTTTCTAAGGAAGACACTGAGAAGATTTTTGATAAACTTCTGGAGGATGGCTGGATGTTGACACATGACCCACCGTCTTATTACAATGAGACGGCCAAGATACACCCCTGCTATTGCAAGTATCATGCAAGGGTGTCTCACCCCACTCGGCAATGCCCAGAGGTTCAAGACTTCATTGAAGCCCTCATCCAGAGAGGGGTTGTCGATCATCAGGGGAATTCCATGACAAGGTTACGCCTTGCAGAGGCCGCCAGGGAGACACTCCAGCAGGCCCGGCGAGAAACTGAAGCTTTCTCCCGATTAGTCCGGCCAAGTGAGCCTACGGAAAATGATGAATTCCCATTACTCACTAAAGGCAAGGCCACGGCCACCTATAAAGGACCTAAGGTCCAGAATCCAAGAAGCCAAGTTGCGGGAGAGAGTTCCAAGGTCCGTCCCAGGTCGAATCAGCCCGGCATCGTCCTAAGAGAGAACTCTCGGCCAGACAACAAAGGCAAAGCCAAGACGTCAGAGCCTTCAGCCAAAGCTCCTGCCAAGTCAGCAAGGCCATTAGTCGGGGAAAGGACTCAACCCCTTGAGCCCGCAAAGATCCCGGCTAAGGCCTCTGTCAGCTCAGCAAGGCCGCCAATTGTAGAAAGGCCTCAGCAGCTCAAGCAAGCCAACCCACCAGACCAAACAAAGTCGGTGGAACTACAAAGCTCCCAGAGGCCCTACTGTGGACTGGCAGAGTTCCAGAGTTGCCTCCTGAAATAATTGCTCAGGCAATCAATGCCACCTTCCAAGCTCAGCCGGAGGAGGTCAATTGGACCAAGATTGCCCCCAGAAAAAGTCGTGGCACTAAGGTTCCTAAGGAGCCAGCCCAGAGCAAGAAGCAAAATTCTGGGGGCAAGCGAGTCCCACTGCCGAAGCAAACTCCTCTCTCTTCTCAAGAGGCAACACGCCAAAAGAAGCAGGAGAAGAATCGCAGGAAGAACTTGAAGAGGAGGTTGAAGAAGCAAGCCGAGCAAGCCGCTGCTATGGAGGCTCCTAAGGAGCTAACTCCTCTACAAAGACTTCAAAAGCTCATAGATGAGCTGGAGGAGTACACTCCCCCTCATCCCACCAGGGTCGTCACTCTAGACGAATATATTCCCTGGGACAAGCTTGGGCGCAAAGCTCGTCTTCTACAATGGCTCCGAGAAATGGTTCACCGTCTTGAAGAAGGTGAAGACTTCCCAATCCCGGAGGAGCTCTCCTTATTCTACAAAGATGAGGAGCTCACTGTCGAGATGCTCGAGGAAATGCTGCAAGAGCTCTCTTGCAACATGGTGGCGATTCCGCCACCCGACAATATTTATTGTCCCACGGCTGATAGCGCTGGAGGCCAGGCGCCTATGGCGACATATCGACGCCGCTCGGCGAGAAATGGCCGGGGACGTGGCCGAGGTCGTGGCCGAGGACATGGACGTGAAGGTCTCCCGACTCTTGACCGGGTCATAATATTCAGAGGGGAGAAGCCGGGTCCTGTCCCAGAAACTCAAGTTCGGGGAATCCCTTTCATCCTCAGCCCCTCAGAGGGTTCAGACCCCACTTCAACGGCTAGGCCGGGTGGTGTCCCTTTCACAATCACCTCCTCCAATGAAGACGAGGAGCCAACCAAGTCGCCAAAGCGCGAGGAGGCGTCAGAGCAAGCCGGCCCCTCCAACAGGGTCGAGCCCGTAAGTCCAGCAGGTCCTTCTAATGAAGACCAGCCTGAAGAACCTTTGCCACCTCCAGAAGAGTGTTTGGCTCCGCTATTCCATGAAGATGCGGAAGGCCAGAATACGGAGGAGCGCCCTCCTAAACGGGAGAAGTCTCGCCAGGTGCCGAAGGCCTTGGCGGAAATCATTCCGCCATTTGACAAGACCCGTGCCAGGGCAGACCGCAAAATTATTCATCATATGAAGCGGTTCCCAACAAATGTCACTATTTGGGAAGCCATTGCCTGGAGCAAAGACCTCAGAGAGGCTCTTGTCAAGATACTTCAAGATCCAGAGACGTATGAAGCCCATGTTGCAGAGTTGCAAGCTCAAGCATATGAAGCACTCACAGCAAACATCACCTTCACGGACAAAGACATGTTGATGTCCTCTCCGTGTCATAATCGCCCCTTATATATGAAAGGGACGATTAATGGACATGATGTGAATCGCATCCTGGTAGATGCCGGAGCAGCTGTCAACATCATACCTCTGAAGACTTTCAAGTCTCTATACTTGGCACCTTATTTGCAAAAGGTGACTGATGTCAAGATCTCGGGATTCAATCAAGGGTTCCGAGGAGGCGCTTGGTCGGGTTATTGTCAAACTAGTTTTGGGCGATTTCGTCACCCAAGCGACATTCTATATCATCAACTCCGACACATCTTACAAGATGCTGCTTGGAAGACCTTGGCTTCATGAGAATTGGGTCGTTCCTTCAACGTTGCATCAGTGCATTAAATATGCTAAGGAAGGGGAGCAACATACGGTCTTCGCAGATCAAGCCCCGTTCCATTCCAATGAGTGCCATCTGGCCGATGCTTCACTATATTTTGGGAAGCCCACCTTAACAATCCCCGAGCCTTTAAAAGGTAAAAGGAAGCAAAAGGTGGACCCTGAAGTTGAAGAAGGGCAGCTCTTCACTGTCAACCAAGACATGGTAAAGCTGCACAGGCTGAGCCTCAGTGCCGCCTCCAAGCCAACCCAACCAGAGAGGCGGAGTATGGACTTTGAAGCCAACCTTATCTGCCGGGTCATTGATGGGAGTATCTCCTTACCGCCTAAGTGCCTTCAACTCGTGTCCCAATGGGAAGAACAAGAGGTAGAGCAGTTGAAGACCTTTACAGTCTCCTATCAACGGAGAAGGAGACGCAACAAGGGCAAGGAGGTCAAACCGATCATCTTTTACAAAGGTGATTTAGTCCCACCGTGTCCTCCTAAAGATGACTTCGGCTGGGATACTCCCGCCGATGTGGTGCCAGAGCCAGTCCAGGAGATGGACGATATGCCAGAGTATATCAAGGAGATGTGTAAAAAGCAGCACATCCCGCAAACTCTGGACTCTGCTCGAACGGCATATTTTCATCAACTATGGAATCCTCTACAAGTCCGCGGGCAGCCTCCCTTCTCCCGTAAAGATACAAGGGGCCTTGGCTATGACCAGGAGAAGGACTTCGAGGTCCACTTTGCAGTCAACACCATAGGACTGCTACCTCTCCCTAATGGGCAAGCTGAAGCTGAGCCTAAGGTTGATGACTCTGTGAGGGAGTCCGCTGATATGTCTATGACACCATCACCTTCATCAGGAGTCGACAATGACCACCCCTCAGAGGAAGGAGCAGCTCAGCCTGCTAACCATCAGCAAGATGAAGCAAGCCCTTCGGCTTCAAGCCACGAGCAAAAGTGCTTCGAAGAATTTGATGTCTATGAAGCCAACACTGATGACGAGGGAGACTTCGTCGATCTCCAACCAGCTCCACCGGAGCTTGAAGACGGTGGTCAGGCAACTGTGGACGAGTTGATTGAGATCAATCTCGGAAGCAAAAGCGACCATCGTCCCACCTTCATAAGTGCTCTCCTCAGCGAGGAAGAAAGGCAGTCGTATCGATAACTTTTAGAAGAGTTCAGGGATTGTTTCGCCTGGACTTATAAAGAAATGCCCGGGCTCGACCCTTCTGTGGCTGAACATGAGCTGGCAATACTTTCAACAGTCAAGCCAGTCAAGCAAGCCCAAAGGCGTATGCGCCACGAGCTGGAGCTGAAGGTCAATGCTGAGGTTGACAAAATGCTCAATGTGGACTTCATAGAGCCTTGCATGTACCCTGTGTGGCTCGCTAACATAGTCCCTGTCAAGAAGAAGAACGGCCAAGTCCGAGTCTGCATCGACTTCAGGGATTTGAATAAGGCATGCCCAAAGGACGACTTCCCTGTCCCAATCACTGAGACAATGGTTGATATGACCACTGGTCACGAAGCCTTGTCTTTCATGGATGGGTCGTCTGGCTATAATCAAATCCGCATGGCCGTCAAAGACAAAGACCATACGGCTTTCCGGTCTCCTAAGGGGATCTTCAACTACAAAAGGATGCCGTTCGGTCTGAAGAATGCCGGCGCAACCTATCAAAGGGCAATGACCAAGATCTTCGACGAGATGCTACATGACCTTGTCGAATGCTATGTTGATGATCTGGTCGTTAAGACAAAGAAGCGGGAGGATCACTTAGCTGACCTGCGTCGAGTCTTTGAAAGGCTCCGACAATTCCAGCTCAAGATGAACCCGATGAAGTGCGCCTTCGGCGTCTCCAGTGGCAAGTTCCTTGGCTTCATTGTCAGGTATCGAGGCATAGAAATTGACCCCGACAAAATCAAGGCCATAAGGGGACTACCTCCGCCCAAGAACTTGACAGAGCTCAGATCTCTTCAGGGAAGGCTCGCCTATATTAGGCGGTTTATTTCCAACCTCTCAGGAAGATGCCTACCTTTCGGCAAATTGATGAAGAAAGGAGCACCCTTCATATGGGACGAAGACTGTCAGAAGGCCTTCGAGCAAATCAAGGAGTATCTGCTGACTCCTCCAGTCTTAGGGGCACCCGTCAGAGGGAAACCCCTTATCTTGTATATTGCTGCCATGGATGCCTCTTTGGGAGCTCTCCTAGCCCAGATCAATGAAGAGGGCAAGGAGCAGCCACTGTACTACCTCAGCCGAAAACTGATCGGGCCTGAGCATCGGTACGCTCCCATGGAAAAGATGTGCCTAGCTCTGGTGTTTGCTGTCAAGAAGCTGAGGCACTATCTCCTAGCCCATCGGGTGGAGCTCATTTCAAAATGCAACCCACTCAAATTTCTGTTATGCCAGCCTGTCCTCTCAGGTAGACTCGGCAAATGGGCGCTTATCCTCATGGAGTTCGACATCACCTTCGTCCCACGCAAGGCGATCAAAGGACAAGGAATAGCGGAGTTCTTAGCAGCGCACCCCGTGCCAGAAGATTCGCCACTCAACTTTGAGCTACCCGACGAAGAGGTGTTAGTGCCTTCTCAAGAAATCGGGGAGTCTTCTGAAAAAGTCCCACTACAGATGGAGCCAGGCGTCCTCACCCTTGATCTCCCATATTGGGAGTTATATTTTGATGGTGCCTCTCGGACAATCAAAAGAGCTGGCGGCCTTACGGACTATGTCTCGGGTGCGGGGGTAGTCTTTGTGTTTCCACAAGGCGGTATCCTCCACAACTCTTGTGCTCTCATGAAGTCACTGACTAATAATGAGGCAGAGTATGAAGCACTAATTATTGGGCTTCAACTGGCACTGGAGATAGATATCAAGTGCATCAAAGTGTACGGGGATTCTCAGCTCGTCATCCGACAAGTACTGGGCGTCTATGATGTCCGTAAAAAGGAGCTCGTCCCCTACCATGCAGCCGTCATGAGGCTCAAGGAAAAATTTTATCTATTTGAAATAGGCCATGTCCCCAGAGGCAGCAACTCCCAGGCTGATGCTCTTGCAAAGTTGGCAGCAGCCCTAAAACTCCCGCCTGAGGGAGAATTGAATATTACAGTCAGACACCGGAGGCTCATGCCAAGTGTGCTCGACGAAGAATCCGGCCTCACTGTGTATGAGGTCGACAACATTCAAGAGGAGATTGTTCCCGAAGAAGAAGATTGCCGTGAGCCGATTATAAAGATGAAGAACGGCTGGCTCCCTCCCGATCGGGCTCAGAGGGTGCAACTGCTACGCAGGGCGACATCCTACCAGCTGATTGACGATCTGCTTTTCAGGCTCGTCCATGAAAAGGACCGATCGGTCCTCCTCCGTTGTCTCTCATCCAAGGAGGCCAAGACTGTCATGCATGAGGTTCACTCCGGATTATGTGGAGCTCACCAGGCAGGAGCTAAGATGAAAAATAGCATCAAGCTCAAAGGGTTCTACTGGCCCACCATGTACGAAGATTGCAATCAATTCGCTCGTACATGTCACCAATGCCAAGCATTCGGCCCAGTCCCTCGACGGCCACCTAACCCGCTCCATCCAACAGCGCCTACTTGGCCATTTGCAGAGTGGGGTATGGATATTGTGGGACCATTCCCACCATCGTCCCAGGGGCACAAGTTCATACTCGCTGCCACCGATTACTTCTCCAGATGGGCGGAAGCCGTTTCACTACGGGAAGTTACAGGGGAGATAGTTGCTCGTTTTGTGCGGCACTATATCATATACAGATTCGGCACTCCCAGTCGGATTATATCCGACAATGGCACGCCATTCAAGAACAAGACTGTTTATGCTCTGGCGGCCAAGTTCCATATTGATTGGAGAGCGTCGTCGATCTACAATCCCCAGGCCAATGGGTTAGCCGAGGCCTTCAACAAAACCCTCTGCAAGCTGCTATCCAAGATAGTAGGTGGCCGCAAACGGGATTGGGGCGAGAAGGTCCATGAAGCCCTATGGGCCTACCGGAGTATTTACAAAACCCCCACGGGTTGCTCCCCATTCTCCTTGGTCTACGGAGCTGAAGCAGTGATCCCTGTGGAGATCGAGCTAGCATCTTACCGCGTTGCTGTGCACGCTGGATTGCCAGGCCAAGACCAATCTGAAATTGAAAGAAGGCTCGAGGAATTGTCCCACCTTGAAGGTCAAAGACTCAAAGCCTACAAACACTTACAAGTGTATCAAGCCCGCATGACACGTGCCTATGATAAGTTGGTCAAGCAACGGGCGTTCAAGAAAGGTGACCTTGTCATGGTCAAAGAAAAGGAGGTTCTCGCGGGAAGATCCAGCGACAAACTCCAGCCTAATTGGCGTGGGCCTTACGTCATTCAGAAGGTCTACGAAGGAGGGGCCTATACGGTCCTTGACCACAAGGGAGATAATCCCTTCCCTCCTCTCAACGGCAAACATATGAAGCTCTACCATGCGCCACCGCAAGAGTTTCTACAGCAGTCCTCACAGGATAATACCTCTCCTCAGTGAAGGTTCAAAAAAAAAACCAAAAAAAAACAAAAAAAAGAAAAGGGGTTAAAAATACTGATACCCCGGCAGACTCAGTCAGCCTTCAACGGTTGGCTGAGGGTAAAAAGGCCACAGACCCGGTCGAGGTGAAAACCCGAAAGGGCGCCTCGGGCAAAAATGGGCAACCCCTCGGTGTGAAAACCCGAAAGGGCGCACCGGAAAAAGCTAAAGGGGGCCAGCCTCGGCGAAAACCCGAAAGGGCAGTGAGGTTGGTAATGTGAAAAAAAAAATCCTCTCTCTGTCTATTCTATGGGTGGCTCTAAGTCAATGACTCCACCCCATCTCAAAAAAAAAAATCATATTGATGCCATGGCTACGCCTTACATGTCGTTCTATGACACCTAGTCCCACTGGCATTCTGACGGTGTCATACTTTGTCCCATCGGGCTCGGCCTATGTACGCCCCTTCCGGGCTGCCGACCCATTCCGCCCATCGGCTTCTGGGTTCAGCTCATATGTCTCTTGTGAGCCGTTAAACCTGTTTACTCTCTTGTCCCACTGGGACTGGCCTCAGTATGCTCTCTCGGGCTGCCAACCCTTCATGCCTTTCGGCTCATCTAACCTCCTTGGGATTGGTCTCAGCACGCCCTCTCGGGCTGCCAACCCATCATGCCTTTCGGCTCATCTTATCTTCTTGGGATCTGGTCTCAGTATGCTCTCTCGGGCTACCAATCCATCGTGTCTTCCGACACATGTCCCACCGGGTCTGGCCTCAGCATGTCCTCTCGGGCTGCCAACCCACCTATTCGCCTATCGGCTTTCGGATTTGACTCTCACGTCCCACTAGGGCTGTCAAATCCACCCCTTTTCTTCTTCAGGGTCTGACCTCTGCATGCTCTCTCGGGCTGTCAACCCATCTCGCCTCTTGGCTTTAGACTTGACTCATATATCCCACCGGGATCGTCAAGTTTACTCCTTTGTCCCCACGGGCTTGGCCTCAGCATGCCCTCTCAGGCTGCCAACCCTATTTGCCTATCGGCTCACGGATTTGACTTATATGTCCCACCCGGGCTGTCAAATCCCTTCCTTTCATCGTTTCGGGTCTGGCCTATGTATGCTCTTTCGGGCTGCCAACCCATCCCGTCTATCGGCCTCCAGGTTTAACCCTCATGTCCCTTTTGGACTGTTAAATCAACTCCTTTGTTGTTCCAACCGGGCTTGGCATATGCACACCCTTTTCGGGTTGCTAACCCGCTCAATCTTCGGTTTCGGATTGGACTTATACGTCCCACCCGGACAGTCGAATCCACCCCTCTTGTCATACCGGGCTTGGCTTCAGTATGCTCTCTCGGGCTGCCAACCCATTACACCTTTTGGTCTCACCGGGTTCGGCCTCAGTATGCTCTCCCGGGCTGCCGACCCATCATGCCTTTCGGCTCGTTTCTACCCCATCGGGTGCGGTCTCAGTACGCCCTCTCAGGCTACCAACCCGTTTTGCCTTTCGGTTCACAGATTTGATTCACTCGTCCCACCCGGATAATCAAATCTACCCATTTCTCCCATCTCTGTGGCACACACATCCCTACGGGATTGCCACTTTCTCATTGCCTTCTGGCATTATAGGGTAAAAAAAAAGAAAAAAAGAAGAAAAAAAGAACGGGGTTAAAAATATTGATGCCCCAGCGGACTTGGTTGTTTCTGTTAGGGGAGCAATCAAGGGCAAAAAGGCTTTAACCCGGCTAAGGTGAAAATCCGAAAGGGCGCCTTAGGCAAAAATGGGTACCCCTCAGTGTGAAAACCCGAAAGGGCGCACTGGAAAAAGCTAAAGGGGGCCAGTCCTGGCGAAAACCCGAAAGGGCGGTAGGGCTGGTAAAGTGATTAAAAATAAAAAAAAAGAAAGACATACATGCAAGAGGATGGAAGCAAAAACGGCTATGCTAAGTTCTATCCTTTATTCATTAATGTCATCAAGGGAGCCCGAGACAAGCTCTCGGGAATAACTCCAACAAAAAAAACGGGGCGTGAGAGCCCTATGTACAAGAAAGTGCCAGAGCTCGTCAACCACGGTGTACGTCCCTCTGCAGCTCCGCAAGACGGGACTCCTCTTGGATGATCTCCTCCCGAAGCTCATCAAATCGGCGACGGCATGTCTCCACCCTCACCTGGACAACACGATGCTCTTCGGCAGCCTCATGAAGCTCTCTCTGCAGCTCCTCCACTCGGAGAGAGGTCCTCCGACTATCCCCCTCGGAGCTCGCAAGGAGAAGACCGGCCTCTGCCCAGGCCGCTCGAAGCTCACGTAGCCGCTCCTCCTGCTCCTGGATCTGTAACTGGACTCTCTGTCTCTGCTCCTGTGCAAGATGGAGACGAGCGAACTCGCTCCACAAGCCTTCCAGCTTCGTGGCCCATGCATCTCGAGGAAGATTTAACCCATGGTAGCTCCTGGTGAATACTTCCAGACCGGTCCTCAAAGTCTCCACGGTGGGCAATGGGTCGGCCTGAAGAAGCTGGTCAAGACTCTGCAGAAGTTGATCAGCCATGCCAGCATGTAATGCCACTCCAAGTACAAGGGCGTCAGGCCATTCAACTCCAAGAGGTGGGAAATCCACAGGCACCTCTGGTGCCTCTTCTTCAGGAGCTGCAAAGAAAGAAGGAGGCCGAATGAGTGTTTGTTCATAATCAAGTGGGCATTCACAAACGACTATAAAAAAGGCACAACATGGGCATATACCTGATGCTGCCGCAGACTCCTGTCCATCCTCAACAGCCGGGGAAGAATGAGCGACAGAAGCTAAGCCGGGTCCGCCAGGCAGGACGTTTGCGTCCCCACCCTCTACAGTTAAGCAATAACATGTAAATGCTTATCTATAAAGTGGCACGCACAAGATGTCAAAGTCCAGAGGACAGCTATGTACCTGTCTCAGTAGCAGCCCCTTCTTCAACTATGCCGGGAAGGGCAGACTCTGTACCAGGAAACCTCTGGGAGCAAGATTGCTCAGTCTCAAAAGTCGGCCCTGCCTCCTTAACCTCCTCCCGTGAGGACGCCTCAACCATCGGCTCCGTAGAAAGGGAAGCTACATGGCAAAAACAGGAGACGGGTCAGTGCCACAAAAGAATCCATGTATCATTTGCTATGTTCGTTGTCAGAAACGAGCAGTACCTGTAGCATGGGTGTCTGCCGGTGAGGCACTCTCCCCTGGAGTCTGCAGGTCTTCTGGTGCGCCCTGAGAAGCTTCCCCTGTTGGAGCTATATTACCAGGGAGTGATGCACTTTCTTCAATGGCCCGATCTGAAGTTGTCCACATAACAGATGCATTAATCAGCTTGACAAAAGCAGATGCAAAATGGTAAAGAGGTCTATCATTAGCCTCTAACATCTCTTACCTGAAAGATCAGCTATGCCGTCCTCAGCTATGATGTCCTCACCAATGTCAACATCAGAGGAGTCCACTGGCGTGGGATCTCCCGGTGCTGTGGTGTCAACACCTGCTACCTCTATGGCCTTTGTGCCTGTCGAGGCATTGCCGCCAGTCAAAAGGTCCACAAGTGAACCAGATCCCAAAAGTTGTGAGAACTCCTCCATGGATCGGGCCAAGTCCACTCCTGTGGGACAAACAATTATATGAGTTAAACAAATCTTTATAAGAAGGGCTCAATTAAACAGAATGTATGTCGCTGCATTCACCTCCGGTATCTGTTATTTCTCCTTCCTCTTGAGAGTCACTCTCACTGGATGAAGAACTAGAGGTCGTGGCGCTGGGAGTAGAGCTCGAGCTCCCGTCAGGGAGAGAGCCTGGGGCCGCAGAACTCCCACTCTTAGTAGTGGATCCACTCCCAGAAGCGGATCCGGCCTCGGAGGAGGAGCCGACATCACCTCTCGCTGACGGGCCAGGTGGAATAACCTCGTGAACCCCTGTGCAGCTAGCAAAACACTAAGGGGTTATTGCTGTTCGAATCTTCATGTATCAATGGAGAAAACAAGGCTGAGCATGCTACCTGAAGCCTGACCTTCTGTGGTCCCTGCTGTAATACTCGAGGGAGAGTTGGCCGTCACCGGCATATAATCGTCTGACATCAACTCTTTGAAGCTGAAAGTAATGTCCGGCGCGGACTCATCCAGTGGCATGTCATCTCCCGCTGGGGGAGGAGAGAAGCTCATGTCAGCCCTAGCTTCTGGGGGGGCTGCGTTGAACGAAGCAAGCATGTGTTATAACATTATATGTATATGCTCAGGAATGACCAGTATCTGGGAGAGCTACTTACTAGACACAGCCTCAACCTCAGGGGTTTCAACCTCCAGCCGAGGACGGGATGCTGACCTCACATCCCCCTCCTCGGGAACCTCGGCCCGAGGTCTCTTGGCGACAACAGAATCCCTCCCGATCTCAGCATCAGGAGGATCCCTCAGTGGTGCAGCACCGGCTATTATAACCGCCCCACGTGCAAGTGTCATGGGAATATGTAAATGCATATCCCAGAATATAAATATACATATGTATATTAAAGTCAGGAAGAACAGAAATCACCTGTAGCCGCTATGGGCTCCATCGGCTTTAATACTATCTGCTCCGGCTTCACTCGGAGGGCGCGTGCAACTGCCTTTACAGCATCGTAAATGGAAAGTGGAGTCGTCGCCAACTCAAGGCTAGAGAGGTACTCCAGGGGACCTGCGCAGCCCACTGCATTGATCACATGGGCCTTCCACTCAGCAAAGGTACTGCCCCCAAGTGCTCCGTCGGGTATCGGCTGGGACAACTGGAACTTTTTCCTCACCCCGCAAGATGTCTGCAAATCCTCCCACCAAGAATAGGCCTTTGAGGGGCCTGAGGCTACGCCTGTGGTGGAGGAAGAAGGGACCCCAAGAGCCGACGCCGTCTTGCCCTTCAAGGGCTTCAAAGCCCCATTATACTGGCTCCTGTCAACAATGGGTGTCCAGCCTTTTGCCCGCCAGCGCTCTTCAATGTCACTCACAATTCGGGCAATCCCCGAAAAATGAGACCTGAGGAAGGCTGGATCGACACACAGAGGAGGCAGATCCTCCCGCTCCAAACGCTGCTCCTCAGCGGTACGAATGGCATCTCGACGCTCCCGGAAGAGGTTGCTGACTTTGAACCACCAGCGAGCATAATAGATGTCGAAGTAGCCTCTGCGCTCCTGCTCTGGGATCGGGTACCCCGGCCCTGCCTCGCGGCAAAGGAAGTCCTGCCAAGCTGCCGCGACCAAGTGTATGTCCCTGTGCCTGTATAGCCGGAGGGGCAAAGAAAACTCTCCACTGGAGGGGATAGCCTGATCATACCCGAAGTTCCTGGCGAACCGGTGTGGGTAGTAAGGCTCAAGTATCGCCGTACTGGAGCGTCGATATACAAGAACACCGGGTCGGATGCTGACGACCCACTCTGCTAAACCCTGGGGGGAAGGTAAAGCATGGGTGGAAACCCGACTGACGACAGCATCTCCCTCCTGCCTGACAAAAGGACGGTGAAGGTAGGAGAAGTAGTCAAGGGCTAGGCCCTCTCCCCTCTTCACCGGAACAAAAGACAAGGCCCGCCTGGCCCCTACTAACTGTGCAACTGGATCCTGGGATGGTTGTCCGATAAACCAGAAAATCAACGGAGCTGCTGGATTCTCGACCGGAGTCCTCCTGGACAACTCTGGAAACAGTAGCCCTGCCCAAGCACTCAAATAATGAGTGGGCAGCAATATACCCTTCTCTCGCGGCGAGGAGTGGGAAGACAAAGCCCCAAGCGAATGAAAAATATTCGCCAAGGCTGCTGGTGCAATGGCGAGTCTCTGTCCGCAGGCAAGCATGCAGGCTGGATAAATCACCTCCACCCGCAGGACTCCCTCCTCTCCATGAGGGACTACGAAGCTGGAAAGCCAGTATGCCAGATAAGCCGCCAGATAAGTAATAGGATGCAGCCCCCGTGAATTCCAGCCTTGTGTCGGCGCAGGCAGGTGGCGAAGATGTGGAGGAATGTCCACTCTGACCTCTCGGTACTCATCCCAGGTGGTGCCGGACTGTGCAAACTCCTCATGGAAGCAGTAAGGACCGCTATAGAAGTGACTCATCCAGGCATTCAGTGTCACCCGCGGTGTGCGTGGAGTCCGATCTGTGCCTACTCGGGCTAAGTCCCTCCAGGTCTTCATCAGAAACCTGAAGCAGTAGGGCAGGGTATAGTGTCCTGCCCCATCTGTAGAGCTGAGGTGCAAGTCATCTGGCGATAGCTCCTCATAGGGTCTCCCGCAGATCGGAAGACCAGAAATCCTCTGGAAGGCCCAGAGGTCCAGTGAAGTCTCCCCGCCAGCTGTGACGAAAGTGTTCCACCGGCGGCTGAACCTCTCTGTTAGAGCCTGTAGCAGGCCAGTGTAACAAGGGTAGGAGTACAGGGCGGCAGTCACTGCGTGACGAATCCCCACCCTATCCAACAAAGACCGGTAAACCAGCAGAATGTCCCAGAGCCACTCTGTCGCGCGCCGGTGGTAACTGTGAGAAGGGATGACGGACCACTTCCCATACCAGCTGGGAGTCTTCAAAGCCAGAACCCTCTCCAACATGCAATCGTGGATGTATTCTTCCTGTGCAAAGCTGGCTCCGGTGGGCGCCAGAAAGAGGCCATCTACAACCTGATCCGCGGCCTTGTGCTGCCCATGCAGATGCCAAGTCGCTGGAGACATCGGCGTAGCCCGGACGGTAAAGCTCTCGTGTCGCTGAAAAGAGCCCAGACTCTGCCTGTCCGGATACTGCCGCTGCCGAGGAAAGCCCTCCGGGTAACTCGCATAAGTCAGGGAACACAATCCCTGCATGCCGTCTCTCCCCACCAGTATCGCCCTCTCGAGGCGACGCCTCTCCTCTGGAAGTGACGGATCGTCAGTCTCCATGCCGACGGGAGCAAAACCCTGCAGAAAACTGTAAAGATGACGATCCAGGGGATAGTGGCATGGATACCCTCCAGTGCGGTCATATGTATAAAGACCGCCTTGCCTCGCAATCCGAGACACATCAACAAGACCTTCAGCTGCTCCGGCACTCTCTGTTGGGCCCTCAGCGACCCATGAATAGCCAAGGTTTAGTTGGTTGATGTTCCCATCATCAATGGTACGAGGAGGAAAAGGCGGCATCCGCCCAGTCTATGCGCTCAACCCCTCAGTCGTCAGCGCCCCTAGCACGGGACCTCCTCGACCGACTCCCACTCCCACTGCTGCGAGCCATGGCTGAAAGCACAAAGAGGAGAAACAAAAATAGAGAAGCGTCAGGCTAAAATATGCAACGGCTATGCCGATATTGTTCAATCCCTTCAAAGGGCACGGGCCATCCGCCCCATGCCTCCGGCCGTGACGGACGTCCCGTGGGGGGCATTTGTTGCACCCGAAATTATCTCAAGTTACTTTGAGAGATTGTTGCTATGCAACGTTCGACGACAAGGATGGCGTATCGTCAACATCGTCGAACTACGGAGTATCTCCGTGATTTAGGGTCTATTGATCCGACAATATTATCATGGTCGACGTCGCGGCAAGAAGGTTAACAAGGAAGAAACATATGCATACCGGTCCGAGTAGTCGAGCAAGTGTATCACACGGCACAGACGGGCGAAAAGCTTCCTCCCTACGCGGCGACGAGCGACCAGACAAACAAACAATGCTCCCTCTGCGGATGCGATGCTGCCACGCGGCGAAGGAGCGATCTCCCCGGGATTTATAGCTTCACCATGGTTCTTCTCCAGTCCGGGACGACGAAAACGGCGCGAAGCGACGCGAGGAGGAGCCAAGGAGCACGCCCGGGGGTCAAACGACCCCTCCCGGGTCAGAAGAGGAGGCTGCGGCCCCGCTGGGACCCAGCGGGGTCACGCGACCCCGCCGGTCCACCCGCGGGGGCGCGCGACCCCGCCGGTCCACCCGCGGGGGCGCGCGACCCCGCCGGTCCGCCCGGGGAGCCGCGCGACCCCACCGGGTGGCTCCACCCGCGGGGTCACGCGACCCCGCCAGGTGGCCCCGCGGGGTCACGCGACCCCGCCGGGTTCACCCGCGGGACCGCGCGACCCCGCCGGGTGCGCCGGCTCCGGGGTCGCCGCGACCCCGCCGGGTCGCTCCCGTCCCGGGGTCGCGCGACCCCGCCCGAGTCTGCCCCCTTCCGGGGTCCGGGACTTCAAAAACAAAAAAAAAGAGTTTTTTTTTTCTTTTCTTTCTCTAACCCCCTTAGAGGGGTCATTTGACCCTTTTTGGTGGCCAGAGGGGTCAAAGTGGTTTTTTGCCACCCCACCTTGACAGAATCGGGGCAATTTTGTTCATTTGACCCCTCTGGGCCCTCCCGCCTTCTATAAATAGACCCTAAGGGTCCAAGCAAGAGACACTTGGAAGTGACTACAAGCAGCAACCTACGGAGCATACTTGAAGCTTTTGTTCGTTTGTTTCGGCCCGAGTGGGGTAAGTCCCCGGGTCTTGTATTTATGCCCCTATGGGGTATATTTACGTTTATGCCCCTCAGCGGGCCATGTTTGTAATTATGTCCCTCAGCGGGCCATGTTTTGTAAGTCTTTACGTCTCGGGATGACTAAATCTTGTATTTCTGCCCTTATAATGGCGAAATTACAAAAATATCCTTCCCGGGATTGTAAAAGACCGAAGTCCTGTAATTTGCAGTTATACCCTGGAATCTTTTGTAATTGGGACTACGTCCCTATCTCCCGCTCTAATGCGGACTTTTGTACAGTCGACAACTCGCCGACAACTCATGTACTCATTGGAATTATAAAAGCACTCAGCATGCTCCATGTGTACCCTCGAGGAAAAATTGCATGAAAACTCTTGGCTTTCCAAAATTGTGTATATACCCCTCCTTCAGCCGAATTGACAAATGTGTGCCTTCCATGAAGCCCCTTGTCATTCCTTCAGTCCGGAAGTGTTGTCAGCTCAGTCCAGCACTCGGGTATTATACCAAACCTAGGTCTAGGGTCTGGTAAAATTACCAAAATACCCCTGTAACCTAAACATGGCCTCAGAGCCCTCGAAACCCTCCAGAAAGAGCCTCAATGCCTTGGGGAGTTAGAGATCCAGTTTCACTTCCACTCCAGCCCAGAAAATTTTATAAATGTCCCTGGCCTGGAAAATTACCAAAATACCCCTGGGTTGGTAAAATTATCAAAATACCCCCGGGGTCTAGAAAACTTCCCTTGCTTTAAAAATGCCTATGGCTTCCGCATATTTGCGCCTCTATGCCTAAATCTTAGGGTTTTGCTCAGACCTAGCCCTAATCTAGTTGTTTCTATGTGTTGGTGGTAAATGAGTGGTCATGGAGAGTCTCTCGAGTGAGCTTGCCCTCCACATCAGAACCTCTGTAGAAGTCTTTTGGGACCTCTTTGACAGTTAAACAAAGGTGTTCGGACGTTAGACCGATATAAATCAACACTGACTCCGGTCAGTGGGGAAAGGTCCAGCACTCGAACCCAAATCGTCTGATACTATGCGCACCCACGGAACCCTCTCTACGCAGAGGATTGTTTCTTTTCAAAAAGAACGAAAATCTACCTTTTATCTACGATAAGAGTATTCCTTAGATTTTTTCCGTGTCTCACAGCCACAAAGCTGCCATCATTGCTGCTCCCAACCACCAACCACGCTCTAACACCATCCATGCCAGTGACCCATGCTGCTGTCTGTCTCTTCCTCTTTTTCTTCTTGTGCCTCCTCTTCTTCCCCTCTTTCACCCTTCATGTGGCAGCTGTTGAGAATGAGGGTTATGGTGACGGCGAAGTATGCATGTGTAACATGAAACATAAAAAAAATCCCCTAAACCATTTTACAATGGAAAAAATAAAAAATGTTGTTTTTTGTTTATTGTTTATGCATTGAGACAATTGAGATACGGCTGGATCAACCTGAGTTGACTGACCAGATTGGTTCTGGGCTGACTGATCCTAAGGCTGATCCAGTGCTTTGGGACTTTGGTTTAATTATTCCCTATTTTTTCAATCTTGTTGTTCATTTGTGTACTTTCATAGGACAATTCATTCTCATTACGAT
Source organism: Amorphophallus konjac (assembly GCA_022559845.1). Lineage (NCBI taxonomy): Eukaryota > Viridiplantae > Streptophyta > Magnoliopsida > Alismatales > Araceae > Amorphophallus > Amorphophallus konjac. The sequence goes on along the minus strand of JAHNEJ010001584.1, from coordinate 20,959 downwards.
TTTAACATGGTACAAGCATAACTACTCGGTTGATGTTAGACCACATGGTCTGTTAGTAGACTGCATAATGTATATGAGGCTTCTTTTGTTATCCCTGAACTCTTTCCTAAGAGAAAAAGAAAAAATGACTTATTTTTTGTTATGGCAACCTGAGCTTGCTCTCATTATCTAAAGGCATTAAGCATCATCACTGATTGTTATGCAGATATCTTTCAGTTGATTCTCCGCTGATAGGTGCTTATGGGTTTATAGGCATCAATTATAACAAGAAAACTTTTTTAGTGAAGCATGATTCTAATTCATTCTACATTTTTATTCCTCAGGTGAAGCTACCTCTTCTCACTTGTTTGGCTATGCATTTTGACTTGTAATATTTTTAATACATTTTTGTATAATCAGATGATGTCAAAGTCATGTACTAGACTTAAGAGTGATCATATGTCATTTGCGTCTTTTGTGGTCATTACGAATTCTTGTCTTTGATTATGGTATGTTCTTTTCAGATTGAGCTGAATGAGTTTGAGAGCTGCTCCGTATTGGCTTCAACATTAGTGTGGGATGATTCTTTATCTTACACATTTGACAAAGCCACCAGTGCTATAGAATTAAAACTCTGCCAGGTAAGGCCTTTGCTATCTGCTATTTTTTGGTTAGAAGTTTTGAGAACCTTAAAATTCTGCACTTTTGCATATATACGTTGTACTACTGTGACAATTTAAGCAGCAAAATTTGTCGTTGCGAGAAATGCATTTGCCCTGTGTATTTGTATCTCAGGGTTTTATATTGAAATGTGTCATGAATGTGAGCTTATATTTCTGTTGATGGCTTTGATTGATAAATAGCTGATGTATTCATTCCCATTAGATGGAAGATTGATTATCGTTTGGCAATAGTTAAGGAACAACGATATGTAGTTGAGTCAAAATTGTGTGACATCAAGTGAGTGCCTGATCTGCACATGTTGCTGTGTGTACAAAAATTTGGAACAATGGTTTTATGCAGAAAAACCCTGAGGCATATGCATCGATTGATAGTTGGATGAGTAGATCTAGAAGGGGGGGGGGTTGAATAGATCTACTCTAAAAAAATTTACTCAGTTGTACAAATCAAAAGAACATGAAAACTTGTTCAGGAATTAGATCAAATACTAAATCTGTCCTTGAACAGGACAACAACAGAATAACTTGTAAGTGTCCGTGAATCGTGGATCAGCAGTGCATCGAACTACCCAAAACCAAAGCGTGTGTGACGTAAAGATATATCAGATGTGTTGAATAAGCAATGAGTGGCGAAGTCAGTACCCTGTGAGTGGAGGAAGAAGAAAGGGATCAATCACACGAAGAGCAATCCACTACACAGTATTTTTTAGGTGGTTCGATTGTAAACCCACGACCTACGTCCACCCCTCACTAGATTAGTGAGGCATCACTACTTGCAAGTTACACACACACACACACACACACACACACACACACACACACACACACACACACACAAACGGATTCAATCCGCAGACAACCGCTGACTTACAGCTTGATCGGGAGGAACACTTTCCTCACACCGCTGATGCACAACTTACGTCCAGATTCGATCCCAGAACAGGATATTGGAAGAACACACACACATAGACAAATCTGAAGTGAGAACATGCAGAAAATAAGAGAACGAAAATGAAAACGGAAGAAGCAAACTGTTGCTCCAGATGAATATCTGGGAGCTTTTCTGATAGACAATGGCGTTGATCACAGAACTCTCAATCAGATCTGGAATCCCCTCATGCTTAGTCGCGAAGACCTCTCCCTTGAATGCTCTCACACTATCCCTAGTGGCTTCTTTCTCTTATCTCTTTAACTTCTACTGGGCAGCTATCCGTAGTTCTTCAACTCACGGTCCTCTGGCTGCTTCAAATTCGAAGGGCACAGTCCCTTTATACAGACCTCCGGGTAGGATAAATCCCCAGTTTTAATTATATGAGAATTTGGAATATAAAATCCCCTTGGAGGCTTCTAGAAGGTTGGTATAATAAGTCTCGGGATCTGATCCAATGATTGGAAAGTCAGTTCACGTGTCAAGAGATGGTCAGCTTTAAGTGGCACGTGACTGTACGGATTGGCATCCATCTGTCGACTGATGCTTTTGACTTGACAGCTGCCTGGCTTGGATTTGTCGACAGACGATGAGCCTCTTGTTGCTACCTGACAGACATCCATTTGTCGACCACTCTTAATTTGTTGGAAATGATTCTGTTGACCACTCTGACTTAGCTGTTGTCCTCTTTATATGCTACTGCGCAACTCATCACTTCTTCAGTCACTGTGGACTTGCTCCTTTGTCTTACTTGATTCTTTCACCTCTTTCTGTCGACTGATTACGTTAACTGTCGACTGATAGTTGTTGCATCTTCTACTCAGTTGTTAAGTCATCAGTCGAGTTTGTCGGCTTTTCCCTATATCTGTCGACCTGATGCTTGACACATGTTGCCTGGATTCACAGGTCTGTCGACTTGGACTCATATATGTCGACTTAAACATTAAGTCTGTCGACTTGTTGACATATCTGTCGACTTGAGTCTCATGTCTGTCGACTTGGACCTCTTATATGTTAACCTGAAATTCAGACACTTAGTCAATTTTTGGTAAACTATATAGCATTTGACTTTATGGCATTCGTCTGAGTTTTATGTGCATGGCAAGAAGACTCATCAATGAGTCATAGTTGAACATCATCAAAACACTATATCCAACATTCTCCCCCTTTTTGATGATGGCAACTATGAGTCATTGTGTTCACTTTTTTGTTATTTAAGTCCAGGACTGAGTTTTGGCAATCAACAAACTTTCAACTTGAATAGCAAAAACAATTTGTATAGTAGAAACAATTCATTATCAATGAATAAATTTCAGATGAACCATGAAACAAAATTCATTTATATTAAAATGTCACGTATTACATGAAAAGATCATCTATACATCAAGATTTTCATCAGTGACGGGCTGACAGACAAGGTTGACTGACTCAACATATGACCAGACTAACTGACTATAGACAACTATGACTCATCACACTTTCTACGAACTATGACTCATCACACTTCTCCCCCTTTGACATCATCAAAGCACCAAGATGGGTCTGCAGGTTGATGCGGGGAAGTAGTGTGGGATGATTCTGTAGTGTGTCTTGAACGAGGGTTGGATAATATTTTTTGTGCTTGGAGAGGAAGCAAGTCCAACCTTGTTCCTTGAGCAGAGGCTTGAGATGGGGATACATGGCGAGGAGCTCGACATCGCGGAAGTCCACCCGACGAGGTGGAATGATCTTCCGTGCTACTGAAGGTTCCGGAGCCTTGCGTTTCCGGGAGAAAGTAGACGCCATGTGACTCAGATGAGATATGAGAAAGGATTGAAGGCGTAGAGTGCGCTAGATGATAGCTGGAAGAGGATTAGGGTTGGAATGGGGGTTTCGTCTGGAATGAATCTGGGGGCGACGAGAACTGCGAACGGCAAGAAAAGGAATATGAAAAGGTTTACCAAGCTGTAGGTGTTTTTATAAAGGAGGAGAGTGCCCTAGATGACCTGGAATAACCGGTCAAAAGGATAAATAGAAGGCCACGACTGGTTTGATTCAGTGAAGAGATTCAAGCCTAATATAGATCTCATTATTGTTCAAGACTGACTCTTAATTCTGACACCTTCCTCCAAAAGAGCATTTCATGGTTTTTCATTATTTGTTGAAGGATTTAAAGTAAATAACCCCAGAAGTTTAGAAAGCGAGAAAACAACAAGCGTGTCTACACACAGAATTACTAGAACGAAAGCATGTTTGCGTACCAAAGTCCTTAATATTTTTCTTTCAGCCTTTCTTATTAAAGCCCAGTAATCTATTAGGATTAACTTCCATTAGTGTCGAAGCCAAACAATTCCTTGCAACTCGAGTTTATCCATTCAGGCACCTCTATTTTTCAGAACAACATATTAACAGCTTCATTTTCATGATGACAGTCAGGTTCAACTTACACCTTTTGGCGTGAGGAATCATATTGGTTAGATGCAAGATTCCCCAGTTACTCAGTGCAGTTAACCATTCTGTCTCATTTAGAGCAGAGATAGTTTGCCACCTCATGCCTTAACCCTTATCACTTCATTGGTGAAGGGTCACAGTTTCTCAGTAGGCTGAAGCCATTGCTATGCAATTTCATCTTCTCATTGGTTTTCTGACAGAGTTAGCTCGATTACCACTTCATGACTCAATTCTTATCACTTCTTTGGTGACAGGTATTTGGTTTCTTAGTGAATTTTAGCCATTTCTTTGTCATTCTTCTCTTATTTTCTTTTCCCTTTTTGTTGATTAGAGGAAAACAGATCAGAGTTAGTTAAGATATTACCTTTTGACGCGAATCACCTTACGTCTCAGGTGAAGTGTGCCCGGTTACTCAGTAAGTCTCTACCATTGCTCTGCATAGAGTGCCTTAGTTAGACTTAGACAGCATGGTTGTTTGAAGACAATACTCAATGTGAAGTTCATCAACCAAAACTGTCACTGTGCTCTCATTATCAGACTAAGAAGGATATTAGGACTCACCATAACAGATTGTTTTAGGATAAGTAAGCCTGTGTAAACCTTCCTTTAATTTCTTAGTTTCAGACCTCATGGAGTTATTAGTCTTAAAGCCTCAATTTATTTGATCAACCATGATGCCAAATGCAGGAAGATTCTTATTTCAGGAGCACTAGTCAATAGAGATCGGTTATCAGACATGAATCTCCCCCTTAATATATGCCTTACATGTTCAGGGGTTATGTTATGAATGAAAGCAAGAATGGATCTTTGATCAGAAGAAAACATCTATATATTGAAGAAGGAATGATGGATTTATTCGATTGATATGAAGATTATTTCAGATGATTCAGACATATTGAGTCAAGCGGCTGACTAATGCAGAAATTGGGTTCTTGAAGATTTAAGGATTAGTCGACTGATATATGTCTTGAGTTCAGCAGAATAGAAGATATGTGGACAAGTACCTGACTTTAGTCTTGTGAAAATGGAAATCAGTTCAACAAATAGAGTTGACATACAAACACTTGATCCTGAGCAGAGTGTTGATTATTCAAACAAATCCAGGAGTTGACTACTGACCAGGTGAGCCAATGAAATGTCTTCTGACAGGATACAAGTAAACCATATAGTAACATAGAGATAGAGCGAACAACTTGCCTCCCCCTCAGCAGGACACTACTATACCCAAATAAACTTGACATACTGAATAGATCATTATTCCCCCTGATAACTTGCATAGACTTTCCCTTGGTACTCGGTGGAGTAAATTCTCACGCATAATGAGTGCTTCCAGACAGACTTGATCTGTCCTTCCACACATCACTATTTGATATACCAGGGTATAGTCATATGCAATAAGCAAAAGTCAGAAGTCCTGGGACTGTGACACAACTCTGAACTCCCCTTGACAAAAACAACTATTTCACTCTTAAACTGAGACAAACTGAAGCCACAGATTTCTACATTGGTTGTGACAAAGGAGGTCTGCAAAGACCTAGTTCTCTTCTCAAAGTAGAAAACCTGTCTGAGTTTAAAGGTTTTGTAAAAATATCAGCGAGCTGATGTTGGGTGTCAATGAAGTGCAATTCAAAATTTTTCTTATTCACCTCATCCCTAAGAAAGTGATGTCTTATTTCAATATGTTTAGTTTTAGAGTGCTGGATTGGATTTTTTGTTAGGTTGATGGCACTAGTGTTATCACACAATATAGGTGTGCATCCAAGATCCACACAGTAGTCTTGGAGGTGGTGCTTAATCCACAACACTTGAGTCCCACAGCTCTCTACAGCGACATATTCTGCCTCTGCAGTGGAGAGTGCAACAGAGTGTTGTTTCTTGGAAGCCCAAGAGACTAGGCACCCACCCAACTTTTGGCAGTAGCCACTAGTACTTTTTCTGTCCAACTTGCATCCAACATAATCAGCATCTGTATATGAAACAAGATTTAAATCACAAGTTGCAAGATACCAAAGCCCTAGATCATGTGTGCTACCAAGATATCTAAGAATTCTCTTTACAGCAGTTAAATGTGATTTTTTGGGATTGGATTGAAATCTGGCACACAAACATACACTAAACTGTATGTCGGGTCTAGAAGCAGTAAGGTAGAGCAGGGAGCCGATCATATCTCGATAGGTTTTTGTATCCACTGATTTACCTTTTTCATCTGCATCTAGAGATGCATTGGTTCCCATCGGAGTGGATATATGCTTGGCATCCTTCATCCCAAATTTCTTCAAGATTTCCAAGGTATACTTGGACTGGTTGATGAAGCACCCATCTGTCGTCTGAGTTACCTGCAATCCAAGGAAGAATTGGAGTTCTCCCATTAGGCTCATTTCAAATTCCTTTGTCATCAGGTCAGCAAAGTCTTTGCACATCTCGGGGTTAGTTGAACCAAAAATAATGTCATCCACGTAAATCTGTACAATAATGATATGACCGTAGGAAATCTTGGTGAACAGAGTTTGATCAATCTTACCTCGGTTGTAGCTTTTGCTGACCATAAAGTCACTCAACCTGTCATACCAGGTTCTTGGAGCCTGCTTCAGTCCATATAAGGCCTTATTCAACTTGAAAATATGATTGGGAAAATTAGGATCTTCAAATCCAGGGGGTTGTTCAACAAAAACTTCCTCCTTTATTAGTCTATTGAGAAATGCATTTTTTACATCCATTTGTTACAATTTTATTCCAAGTGAGCATGCAAAGGCTAATAATATTCTTATTGCCTCTAACCTAGCTACAGGAGCATAAGATTGTTCAAAGTCTATCCCAAATTCTTGATTATAGCCCTTAGCTACCGGCCTAGCCTTGTTTCTAGTAATTACACCATCCTCATTCAGTTTATTTTTAAATGCCCATCTAGTTCCTATGATTGATTTCTTGATCGGTCTGGGAACTAAGATCCACACTTTATTTCTTTCAAATTAGTGTAATTCTTCGTGCATAGCATTTATCCATGATTCATCAGTTAATGCCTCTTCAATATTTTTGGGTTCAATTTGAGAAACTAAGGCAATTAGATCTTGAGCGTTGACTTCCTTATAAAAGGATCTTATTCTAGGTAGGTCATGCAGATTTTCAATAATGTTTTGAACAGGATGGTCCTTGAGAATTCTGATGTCTCTGGATGACTCACTTGATTTAGTTGACACTGACCTGATCGGCTGATCATCTTCCATTGCCTTTGCTGGCCCTTGTTCTTCTTTTGCTTGATCTTCCTTTGTTTCCAAAAATTCCCCATCTGCACCTTGATCCCTGTCATCATTAGATTTGTCAGACAACTCAATTGCTTCAGCAAAAATGACATGAGGTGTTTCTTCTACAGTCTGATTTTTAGAATTAAAAACCCTATATGTTCTAGACTTGTCCGAGTAGCCTAGAAAGATGCCCATGTCACTCTTAGCTTCAAATTTATCAAGATCCATTTTGTCATTGTTATGAATGTAGCATTTTGATCAGAAAACTCTAAAGTAAGCTAAGTTGGGCTTCTTACCTTTGAGTAGCTCATAAGGGATTTTCTTATGCTTGGGTCTTACCATGGCTCGGTTGATAATATAGCATGCTATGCTGCCGCCTCTGGCCTCTGCCCAAAATCTCCTTGATAGTTGGCTTTCTACCAGCATGGTTCGAGCTATCTCCACTATAGTCCGGTTCTTTCTCTCCACAACTCCATTTTGTTCGGGTGTCCTAGGAGAGGAAAATTTGTAAGTCAGGCCCTCTTGACTGCAGAAATTAGTAAATGATGAGTTGTCAAACTCTCCTCCATGATCAGATAAGATAGTGCAGATTCTGAACTTGCCCTCCTGCTTTACTTTTCTGAAGAAATTCTGAAATTCAGAGAAAGCATCATTCTTGTGAGCTAAAAAGAAAATCCAAGTAAAGCAAGTAAATTCATCAACTATAACATAACCAAATCTCTTGCCACTCAAGCTGGCTGCCCTAGTTGGGCCAAATAAATCCATATGTAGCAATTCAAGAGGCATTGATGACATGGGTTCGGTTCCGAGTTTGAATGATTTTCTAGTTTGTTTTCCTAGGGAGCATGCTTCACAAGTTTTGATGTTCTGGTTAAATGACAATTTAGGTAAGCCCTTAACCATATCATGTTTGACAAGATTGTACAACACATGATAACTAACATGCCCTAGTTTTCTATGCCACAACTATGCACTCTCAGTTTGATTGGCAGTTAAGCACAATTTTTTATTAGATGACTTATCTAAGTCTACCATGTAAACATTATTCACTCTATGACCCAAGAACTTGACTTCATCAGAACCCACTTCAAATATTTGACATTTATTAGTATCAAATAAAACTCTGTGACCTCGGTCACAAAACTGGCTGATGCTCGGAGATTGTGCTGCAAACCCTCAACTAGCATAACATTTTCAATGGAGTTTTCAGAGTTCTTACCCACTATTCCTGATGCAATTATTTTTCCCTTGTCTTTTCCTCCAAACTTCACCTGTCCGGACTCTTTCTTGACTATCTGACTGAATTTCCTTCTGTCTCTTGTCATGTGCCTTGAGCAGCCATTGTCTAGGTACCATCTGTTGTGTTCGGCTGCCAGACATTCCTGCAATCACAATTCAAGCAAAAGTTTTGGAACCCAAGCAAATTTGGCTCCCCTGTCACTATTCACTTCATGCAACAAGGATTTAGGAATCCAGATTTGTCTGACAATTTTGGTATTTGTGTTGGACTGGTGTTGTGTACTCAGGTTTTCTAACCTGTCATAGGTGTTTCGATTAGTCCTGTTGTGATTGTTCCAGTAACTGTCCCTGTTGAACTGAGATCTGTGATTGATTCTATTGTTTGTATTGTTGTGTCCACCCCTATAGGATTGTGCATAAGAATAGAATTCTCTGTTCCTGTGTGAGTGCACACGGAAATTATTGTCCCATCGAGGTCTATATGACCCCTGGTGGTCAGGGAAGTACTTTCCTTGTTTATCAATGTTTGGTTTTTGATTAGATTGAACAGCTCTGTTTGCTACCCTGTACACAGGATGAGAGTGAGTCTGTTGAGTTGGTCGAGTGGCTGTTTGGCATCAGTCGACTGATTGTAGCCTTGTTATTATTCTGTGAAGTTGATCCCAACCTAGAATATTGAGGTGTGACCATTTTTCCTTTAGGTCTTTCAAAATCAAATGACATGATTTTTAGACCAAATTCTTTCTTGCTTATAGGATTAAATCCTAGACCTTCTTTATTAAAATTCACCTTAGTGCCCAACATTGCATCAAGGGTTTCTTTCCCTTTAGTAAGTCTCTCTAAGACAGTTTGTTTGTCCTTGAGTTCCTTTTCAACTTTTTCCAAGCTCTGTTGGATTTTGTGATTAACACTTTTATGGCCTTACATTTTTCCAGATTCAATAGACTCTCTCTCTGACTGTCCTGAATTTTTAGTTTGAGTTCATCTATTTGTTTTTCAAGACTTTCCTTCTCTGATATAAGATGTTTAAGTTCAGTTTTCAATTCTTTTGAATCCTCGATCTGTTTTTTAAGATCTTCATTTTCAACTTTCAGATATTCTAATTTATCTTTAACTGAATGGTCATGAACAAGGTTATTGATTTTCCTTTTTAACTGTTTATTTTCTTTTCTAAAATTCTCGTATTTCTCAAGTAAATCAGCAAGGCATCTTCCCAATCTTCAATTGAAAAATTATCAAAAGAGGAAGTTACCTCCTCATCATGGTCATCGGCCATCAGACATAGCCTAATTTCATCTTCTTCAGTCGAGGAACTCTCATCTTCTTCTTCATCGTCACTCCATGTGCATATCATGGCCTTGGGCTTCTTCTTTCCCTTGGCCTTCATTATTTTTCTCATCAACTTTGGGCATTCTCCAAGCATATGCCCTGGCTTCCTGCATTGATAACAGATAACATGATCAGTTTTCTTGGATTGGTCAGTCTTGGCAATTGGAGCTCTGCTTACTTGAGCGTTCTTCCTTTTCTTCTAAAATTACTCTTTCTCCCTCTCAGAAATTTCTTAAACTTTCGGGTGAGAAGAGCATGATCATCTACGCTTCCTTCATCTAAATTCTCCTCATCGGACTCACTATACTCAGTAGAACTTTCAGAAACTTTGAGAGCCACTGTTTTCTTCTTTCCTTTCAAGTCTTCCTCATTTCTTTTCAAATTTAGCTCATAAGTTATGAGCTATCCTATCAATTCGTCAATTGACATAACTGACAAATTCTTGGAATCCTCGATTACTGTGACTTTGGTGTGCCATACAAGAGTGAGTGATCTGAGGATTTTCTCACTACTTCACTGTCAGAATATTCCTTACCCAGGGACTTTAAGCTGTTGGTAAGTTGGGTTAATCTAGCATACATTTCTGAGATAGATTCGTCAGGTTTCATTTTAAACATTTCATAGTAAAAAATAAGCATGTTAGCCTTGGTTGCTCTTACCTCAGAAGTTCCTTCATAGATTAGCTCAAGCTTGTCCCACATCTCTTTTGCTGATCTGCAAGTGGATACTCTAGATTATTCAGTGGGATGGATAGCGCATTGCATTATGTTCATCGCGCTCCAGTTGATGGTGGACATTCTGATTTGCTCCCTGGTCCAGGTGTCTTCCTCTTCTGGCAGCTGAAATGGACCTCAACTCACCACGTGCCAGATCTCGTGGACCTGTGCCCGAAGAAAGACTTCCATTCTATTTTTCCAATAGCTATAGTTAGAACCATCGAAGAAAGGAGGTCGGTTAATAGAATGGCCTTCAGCTACAAAGCTTCGAAGCACATTGCCCTCAGATCTCCCCTAGTCGTTGGACCACATGATGGGGAACCCGCACTGATACCAATTGATAGTTGGATGAGTAGATCTAGAAAGGGGGGGGGGTGATACTCAGTTGCACAAATCAAAAGAACATGAAAACTTGTTCAGGAATTAGATCAAATACTAAATCTGTCCTTTAATAGGACAGTAGCAGAATAACTTGTAAGTGTCCGTGAATCGTGGATCAGCAGTGCATTGAACTACCCAAGACCAAAGCGTGTGTGACGTAAAGATATATCAGATGTGTTGAATAAGCAATGAGTGGCGAAGTCAGTACCCTGTGAGTTGAGGAAGAAGAAAGGGATCGATCACACGAAGAGCAATCCACTGCACAGTATTTTTAGGTGGTTGGGTTGCAAACCCGCAACCTACGTCCACCCTTCACTAGATTAGTGAGGCATCACTACTTGCAAGTTACACACACACACAAACGGATTCAATCCGCAGACAACCGCTGACTTACAGCTTGATCGGGAGGAACACTTTCCTCACACCGCTGATGCACAACTTACATCCAGATTCGATCCCAGAACAGGATATCAGAAGAACACACACACATAGACAAATCTGAAGTGAGAACATGCAGAAAATAAGAGAACGAAAATGAAAACGGAAGAAGCACATTATTGCTCCAGATGAAGATCTGGGAGCTTTTCTGATAGACAATGGCGTTGATCACAGAACTCTCAATCAGATCTGGAATCCCCTCATGCTTAGTCGCGAAGACCTCTCCCTTGAATGCTCTCACACTATCCCTAGTGGCTTCTTTCTCTTATCTCTTTAACTTCTACTGGGCAGCTATCCGTAGTTCTTCAACTCACGGTCCTCTGGCTTCTTCAAATTCGAAGGGCACAGTCCCTTTATATAGACCTCCGGGTGGGATAAATCCCCAATTTTAATAATACGAGAACTTGGAATATAAAATCCCCTTGGAGGCTTCCAGTAGGTTGGTATAATAAGTCTCGGGATCTGATCCAATAATTGGAAAGTCAGTTCACGTGTCAAGAGATGGTCAGCTTTAAGTGGCATGTGACTGTACGGATTGGCATCCATCTGTCGACTGATGCTTTTGACTTGACAGCTACCTGGCTTGGATTTGTCGACAGACGATGAGCCTCTTGTTGCTACCTGACAGACATCCATCTGTCGACCACTCTTAATTTGTTGGAAATGAATATGTTGACCACTCTGACTTAGCTGGCTGTCCTCTTTATATGCTACTGCACAACTTATCACTTCTACAGTCACTGTGGACTTGCTCCTTAGTCTTACTTGATTCTTTCACCCTTTTCTGTCGACTGATTACTTTAAGTGTCGACTGATAGTTGTTGCATCTTCTACTCAGTTGTTAAGTCATCAGTCGAGTTTGTCGGCTTTTTCCCTATATCTGTCGACCTAATGCTTGACACATGCTGCCTGGATTCACAGGTCTGTCGACTTGGACTCATATATGTCAACTTAAACATTAAGTCTGTCGACTTGTTGACATATCTGTCGACTTGAGTCTCATGTCTGTCGACTTGGACCTCTTATATGTTAACCTGAAATTCAGACACTTAGTCAATTTTTGGTAAACTTTATAGCATTTGTCTGAGTCTGGTAAGAAGACTCATCAATGAGTCATAGTTGAACATCATCAAAACACTATACCCAACATCGATAGTTCTCAAATCATACCATCTGTGTTTAATGATTTATACCTGATGTGAATCCCGTTCTTGAAGGATTTTAGGTGGTACAAGTCCTATGAGCAGATCTCACAAGTCTATTGTTTAAGTATCACAAGTTTATTCTTTAACTGTACTTTCCATTTCTAAACAAAAAGTGTAAATGATGCGCATAGCGGGGTACAAAAATGGGCCTAAATGAGCCAATCAGGATCAGATTTTCGCTGACCATCCCAACTCCATGCTGAGATCTGCTCTGATTGCACCAATGCACTGTGCAATGGCTAGTTTGACAAGCTGTTGGGAAGTCAAACTAATCATTGCTGGCCATTTCCAAATGGCCTACAGTGGCTAGTTGGGGCCTTGAGGGTCTATATAAGACCCTGAAGGCCCCTCCTAAGGTACAAAGTGCCCTTCTCTCGCCCACTCTTCTCACTGCTAGACTAACCTTTTCTTCCTGACCCTTTTCTCTGAGTTCCCTCTAACCTTCTAACCTTCTAACCACAGGAAGACTCAAATGATCACAGGGGCACAACAAAAAAGTCAAGGCGGAGGACCCGACAGGGGTCGCGGGGACCGTACGGGGTCGCCCGACCCCAGGCGGGCTGGTTCACAGGCGGGCAGGTCCCGCCCGGGGTCATTTGACCCCGGGTGGGCCCGGGGCTGTTCCACCCCGGGCCACCCCCCTCTCCCGCGCACGAAATCAAAAAAAAGAGAAAAAGGGGGGAAAAATAACCTCCCCGGGGTCATTTCCACCCCGTTTAACCCGTACGGGTCTAAACGACCCCGGGGAGCCTCCCACTTCTATAAATAGGCCCCCAAGGGTCCAGAAGAAAAAAAAGGGAGGAAGCGACGGAAGGAGCATTTTCCCATACTTGGAGCATCCAGCATTCCGAAGTTCGTTCGTTCGTTGTTTTGGCCTGTGAGGGGTAAGTCCCCGGGTCTTGTGTATATGCCCCTATGAGGGTATTTTTATAATTACGCCCCTCAGTGGGCCGTGTTGAGTTTCTACGTCCCGGGACGATTAAATTATACAATTCTGCCCTAATAATGGGAGAATTGCATAAATGTCCTCCTCGGAGCCGAGAAATACAAAAGTTCTGTTATTTGCAGTTATACCCTGCAACTTCTTGTAATTGGGGCTATGCCCCTATCTCACGCGTTAGTGCGGACCCTTGTACAGTCGACAATTCGTCGACAACCCTTGTACTCGTTTGGACTATAAAATTACTCAGCATGCTCTCTGTGTTTCCTCGGGGGAAAATTACAGGAAAACCCTTGGCTTTCAAAAAATTGCATACATACCCTTCCTCTGACCAAGTTGACGTGTGTGAACCTTCTACGAAGTCCCTCGTCATCCTTTTGGTATGAGGACATTGTCAGCTCAGTCCGACACTTGGGTGCCACCCCAACCCTAGGTCTATATGGGGTGTGGTAGAATTACCAAAATACCCCTGCGACCTTGAAGTGGCCCAGCAGCCCCCTGTAACCCTCCAGAAAGAGCCTCAACGTCTTGGGAAGTTAGGAACCCGCTCCTACTTCCGTTCCAACCCGGAATTTTCAGGAATATTTCTGGCCTGGTAAAATTACCAAAATACCCATGGGTAGGTAATATTATCAAAATACCCTCGGGGTCCAGGAAACTTCCCTCCACTTCAAAAATGCCTATGGCCCCTGCAAAATTGCATTCATACTCTTAAACTCTGGGGTCTTACTCAAACCTTAAAGGCTTTTGACGAAACCCTAGTCTAGTTAATGTGTTGGTGGTAAGTGAGTGGTCGCTGCGAGTCATCCGAGTGAGCCTGCCCTCAACATTTGAACCTATGGAGAGGACTTTGGGACTTCCTTGACAGTTAAACAAAGGTGTTCGGACGTTAGGCCGATGTAAATCAACACTGACTTCGGTCAGTGAGTAGAGGTCCAGCACCCGAATCCAAATCGTCTGATACTATGCGCACCCACGGAATAAACCCTCTATATACAGAGGAATGTCTCTTTTCAAAAAGAACATCTTTATGTTTTTTATTTTTCTACGAAATATTCCGTGGCCAACAGTAGTAAAAAATCTCAGGCCATAATTTCCACATTCATTCTACAACCAGAGAATTCAGTGAAGATGGCAGGTGGATATAGCAAAAAAGTTAAGGCTGAGAAGGGCAGTAGAAGAGGGGAAACAGATTAGGTAGAGGAAGGTTGGTAGCAGTGGATGGTATTTTGTTTTGGATAGGGGAGGAGGGGGGCAGTTATGCCTTATAGGGGTTCAGTGTTTAGAGCCCTCAGGAGAACTTTTTGGGGGTGTAAAGGGGTTTGGTGAGCCTCGGGGTAGGGCTGAGTACACAGTGCGGTTTCGTGGCAGCAAGGTCTTTAAACCTGATACCGGTTTTGGTACTGGACAAGCCCGGTACCAGTACATATCGCCCGGTACATGAACAAATTGAACCGTACCGGGCCAAGGTCGGTACCAGTACGTACCAGCCCAGTACGATACATACCGGGCGGTACTGAAAACAATGCGTGGCAGGGAATGTCTTATTTTGTGTATGCTGGGGGGTCGTGCTGTTTCTCTCTTTTGTTTTGCTCCTGGGGCAGAGGGTTGTTTGACGACTTTTGTATTTGGGAGATTTGTGGGAGCTCTCTCTTCATGCTTGTAAATTCTCTTTTTCTTTTATATATTTGGTGGTTGTACTATCCACTTTCTGAAGAAAAATCAGAGCATTAAATTATTTTCCTTTTTTGTTTGATTTCAGTGCAAAGTAGCATTGAAATTGTGAAACAATGTTTTCTTAAATTCTTTATTGTTGTTGGACCTTTGAACGGTAGATTGTAAAACTGAACGTACCGAAAGATGCCAATCCTTATTAACAATGATTGTTATAGCTTGTGTTTTTGTTTTTGTCCATTGATATTTTTTTACTGCACAGCCTTGGGTGTCATGTTGCATCCCATTTCTGTTACTACTATCATGTGAAGGAACCAGTACCTTGGATTGACTGCAAATGTATAACCAATGAAAACATTCAACATTTTTTTTATTTTTATAGCTCCTTTATTTGTGTTAGTCGTTTACCTGCAAATTGTAAAATGGAGTAACAGAAGTGATGGCTAATATTGATTGATTTACAACATGTTTCTTTTCTTGTTTGCTGACATTTACTTATTCCTTTCTAGATTGTCTGCCATGTTCCAGCAGTCAATAAGCTTTGCCATGAAAATTGGTTCCACTATGTTCATGGGTTGTCAAGTTTAATGGAGATGAAAGATGCCGAAATGGTATGTTATATTATTGTTTGATTATTTAAACTATAGTTGTAATCAATCTGTTGGTAATATAACGTTGTTGCAAGCTGTTCCATGGAACTGAGTATCCAAAGTCCGTGTTCTCTGGAAAATTGCTTTACATGTTTATTGGAAAAGTGATCAAGTAGTTGCATGTTTTAGTTGGTTTCTGGCAAATAAATATACAGCATTTTCGATGGAAAGACTGAACTTACCTTAAGTTATGTTATTTTTATTTTCTTTTAATATCTTGATGCATGCATTTCAAACAAAGTTGGCCGGCTTGGCGGGCCAGGCCGACTCGGTCAGACTGGATCTGTCTCGGCCTAAGAATTATATATGCCTAATCTACATTATTATAAATGCCTAGTAATTATAATTGCCTAAGAATTAGGCAATTATAAATGCCTAACAATTACAAATGCCTAAGAATTATAGATGTCCAAGGGGTCTTCATGACTCGGGCAATGTGGTGTGTATCTGCACCCAGTCCAGCCTAAATATGGTACAACTCAGCTAAGTCGGCCCGATACAGGCCGAGACGGCAAACCATGATTTCAAGATATAGTTCCTTGCATCAAGGAATGAAGACCTTGTAATTAAAGTGGGACAAAGCATGAGACACAAATGGATTGCTGACACAAGCATGAAGGACCATGGTGTGAGCACACATTATTTGGTGACATTCTTTTCTATAGAAGCTTACAGATAAAGTGACATCTGTGCGAGTAGAAGAAAGGTACACTAATATCAATATAACATGGCACTAAGAAATGTACCAGATAACATTATGAGCAATCAGTCTCATAACTTTCTCTAGGAAGTTACATGATCTTTTTCTAAAACTTTGATTTGAGGTAAAGAAAAGTAGTCCAAAAGAATAAAATTCATTTAACTACATGAAATTTAGGAACCATGACCAGTAAGAGCATGGAGTTAGTAAAGCTAATGAGTGATAGGAGGTAGATCAACATAGTTTGTTTGCAAGACATTAGGTGGAAGGGATAGAAAGGAAAATGATGGATAAAAAGCAATCAATCTCATGACTTTTTCAAGAAATGGTAGTGCAATCCACAACTCTTTTGGGGCTTTGTTGGGGAGTGGGGGTGGGATTCACAGTGCTGTGTACTTGTAAACATTTGTGGAGTAAGCCTAAAATGATGGGTATATCTTTGGTCTAAAGTATTCTCAGAAACTTTTAGGTAAATTTACATTGTCTCCTAGGTTAAGAAGGTTTATGTGGCAATTTTTTAATTTTTTTCTCCATCTTATCTTTGTTTTTAGGACATAAAATGAGGGCAATGTGGTTGCTTCTAATGTAGAGATGTTGGTGAAAGCCATTTAGTCCCATGTAAGATGTTAAGCAGCCACTCTGTGCCTATATTGGTTTTGGACTTCTCCACTCACTAACTCGAGTTTTGGGTTAGCACTTTGGTTCAGCAACATTGTATCAGTGCCATTTCATTCATTAGGTTTTCTTCTATTTGGAGAGTGCCACTTGTCATACAACTCCACCTGCCTCTTCATCTATTAACTCAAATTCTATGGTGTGTTTGGTTCATATTATTGTTTATTGGATTGGGCCATTGTGAGACACGGAATCTTTCGCGTAGGAAAAATATGAAAATATAAAAATGTTCTTTTTGAAAAGAAATATTTCCCTATCTGAGTAGAGGGTGATTCCGTGGGTTCGCATAGTATCAGACGATTTAGGTTCGAGTGCTGGACCTCTCCCCATTGACCATAGTCAGTGTTGATTTACATCGGCTTAACGTCCGAACATCTTTGTTTAACTGTCAAAGAAATTTCAAAGTCTTCTATAGAGGTTATGATGTGGAGGGCAGGCTCACTCGAGAGACTCTTCATGACCACTCATTTACCACCAACATGTTAATAGAGATAGGGGTAGGTCTGAACAAAACCTTAAGATTTAGGAATAGAAACGCAAATATGCGGAAGCCGTAGACATTTTTGAAGTAAAGGGGACTTTTCTGGACCCCGAGGGTATTTTGATAAGTTTATCAACCCAGGGGTATTTTGGTAATTAGGGCTAAGTCTGAGCAAAACCCTAAGACTTAGGAGTAAAGATGCAAATATGCGGAAGCCGTAGGCATTTTTGAAGTAGAGAGAGACGTTTTCTGGACCCCCGAGGGTATTTTGGTAATTTTACCAATCCAGGGGGTATTTTGGTAATTTTACCATGCCAGGGGCACTTCTGAAATTTCTGAGCTGAAACGGAAGTAGGACCGGGTTTCTGACTTCCCAAGGCGCTGAGGCTCTTTTTGGAGGGTTACGGGGGCTAGTAGGCCGTTGTTGGACACGGAAAAAATCTAAGGAATACTCTTATCGTAGATAAAAGGTAGATTTTCGTTCTTTTTGAAAAGAAACACTCCTCTGCGTAGAGAGGGTTCCGTGGGTGCGCATAGTATCAGACGATTTGGGTTCGAGTGCTGGACCTTTCCCCACTGACCGGAGTCAGTGTTGATTTACATCGGCCTAACGTCCGAACACCTTTGTTTAACTGTCAAAGAGGTCCCAAAAGACTTCTACAGAGGTTCTGATGTGGAGGGCAAGCTCACTCGAGAGACTCTCCATGACCACTCATTTTACCACCAACACATAGAAACAACTAGATTAGGGCTAGGTCTGAGCAAAACCCTAAGATTTAGGCATAGAGGCGCAAATATGCGGAAGCCATAGGCATTTTTAAAGCAAGGGAAGTTTTCTGGACCCCGGAGGTATTTTGGTAATTTTACCAACCCAGGGGTATTTTGGTAATTTTCCAGGCCAGGGACATTTATAAAATTTTCTGGGCTGGAGTGGAAGTGAAACTGGATCTCTAACTCCCCAAGGCATTGAGGCTCTTTCTGGAGGGTTTCGAGGGCTCTGAGGCCATGTTTAGGTTACAGGGGTATTTTGGTAACTTTACCAGACCCTAGACCTAGGTTTGGTATAATACCCGAGTGCTGGACTGAGCTGACAACACTTCCGGACTGAAGGAATGACAAGGGGCTTCATGGAAGGCACACATTTGTCAATTCGGCCGAAGGAGGGGTATATACACAATTTTCCAAAGTCGGGGGGTTTTCTTATAATTTTTCCACCCGAGGTTACATATAAAACATGCTGAATGCTTTTATAATTCCATGTGAGTACAAGGATTGTCGGCGAGTTGTCGACTGTACAAACGTCCGCCTTGGAGCGGGAGATAGGGGCGTAGTCCCAATTACAAAAGATTGCAGGGTATAACTGTAAATTACAGGACTTTAGTCTTTTACAATCCCGAGAAGGATATTTTTGTAATTTCGCCATTATAAGGGCAGAAATACAAGATTTAGTCGTCCCGAGACGTAAAGACTTACAAAACATGGCCCGCTGAGGGGCATAATTACAAACATGGCCCGCTGAGGGGCATAAACGTAAATATACCCCATAGGGGCATAAATACAAGACCCGGGGACTTACCCCACGCGGGCCGAAACAAACGAACAAAAGCTTCAAGTATGCTCCGTAGGTTGCTGCTTGTAGTCACTTCCAAGTCTCCTTCCTTTGGACCTCTGGGGGTCTATTTATAGAAGTGGGGAACCTCCCCGGGAGTGTTCGGCCCCGTACGGGTCCAACGGGATGAAAATGACCCCGGGGAGGTTCCATTTTCAAAATTTTTTTAGTCCGTGCGCGGGAATGGAACCTCCCCGGGGTGGGAGGTCCCCGGGACGGTCCTGGACCGTCCCTGGGTCGCGGACACCCGGGGAGGGACCTGCCCGGGGTCGCGGTTCCCCGGGGGGAACCGGCCCGGGGTCGCGGGCCCCCGGGGGGAACCTCCCCGGGGTCGCGGGCCCCCGGGCAGGACCTGCCCGGGGTCGCGGACCCCCGGGGGACCTCCCCGGGGTCGCGAGCCCCGGGGCAGGGCCTGCCCGGGGTCGCGGACCCCCGGGGGACCTCCCCGGGGTCGCGAACCCCTGGGCAGGGCCTGCCCGGGGTCGCGGACCCCGGGTGGGTCCCGCCCGGGGTCGCGCGCCCCGGGGAGGACCTCCCCGGGGTCGTGGACTCCGGGTGGCCCCCACCCGGGCCGCGCGCACCCCGAGGGGGAACTCCCCGGGGTCGCGGACCTCGGGTGGGTCCCGCCCGGGTGCGCCCGACCCCGGGCGGGTCCACCTGCCTAGGAGGAGTCCCGCGCGGGACTCCTCTCGCCCCGGGCGGACCCGTCCGGGTAAGGGCGACCCCGGACGGGTCCCTCCACCCCCGGACGGGTCTACTTCTCGCGCGGATTCCATAAAAGGAGGCTCCGAGGCCCTGAAACTCCGGGTTTTCGCCGTCTCTCGTGGAGAACAACGAGAGGGAACGCCGCCTTGTTCGTTTGTCGTCTTCCTCGGGCCGTAGGCCGCTGCGTGAGTACGAGTTGTTGTCCGTGCCTCGTGATACACGTGCGAGGGACGTTGTGCTTGGTACGTAGACCTTCTTCAGCATCTCCTGCGTTGTTGTAGAAGTGTTCCTCGCTCGGGGATACACGTCCGGAAGGCAGGGACTTAATCCCGTAGGGATTTTTAATATAACCACGTGATCCTGACGATCATTGTGGCTTGTGCTTGGTTGGTGGCCATCCCCCGAGGGATTTATACCGCCACGACATGTGGGCTACAAAGCTGTAAGCTTAGGAATATCCGACGGGACGGCGATACGCCGAACAAGGTACCCCGTGTAGGAATATCCTATCGGAGGGTGATACACCGCTTCCGAAATCTTGTCACATGCGGGATTAAAATCCCGAACCTTTAGCACGATAAATTATGGGTGCAACAAATGCCCCCCACGGGACATGCGTCCAAACCGAAGGTGGGGCCGGACGGCCCGTGCATTCCGTTGCTTCTATGTCAGTCTCCGGGCTCATAGGCATGCTGGAGTTTTGTGTGACTTTCTGTAGTCTTGATGTTGTCCGTATGCTGGTTTAACTGACAATGCTTTCTCTGCTTTTGGCTTTGCAGCTTTTGCAGACATGGCTCGTTCCAGACGGAGCGGAGGGACTTCCCTGAGGTCCAGGCCCAGCGGTGGAGATGATCATTATGTACGGAGGACGGACAGGCCTATGCCACCATTCCCTCCTCGCAGCATCACTCCAGAGGATTTTGACGCAGTGGACCGCAGATTTGCTTGGGTCGCTGAG